>CM053770.1:16827752-16926206 GCA_028658325.1 Potorous gilbertii
AGGAAGTGTTCCCCGGGCTCCCCGGGCTGCGGCTCCGCCGCCAGACCGCCGGACTCCATGGAACGCGGGGCGCATGCGCGGCCGCCGGCGGGGGGAGGGGCCGCGGTCCGGGCCCACGTGTGCGGAGGCTGCTCCGGGCCTGGCCTCCGCCTCTGCTCCCTTCCCCGGCGGGATCGACCCGAGGCCTCCCGCAGCCCACGCGCCTCGTCCGCGGTGCTCCGCGGCCCGGCCGGGGCACCAGCGGCACGACGGACCGAGCAGCGCCTCCCCTGATTGGCCGCTGGCCCGCGGCTCGTTTGCGCAGCGCCCCCTGATTGGCCAAACCGGCGCCGGCTCCTCCTCTTACTTCTCGAACTCCCGGCCCGCTCTTTTAACAGCTCCCAAACGCAGCTGTCCTCGAACTGATTTCTGATTGGACCTAGGAACCTCAGGCCCCTCCTCTTCTCTCCTTCCATTGGTGGGTGGGCGGAGTGGCGTGGTAGCCTAGGGAAACGCCGGCAAATGGGAGAGGGGGGCGGAGAGCCGGACGGGCGGGCCTGGGAACTGGTCCAAGAGGTCGGGCCGGGCTGGAGGTGAGCTGAGTCTAGTGGGGCGCGGGAATGGCCTCGCGTAGGAGGTGGCCCTCGGGCTGAACCGAGGAAGGGCGCGAGGTTCCAGGGGGCAGAAGGAAAACCTTGCGGGCCTGTGCGGGTGGCTTGTGCAAAGGCGCGGAGGCGGGAAATGGGGCGTCAAGTATGCAAAACCACGATAAAATCAGTCTGGCTGGACTGAGGAATGGCAGAGGCAGGTGACGGGTCACCAGACCAGATGCCAAGCAGTCCTTCTGTGGTTTAACCAGAGGTATGGGGGAGGAGAGACCCAGGGGAAGGACACTTCCCTGGGCGGGGGGCGGGAGAGGAGGCAGCTGTGGCAGGGGTCTGCATCAGGGCACTACAAGATCACAGATGAGGAAAAGTGAGGACGGTGCCAGGCACCGAGGATGCGTGTCAGTGATGCCCGGCCGCCAGATGCACCATCCCGGCCCATCATCGGCCGCATGTGAAGCCGGGAAGGCCGCTTTGCTCCCACGGCCCAGGGCTGCGTCCGGCCCTACGGAGATGGGAAGCCCCAGCCTGGTCCGAGGGGGTTGCTGCCTGCGCCTGTGGATGTCCCACATCCCAGACCCTTCCAGGGGGCAGCGGTGCCCCATGTATGCTTTCCTCCATGGGGTTATAGAAATATCCAAACTTTAAAAGGCAGCGGGCATTTACATGCAAAGACAAGGGTGAAACAGTGCCTGTGATTTACGGATGAGGAAACTGAGGCAGGCGGGGGTGAAGGGACTTGCCCAGGGTCACAGAGTTATGTGTCAGATTTGGACTTGAGCCTCCCGACTGCAGGCCCCTCCATCCTTCTGTGCGCTGCAGCCCCAGCTGCCCGGCCCCTGGGCTTGGGCTAGGGGCCCTTCTCCCCTCTTTTTACCAGGCCCATATTAGCCAGGCCTCCTCTCACGTCCAGCAAGCCAGCGTGTGCCTGACACTGGGAGGCAGGTGTAGCCAGCTTGGCTCACTCCCTCTGAATTCACCTGGCAGGATTCAGAGCCAGTAGAGACAGGAGAGGCAACAGAGGACCCTGCGGGCGAGAGAGAAGTGATGAGCCCAGAGTTAGGAAGGGCACCCAGTCCTCTGCCCAAAGCTCAGGCCTCTGTGGGCCCAGAGTCAGGAAGGGCGCCTGGTTCTCTGCCCAAAGCTCAGGCCTCTTTCTTCAGGCTGCAGTGCCTGGGTGACATCGGGACCTCTCTGCAGCTCGTTTCCGCATCTACAAACTAAGGTGGGTGGGAGATTTGACCTCGAAAGGCCCATTTCTGTGCCAGATCTACAAATGAATGAGAGTCAGGCAAATCCAGCCTCAGACACTTTTAGCCAGGTGACCCTGGGCAAGTCACTTCAGCTTGTTTAGCTCAGTTTCTTCCTCTGTAAAATGAGCTGGAGAAAGATGTGGCAAACACTCCATTACCCAAGAAAACCCCTGATGAGGTCACAAAGAGTTGGACAAAATTGAAACAACTGAGCTCCCACAACAGCTGCTTCCTGACCCCCCAGCTTCCTTTAAGACCCAACTGAAAACCTTTCTTTACAGAAAGCCTTCCTCATCCCCTCTTAATTTCCGCATCTCCCCTCAGTTGGGTAGTTCCTGTTTATCCTTCCTACAGCTTGCTTGGCATGGACACACCCCCATTAGATTGTGAGCTCCTTGAGGGCAAGGGCTGGCATATACTAGGCACCTGATAAATATTGATTGATTGATTGATTACCGTGTGCAAATCCCTGTACTGAGAGTAGTAAGAGCACCCCCACCCTCGGAGCCAGTGGGTGAGGCCCACTCCTGGGCCCAGTTTCAGCTGCAGCCAGATGGAAGAGTCCCATGGTCCTTAGAGGCGGCAGTAGCAGCACAAATGGTCCTATATCGTCTTCGGTGTCATCTCTACTATAATAAAGTCCTCTCCATGCCTGGCACTGAACCCTCCGACTTTGGGGCCAGGACCCTCTGGGCCTTCAGTGACTATGGCCCCTGCAGAAGCAGGTCAAGCTGCGTCTCTCAGGGCTGCTCCCCAGGAGGACAGCAGAGGGCTCTGGGTCGGAAGAACTCCTACGTTCAGGTCTTGAGTTTGGAGTCCTGGCCTTGATTCTGCACTCACAGAAAAGGGAACGTGGTGGGAGCCTTTCTGATGACTTCCCTCTGGACTGTCTCTCATTGGAATGTGAACCTCTCGGAACTTGGACCCGGCTGACTTTTCTGTGTCTCTAGTCCTTAGCAACGTACACAGTAAGTGCTTACTAAATGTCTTATGTGTTCATTGATTACCAAGCTTCTGATCGTCTCAAGCTCCCTCATATCACCCTGGCATCTTAAAGTCACTTGATGAAGGTTGGCCTCCAATTTCCATGCTGTCTATTCGGCATTTGGAAACCATAATGAAGTTTAAACATACGGGCTGAAAAATTAGAAAGCTTGTTTCAAGCGTTTAACAGATCAGGAGATTGCCATCCACATAGAGGACAGCTTGATTTCATTAAGGCTTTGGGCCCAGGCTCATCATATCCTTGTGGATAAGGTACAAAAAGGCCCAGTGCCTAGTTGTGTGTGGCTGGTTTAACTGTGTACCCAGAATATCCATTAATAAGGTCCAGTGTCATCTTGGGCTAAGACCTTGAAGGCCACTTAACTGAAATGCCCTGAGGGGAGAGAGCAGATAACCTCCTCTTCCCCTCCTTTCTCCCAGGATCTCAGTAAATTCTCCATGCATGCACATATAGCCTTCTACTGCGTGTCTAGCGCTGTGCGCAGTGCTTCATTAATTATCATCTCATTTGATTCTCAGAACAGCCCTGGCAGAGAGGGGTTATCATATTATCCCTATTTTTACAGATGAAGAAACTGAGGCAAACTGAGGCTAAATGACTTAGACACACAATAAGTGTCTAAGGCTGGATTTGAACTCAGGATTTCCTCTCTCCAAACCTGGCACTCTGCTAGCACCACCTAGCAGGTAGGGGGCTAAAGTTCAGAGCACAGTGCTTGACCCAGAGTAAGCATTATCTAAATGTTAACTATTATTAACTTTATACCATGCACATTTGCTAAACGGTTTAGGAATATTCAACTTCCCTTAGGATCTGGCAAGAGCATTGCTCCAGATTTTCTCCTGGAATAATGCTCTTGAATTTAACCTTTCAGTTTTGTTTGACCTAGCTGAATCAATCTTTAACTTTCCCAAGAGATAGGGAATTAAAAGAAGCCTGCTATGAATACCAATCACCTGTGTCCTTCTCAGACTCCCGGGGGTAGAATACTGCACCATCCACTCATTCCATATATTTCCCAAACCTTGGGATAACATTCACCCAAGTCACCACCTCTACTCAGCATCCTTGGTGGGATCTTCTCAGCTGACTGCTCAGCTCTGGCGATCCAAAACAGCCACCCAAAGCTACCAAATAATAAAGGAGACTTGCTGCTGGGAGAACTAAGTACACATCTCTGCGGGTTACCCTGTGTGGTACACCCAGGCCCAGGTCTTCACTTTTCAGTGGCATTAGGAGCCCATGGTTCCAAGCTAACGGAATCTGGCTAAGCATCGGCCTTACAACAAACAGAGAGGCTGTTTGGCAAACTTTCTCTCTGGGTCTCCCCTCCAAAGGACAGAAGGGATGTTGGACATAGTCGTTCTCAGGCGATCTTGCTCATTAGAAGGTGAACCCTTGATAATTGTTTTTTCCTCTGTATCCCCAGTGCTTAGCATAGTGTGTGCCAGGTACATAGGTGCATAATATATACGTGGCTGGGGAATTGTCTTCCTGGGTATCTAGGTGCTCATTGCAGCTACAGATCCATCTCCTGGTTAGGCCTCCCATGTTGCCTTACCCTTGAAAAACTTAGTTACAAAGGTTTTCATCATTTTCATGGTAGCTAACACTTGTCATACTGACTGACCCTGAAATGCTGTGGAGTACTGCATCGCTGGCCTGTCCATCATCTAGCTGGATTGCAGAAGAGTATGGCAGAGAATCACATGGTTCTGATCATTTTGTGGTTCCCCAGGACCCTCAGCCCTGTCATGATGAGTCAAGCTCATCAGCCTTCATCTTTGTCCTGACAAGGCACTGGACAAAGTAGTATCAAAGCTGGTGTGAATATGGAAAAGAATCTTCAAAACGTCTGGAGAATGACTTCACTCTCTGTCCATCAGCCCTGTCTGATGGGAGCTCAAAATAGCAGCATGCTGGGGTTTGAGTGGAGATGGGAACATCTCAGTTAGTGTCCCTCCACATGGGCAATACAAGGATCTCAAGAATGTATTTCATGTCTCACGAAAAGAAGTGGCGTGTGGCAGATGGAGAGGGGTTTCTACAGATCTGGCAAGTAAATAAAATTGTCTCCAATCCCACACTTTGTCTCAAGTGGGCCGTGCCACAGGAAAACCAAGAGGCAGCAGTTACCACTTCAGATCTGTCCTATAGGATCCATCCAGGGACAGCAGAAATGTGTGCCTCTGGGGGACCTCCCTGTCCCCTAGAAACAGTCTCATTCATGGACCTCCTAGCTGTTTGTGGACCATGCTGCCTCCACACCCTCCATCTTCCTCAACTCTCTCCCTTAACCATCTCTACCAGAACCACCCATTCTCCGTCCCCAAACTCTAAGTGAACTTTTCTCTTATATTGTCTAGAACCAGGGTTCCACACCGAGTTCCAACCATTTCCAGATAATGCAGCATAAACTTCCTTTCCACTCCAAGTGTTTCTCACAATGACAAAATCACAGATGTCCATCATACTCCACCCCCAACTCAAAGTACCATTAAAGTAGTTTACAGGTTTAATAATTAGGCACCTAAATGGAAACCTTCCCTGTTAGTCTTTAGCAATACTGGTAGATCTCGTTAGGCCAGTAAACTTTTAACATGTGAATGCTAATGTTTACTTATTAAAATATTTTAGTGCCTGTAAGTCCTAATGAATAATTCTTTTGCAAAAGGAATTTTTTTCCTTCCAGACTTCCAATTTGGAGTGTCTGTTCATTGAACAATTTCTTTTCCTTCACTATAACTTGATTTTTAGTACTTTTAAAAATTTAAATTAGCTTCTAAGATTAGATTTATTCACTAATGAGTTGACAGAGCAGAGTAAATGATGGTGTCTAGTTCTTACAAACCCTTGTGGTCTTTGGACTTAGTGTGTACCATGTTGGATTGTTTTCCGTTCCGCTGAAAATCTTGGGAGCAACAGTGAACTTCTTCGAATTAGAGAGCAGTGACAGCGAGGAGCCAGGACTGTAGGGTTAGTAGGTAGGATCCCTGACTTGAAAAATAACCAACTTTCATTGGAAATCCTGAAAAATCATTCTTGGCCTCAATATGAGGAAAAATAAAGGAGAAATAAATGAACATACCAAAAATCCTGATTGGGATTTAGAGTGACTGAAATAGTTTTGTGATTATTTATTTTATGCATGAAATGGATTTATATAAATGTAAATAGATACTAATCGTGTTTAGTCATTTACAATGATATTCATTATTAAGTTTCTAACAAAACATTTTTAAATTTTACCTTAAAGAAGTTTAGATTTAGTTCCAATTTATTTCTTTAAAAAATTTTCCCTTTTATTATTACAAATTTAGTAAACATGAATATTGCCCTTTATGAAGAAGAAGAAAAGTCAACAATATGTGAAACTGGACCTTCACTATGTACGACTTGTTTCTCTAGAGATGACGCCGGAGCCTCTCTTCTCGGTGGGCTGAGAGCTCTCTCCCAATGGCACAGCTCTTTCACTGTTTATTTTCTGGTGTGTTCCAGTCTCTATACTTTTCCCTATTTACTTGAATAGAGGAGTTTGCTTACTGTTCACTATTTGGTCTTTTGTGTTACTAGGTTTTGTATAACTGAAGGAGTCAAGTAGTGTAAGCATGGAGTCTTCCTGACTCTGGGCCCAGCACGTCTATCCTCAGTAACACCTCCAGCAAGACATCAACCTTCTGGATTAACCCAACAAGAAGGATCCTTCTAGAAAAACAGTTGAGAGAATTCCCCTCCAGCAAAGAGCATGGTCAGACTCCCTAACAGAGCTTCTGTGGGTGTCTTCCTGTAGCTGTGCTGACTAGAAAGAAGGAAAGGCAAGTTTCCAGGTCATCTCTGGTTCTTGGAGCTGCTTTCAATGCATCCTTGGCTGGGGCAGAGGTTTTGACCAATAATACTAAGTCTCAAGATTCCCAGGTAATTTAATTATTCCTATCCAAGATCTAATGAGAATAAATTGAACTGTGACTAGGGCCCACCCCAAGCCTTGAACAAGTGGGGAAGAGAAGTCCAGATTAAAGAGACACAGGTTAGGCAAAGATCTCAGACATCCTCCTCAGCACAGGACAAAGCAGAGGGGCCTGAAGCCTCTCTGAGAGGACAGACAGTGATTTCTGTAATTTAGAGTTGCTCCTGCCAGCCTCTACCCCATCATCCTATAGGTGAAAAGGGTAATGCCCTCAAGGATAGAGGATGTCTTCTCTGGTATCTCATTCCCACAACAGGTTATTTTATTAAAAAAAAAAAAATACCTATCTTCCCTTAAGGGAAGCTATTGGACCAGAGAAACTGAGTTTAGGATCTTGTGATTTTCTTGTTAGGGCAGCTGTATAGCTTAGTGGATAGAATACTTGGATGAAAGACCTGAGTTCAAATCTGACCTCAGACATTTACTCTGCCTCAGTTTCCTCATCTGTAAAGTAAGCTGGAGAAGAAAATGGCAAAGCACTCCAGGATTCTTTCCAAGAAAATCCCAGATGGGGTTACAAAGAGTCAGACATGACTGAACAACAATTTTCTTGTAGCTGATTATTTTAGACACTCCGATTTTTCCTATAATAAGGTTTCTTTCGGATAGGTTGTGGTTGGCTAAGCCAGTCTACTAGGCTGTCCAGTGGAGATGTTTTCTCAGAATTTGGGGTGCAGTCTCCAGTCAGGTAATGTGAGATTCTGATACAGATTAGTTATATGACATAGTCATAAATGGGCTGGTTTTTTCAAAGCCTTTCTATTGAAAATATCAATCTTCATAGAAACTTGATTTCTGGGAGTGTTGGCTGTGCCCTACTGCTTCTGAGGTTTACAAATTATTGTATTGACACAGAAAAATACTTGTCCAAAGGCCTGTATTTGCATCCCTAGCACCGGGCAGCAAATGGCTGAGGCCACGGGAACTGGGGCCTTTCGAAATTCTGTCTTTCACCTGCCCTCCTAATTTTCCTTAAGTCATTGCTCTGAGGCTGCCTGGTTCCTCACTTTCCCTGCCCTGCCTTGCCCCCACCCCCACCAACCCCAACTTAGATTCCTGGGGAACAGTTTTGTTTTTGATTCTCATCTCAGGCGTCCTTCCCAGCAGGGGACAAGGAAGGAAGGAAGGTAGCTAGAGTAGCAACCTGAATCAGGTGTGGAATAAGCAGTTTTATTCCTACACAGAAAAGGGAATCCTAAGCAAAGAAGCATAGAATTATGTCAGTCCTTTGGGGGTTGGTATTCAAACCCTGTCGGACCTTTGTAGGGGCTGCTACTAGCTGCTGTGGATTTCATTGGCTCTAAATACAGCCTAAGCTCTTTTCTTTCTGCCGGTTTCTCTCTCCATGTGTGACTTCTCCTGACAGCTGCTCTACCTACCTGGAATTGTGAAGATCAGTGTTTGTTAAGTGTTTAGCACAGTGGCTGTTACACAGTTGGTGATGTACATTTGCTTCCTTTCTCCTGGTTCAGCTGCCATCTTGGCTGTGATAGCCTGCTGGTCAGATGCCTGGGCTAGAGAATGGTGTCATATCTGAGATTTCCCAAGACCTTGTACCAAAGGAAAGATGGCACAGACAGGAGGTGGCTGAATCCCAGATGCAGGCTTGCCTGAGAGGCCATGTACTCAGGGGATCGGGCTGGGGAGAAGGGCAGTCCTCCCCCTACCAGACCCTGCAGGGCTCAGAGAGCTGACCTAATACCCTGACACCAGCTGGAGGAAGAAGCTTGAGGGGAAAGAGTCGACTTGAGTAGACAGATAGAGTTCTGCCTCAGTAGCCAATGAAATCTGACATCATGGCAGAAGGAAGCAGTCAGAGGATCTGTCAACCCTTGCTCTGAGGTTGGCCCAGCATTCTCTCCACCATGGCATGAAGAGGTGGAGGGGGGCTCAATAGAACAATCATATTGCTATCTTGGTGTTTAATATATGTACATATTTATACATTTTATTTATTCTTTGTGTATACATATGTGCAAATACAGACAAAGATGTTATATGCACATATGTGATATAAAGCTAGAGTTCACTGATGCTCAAAAGTTTCTTCTAGGATCCTCTTGTACTTTGTATTGTGAAGTTTGTGTTTATTGGTGACAAATTCACAATACTTTTTTTTTAAATTGAGGGGCAGCTGGGTGGTAAGGATAGAAGACGGTCCTTGGAGTCAGGAGGACTTGAGTTCAGATCTGGTCCCAGACCCTTACTAGATGGGTGACACGAAGCAAGGTGGCCTCAAAACAAATTTGGAGAGGGATTTGGGGGAGACCATCAAGTAGTGGGATCAGGAAAGGCCCCTTGTAGGAGGTCCATGAGCTAAGAGTTGGAGCAAGCTGGAAACTGTGGGGCAAAGGTGAGGAGGCTGCCAGTGCAAAGTCATGGACCAGCAGGAGGTAAAAGTCAAGATGGGGGAACCGAGCAAGCTAATATGGCTGGACAATGGAATGTTTGATGGGACTAATATGAGATCAGTGTGCAAAGGTGACTTGGAAATTGTCGCAGGCTTTACATGGCAAATAAAGTAGATTCTATCTTATCCTTCATTCATTAGTGAACCTTTGAAGGTCAGATTTGTTCTTGAGGAACAGTCTGAACTGTCAGCTGGGTGGAGAATGGTTTGGAGAGGGTAGGTCCTGGAAGTAGTGAGTCTCCTTCCTATTAGATTTCCTTCTGCAAAAAGTATGCTGTTGTACTTAATAATCTTGTTATAAAAGATGAGTCTTTAGGAGGGGGAGAGGTGGGAGAAAGGAGGGAATGTAGGGGAAAATTTAGGCATGTGTAAAAATAAAAAAGTTAATAAAATGTGTTTTTTTAAATAGTCTAGTGGAGAGTAATTGAGAGACTGAATTAGGGTGATGGTTATGAGAGTGGAGAGAAAAATACTGATGGAAGATATGTTGTGGAAGTAGAATCTATAGGGTTTGACAACTAAATGAATATTGGAGTGGGGGAGAAGATGAAGAAGACAATGAGTGGAGGTTGTCTTGGAGGTGGCAAAGCTTCCTTCTTTCACTTATCTGTCAGTCAACAAGCATTTATTGTGTCCATTATGAGTTAGGCACTGAGAATACAAAGGCAAGAATGAATAATCTCTGCTCTCAAGGTGGTTATATCAGGGAAAAACGTCACATCTTTGACGTACCACAGACGCTGGACTTTCCCAACTGGCCCTAAATTGGGCCCCTACACGGGACACACTATATCTCCTCTAGAGTTCTGAGAGCTTAGGGCTATGTGATTTCTGCTGGTCACAAGCCCCCACTGATGTGTGCTTCCCTTCTTTGGTTGTTTGATAATATCAGTTAGCCAGCCAAACTTAATCAACTTTTAGAAAGGGTTATTTGCTAAAATGGCATGGTAAGAAGCTTGGAACAGAACATCACCTCCTATGTCAAAGTGTGTAACACGCTTTCCCACCAGGCCATACAGAGTCTGGGGAAAGTGGATTCAAGTTTAGAGAGCACATGGGGCAAGAGGGTAACTCACTGTTCTTAGAGGTTCTTCCATTGGAGCTGTTAAGATGTTCCTTTAGATTTGGCATCACTTTTCTGCTGCATTCTTTGTAGCATCTTGCAAGCTTTGAAGCTCACAAGGTCCTGGACAAGGGAGTTGAAAGGGGACCAAGGCCAAGACCACCCTCATCAGGAACTTGACTGGAACTCTCATCCTTAGCTACCCTCCACTGGGTATCTGAAGTCCAAACTAGACTGGTTTTAAACAGACCCTACTGGATGTGACCGAGTCTCTTGACCAATCCAAAGAGACTTCTGTCACCTAATTGAAACACACTTGACTTTATTATGTACTTATTATGGGGAATAGCTAGAACCCCTTCACATTTAGTTGATATTGATGGATTAATTCAGTTTCTCCAAGGTTTCCCTTCTTGTTAGTGACTTTGAGCCCTGGATGTAATTTGATTGATTTACCCCATCCACTTCCTTCTATTCCCTCTCTTATAGAATGACATTCAAAAGATAGACAAAGTAGATAAAAGGTTATGAGGTGGTGGAATACACTGGCCTGTAGGAAATCAAGCAAAGCCTCCCATAGCAAGCCTGCCTTCAGCTGAGCCATAAAGGGGGAGGGAGGGAGACAAGCTCCATTCTTCAATCCCCACTATCTACCTGTGTAGGTAGATTAATGCAGGACACACAAGGAGTGAGTGCTTCCTTCAACCCTGTTGGGTCTATTGTAAATCACTCAAACTTTCCCTTTTCTCTCTGTACCACCAAACCTTGCTCTTTGTTTTTCCACAGATTCCTTCGCTAGGTCTTTTTAGATCTAAAAGTCAAAGAATTTGCTGGAGGGATGATGCATTATCCATGGGTCATGCCAAAAGCCGGAAGACTAGGACCTTGGTCTGCCTAGTCAGGAGACTTGGACGCTGACCAGCTGAAAAAGCTAAGCAGCAAGGAGAGTGAATTTGAAGTGGGAAAGAGCAGGGTATCCTTTGATTTTCTTCTTTGAGAGAAGAGTATTTTAAATCATACTCAGCTAATTGAGATTTTTTTTCTGTTTCTTCTAATAGAACCTGTGACTTCATTGATGTACGAAGAATTTATTATGTACTTATTATGTGCCAGGCACTGTACTAAATTTTTTATATTATCTAACCCTCGGTGGTCGGTAATATTATTCCCATTTTATAGTTGAAGAAACTGAGGCAGGCAGAGTTAGTGATTTGCCCAGAATCACACAGCCAGTAAGTATCTGAGCCTTTATTTGAATTCACATCTTCCTCACTTCAGGCCCAGGGTTCTGAGCACTATACGCAGTACTGCCTCTCTGACTGTTTAGTCAATATTAGTTGATACACACAGCCATGGGGCCAGGAGGATGAAGAGGGGTAAAGTACCTTGTGTTAGGAAAGGGGAGTGGGGACAGCCTTCAGTTTTTGAACAAGACTGGATTTAACCCCAGGTCTTCCTGATTGCAGGATTAGTGTCCTGACCACTCCACCACACCACCTTTCAAAGAATTGTAAGAAATGCAGTTTCAGTCTGGGGCATGCAGAGATTGTCTGGTCCTTACTGTAGGAGTGTGAATGGCCCTGGCTGCCTCCTGTGATCACGGTGTGGATGGTCTCTTCAGAAATTTGTGAGCTAGAGCTGACTGAGAACTTCGAGGTCAGCTACTCCAGCATCCCCCAGAATTAAGCAATGCACACCTGGATACCTGACCGTGTTCCAGTAGGAGAACAGACTCAGAGGATCATGGCAGGAACACACTGCCGTGCACCTGTCCTTCCCTCTGCCCTCATTGTGGTTCAGAGAGTCACCAAGCATTTGTTAAGCCTGGGCACTGGAGAATAGGCAAAGACCCAGTCATGGCCCCCAAGCGTAGTGGGGGAGGTGGGTCAGGCAGGGGGACAGAAAAGGCTTCCTGCAGAAAGGAGTGTCTGAGCTGAGGTCGGTAGGTAGGTGGATAGACAGACAGACAGACAGACAGGCAGGCAGGCAGATAGATAGATAGATAGATAGACAGACAGACAGACAGACAGACAGATAGATAGATAGATAGATAGATAGATAGATGGATGGATAGTTAGATACATATATCTATGTATCTGCCGTGCACCTGTCCTTCCCTCTGCCCTCATTGTGGTTCAGAGAGTCACCAAGCATTTGTTAAGCCTGGGCACTGGAGAATAGGTGCAGGCAGGGAGGAGCGGGGCATGCCAGGCAGGGAGGAGGGCGGCATGCCAGGCAGGGAGGAGGGGGGCATGCCAAGCAGGGAGGAGGGGCACATTCCAGGAAGGGGGTAGCCAGTGCTAATGCTCCAGGAGGGAAGATGCAGTGTTCGGTCTGAATGATCAACAGTAGGTGTTGTCACTGTGGCGCATGCTGCACTTTCTGTTGCCTCGAAGAGGATGAGAGGTGAAATGCCACTGGGTGGAGCAGGGCATCTTCACCCTGACAGCAGCGTCTATATTGAAACAGCTGTACCACCAGGGGGCGCCCTTACTCCACTGTGAGCTAAAAGGTCCATATTAGTCATGCATGGTCTTTCTAAATCCAAGGGAGAGAAAAGACATTTGAAAGCTAAAGGGCTGTCTTTGGGTAGTGGAATTCATCCTCATTAGCTGCTTCTCGTAGGACCTGGAGCCAGGGCCTTTCATTCTTGGCCTGGGGAGGCCAACCTCCGGCTCAAGGAGAAGACCAGAGGACAGTGCCCATTTGGGGCTTGTCCCCATCTCTCTAGGGAGAAGCCTCTGGTCCATATAGACTGCAAGACCTTGCCAAAGGCACTTCCCTGGGCCTCAGTCTCCTGCTTTGTAAAATGAGGGAGTTGGACCTCCTGGAAGCTTCTGTCCTTCCAGTCCTAGACCTATAAAATGTCAAGGATGCCACTGAACAGCCTCATGCGTGACTGATGCTCATCTGTATACTGAAGAGGATCCAGCAGCTCATTCTGGAGGGTGAAAAAGGCCTCCGTCTGCTTCAAACCTGCATCCTCCCCAGTGTCCTGGTCATCCCAGAGGAGTCACGTGACCACCATCTGTAGTCTGGTTGTGTTCACTCAGCTACCCAACGGTTTCCAGAGGCAGCTTGGTGTCCTCTGAAGGGGAGCTGGTCCCATTGTACCAGGAGAGGGCAACAGTCCCTTCCTGGTACCCAAAGAAGTCAAGTCAGCAAGGCTTTATTAAGCCCTTACAGTCCCTCCTCTCAAAAAGATGACTGTCTAACAGAGGGAGCTAGCTGGTGCGGTGGATTAAGTGCTGGGCCTGGAAGCAGGAAGACTCATCTTTCTTAGTTCAAACCTGTCTTAGACACTTATTAGCGGTGTGACCCTGGGCAGGTCACTTCACCTTGTTTGCCTTAGTTCCCTCATCTGTAAAATAAACCAAGAGAAGGAAATGGTAAACTACTTCAGTATCTTTGCCAAGAAAACCCTAAATGAGGTCATGAAGAACCATACCCCACTGGACAACAGAGACAAGAAAAGATGGGCTATGCAACAAGGGCCTTGGGCTGTCCTTTCCTGTGGTCACTGTGGGGAGGAAAAAGCCCCTTCCTGCCCCCCATTAGAATTTAGAATCTTTGTTGCCTTCCTTCATATATCCATGGCTTAGCACAGTACCTGGCATAGGCATAGGGAACCTGCAGCCTCTAGGGCTTCTAGGTCCTTGGGTGCAGCCTTTTGACTGAGTCTAAATTTTACAGAACAAATCCTTTTATTCAGGGGATTTATTCTCTGAAATTTGGATTCAATCAAAGGGTGACACTGCAGGACCTAGAGAGCCACAGGTGGCTTCAAGGCTGCACCAGACACAGAGTCAAGCCCATATAAATGCTTATTCTCTTTGTACAGTTTTTGTTTGCAAAGGAAAAGCCATTTGATGTTAAGGAGAAGAAAAATACATATGCAAATAGCCCCGAGATACCAAGTTATATCTAAGACAATCAAAGAGGTAGCAGGCACAGGAAAACAAGTCCCTGAAGTGGAATTGTATCTCATGCTTCTCTGAGAACGGTTGGCACAAGAATACCGACCCCCAGGCTGACCCTGAGCCCATGTCCACCTCTCTGAATCTGTTTCCTCACCCATAAAATGAGGGGTTGGATTGAGTGGTCTCTGAGGTGTCTTTTAGCTTCTGATCTATGATCCAAGTAAGCCCCAAGCATGGGGCTAAGCAAGGGTGGGGGTTGTTCCCAAAGTTTGCTTTAAGGAAGTAAGGAGAAGCCAAAGGTCTCTGTGAGTTGGTCTTAGTGTCCTCTCTTTCCAGACACTGAGGCAGAACTGTGCTACTCAGTTGATGCCACACCTCTCCCAGACCCCCACAAACACACTCAGGCTAGTATGAAAGAGACAGAGACAATTGAAGGCCTCTTCCTGAGAGAGCTCCTTGTAGATGTTACCCTGCTTGACTGGAAACTCATGCTGCGATTTGGAAAAGATCCATGAAGCATCCGTAGTGGACACCGACTGACCAGCTGCACACATTTTGCTGTGAGTCAGCAGAGTAGAATGGGCCAGCTAAGCCAAGCAGGATGAAAACTGAGCAGAAGACCTTCAGATTTGGCAGTTAAGAGACCCCTTGGTAGCCTCAGAGAGAACAACTTCTGTGGAGTGAATCCTTACTGAATGGTGCCCACTCCTGCCAGAGTCCAGCCTTTCCTTTTTACCATTGATATTTTCCTGGTGATACCACATGCTTGTGGATCATCAGCTTAGGATTGGAAGGGACCTTAGAACTAGCCAGCACCTTCCTTTTAGAACTAAAGAAACTGAGATCCAGACAAACTCAATGACTTTCTCAAGGTCACACAGACAAGAAGAGCTAAAACTTGAAGCCAGGTCATCAGATAGCAGCTCTCATGTTCTGCACCACACTGCCTTCCAAAGGGAGTCACGTGATCCAAGGGGCAATGGAAAGTCTTGTTGGGTGTAGTCAGGCATGGTATGTGTTACCATGGGACAAGAAATGGTGAAAAATCATCATCAACATCCTTCAACCATCTTGGAATCCACTTTGTCACTTAGCCTGCATTTCTCCAACTTGTTCATGAGAACAGTATGAGAAACTTTGTCAGAACTTTACTAAAGTCCATCTATCTGTCATAGTTGACATTTTCTAGCTCTGATAACACTGATAAAATAGAATGAGTTTAGTCTGACATATCTCACTCTTCATAAAACTTGCAGTGATGGCGGCTTCTCTTTCTAAATTCTCACCAAGCATCCAACTTGCTCATAAATTTTAGAGTTTTCACAGGATTTATGGCCAAACTCCCTGGCAGATGGTTGGCACGCACTCCCCTCCTCCCCCTTTTGAGAATGTGGACAAGATTTGCCTGTCTTCAGTTCTGAGACAAGTCTCTCATTCTTCATCGTTTTTTCAGAGTTTGCTGACAGCAACTCAGCACCAGCCATATTTTTTCCATTCCCATGGGAGGAGTACATCTAAGCCTGATAACTTGAAGGTTATGGACAACTAGAGGCTGCCGGATTGTCTCCTCAATGTCCTACATTTGAACTCTCTGTTCCGTCCTTTGCTGTCCAAAGAATTTAATCCCTTTGCTTGGATGTTCTAGACATTGCCTTGGGTCTCTCTTCAAACAAACCTTGAGAAGTGATGAGACCTTGTGGAGAGAGCATGGGTTCTGGAGTCACAGGACCTGGGCCCTCCTCAGACTTGATCAATTACTAACCTTTCAGGGTCTCAGTGTCCCCATCTATATAATTAGACAGGTTGGACCAAATGGCCTCTGGAGACAGGTGGTGCCTTCATGCACAGAGCACTGGCTTGACCCAAGTTCAAATTCAGCCTCAGATACTTCCTAGCTGTGTGATCTTGGGCAAGTCATTTAATCTCTGCTGCCTCAGTTTCCTCAACTGTAAAATGGGGATCCCAATAGCATTTACTTCCCAGGGCTGTTGTGAAGGTCCAATGAGATATTTGTAACCCATTTAGCATAATGCCTGGCATATAACAAGTGCTTAATAAATGTTTATTCCCATCCTTTCCTCCTCTGAGGTAATTTCTAATTCTAGCTCTAGGATCCATTTTCTATATTGGGCCCCCAGGCTCAATGATTTCCTTTGAAGGAGCTTTGATTTCCTTCCATCCTCCTCCATGTGGGGCATGATTTTGTATACTTTCCTCACGTTGGTTTCTCTTCCAAGAACTCTCTAAATCTTATTCCATCCTGGTTCCTCTTAGTCTATCCATTGATCTTGGACTCCAGAGAACTCATTTCAAAAAAGATAGAGCCAGCTGCCTAGAAAGGATAAAAATTCTATCAGGTGTAGATGAGTGGAGCACGGTGTTAAGCTCGCACCTCTTGAGCATTGAATTGGGATTGGTGACTGAATGGAAATGAAGATGACTGGGACAGGACAACTTAGACTGGATCCTGTGGTGGTAAAGGAATAACCCCCAAGGGCCAGGACTGAGGTTTGTTCAGCTATGCATCTCCCAAAGCACCCAGGAGAGTAATTAAGATAGAGAAGTTTTTTAAAAAAAACAACTGAATATTGAAGGAAATTGCATACACATACACAATGTCAGTTTTAAAATGGAAATCAATGGAAAGGCTTAAAATGGGGGTGATTGATAAGTAGGTAACCTGAATGAAGTCTTGATGGTTTATTTCATAATGGTTTATTTTTCTCCTTTAGTGTTTTACTAGTAAGTGTTATTTTCGCTTCACAGTCACTTCTGGAAATAATCTCCCTTCTCTTACCAGCCTACAGAGGGAGCCCTATCTTGTAGCGAAAAAAAAAAAAAGCCATGGAATAGTGAACCCAGCTAACAATGTAGATGGCATTCTGCCCCAGCAGTACCCCACCTCTCTTCGGGAGGAGGGAGATATGTTTCTTTGTCTTTTATTTGGGGCTATTTTGGTTTTGGTTTTGGTTTTTTGACAAATAGTGATTCAGGATAAAATAGGACCATGTAGGAAGAAGAAAGCAGTCTTTGGGAGTAGGGGAGGAAGGATGGGTCTGGAAGGTTTTAAGGAGAAAGGACCTTAACTGAACCTTGGAGCAAGATGGGGAAGTACAGAGTCAGAGATGCTAAGTGGGGGTTATGGAGGATTGTCACAGGAAGATTGGCCCTGGATTTCTATGTAAAAGCCACCAAAACCTAAGCAGATGCCAAGAAAAGCTGGAAGACACAGTCCCAGCATACAGTGCACTTTTATTTCTTTCCTCCTCATAAAAAATGAAGCATTAAATTGAACTAACTAGGAAGTCCCCTGGAATCCCTTTCTTCATGACCAGTTCTGTTTGGTCTGGTTCTTTCTGGACAAGCTTGCTATTCTTTGCCTGAGTTTGAACCTCTGAGACATCCCAAGAGCTGCTATTTCCAGCTGCCTCCATTTGCCCGAGCCAAATAGAAGGGTGAAACCAAAGTGACTATGCATGTCTTTATTTTCCAGGACAGAAAGGATAAGGCTAAGAAAGGAAAAGATAGGAGAGGAAACATGAAGTCCTTTGGCTGTGTTATGAGAATACTTGTGCAACCACAGAGAAAATACATTTCTGAGCCAAGTTCTGATCGTTTCTTAGCTAGATAAATCTATGGTTGGTTGTTGTCCTGTGCTCTCCAAGAGGACCAAAATGACATCACTAAGTTGAAGTCAAGGTACGGTGTGTTTGCTGTGGCTGATGAGACCAATACTAGCTCAGAAGACTCTACCACAGCTTGGAAGCAAATAGTCTACATGAACATCTAGAGTGAAGATGTCTCTACATTTCTGCATCTCATGGTTCTTTGAGCTACCACAATTCTGGAGTCCTCAAGATGTTCGAGTCTTGTTTTCTAGTGCTAGCTCTCTCTCTGATCCATAGCCAGCTCTGTTTTTAGCTTCTAGTGCTCTGGATGCTTAGAAGCTGCTTCTACCCCAGAGTGACCACCTTTCTGCATCCTTGGCTACCCACCCTGTGTGACTCTGCACCTTCAGCTGTGTCTTGAACTTTCTCAAACTGACTTTCCAGCTGCTGGATGAGCTATCTCCCTCTGGGTGAATGGATCAGTGCCATGACCAATGGCAGGAGGTGTGGGAGGGGAGAAGGAGAGGAAGGAAAGAGAAATTCCCCTCCTTATCCTCAGAGTGCTACCTTCACAGGGTCCAGAATGCTGCTTCCCATCCTCAAGTCCCTTCAGCTGCTGAACTTCCTCAGACTAAATGGACTGTCTTTTAAGTGCGTGCCTGTCTTCAGCCAGTGAATGGAAATCTACCCTTCTAATTTAACCAAGGCTTTCCTACTCCACAACCTGTTACCTCATCAATACCTTATTATCTTACGATTTTACCTGGGGCTGCAATCTTGGGGTTTGCCAAAAAACGAAACACCATGGACAGCTATGGTCCATGGGGTCACAGAGATTAGAGTAGGGGTTAGAGAAAGGAGCCAAGTTATTCCAGACAAGGAATGAATTCTCCCATTCTCTGGTCAAACACATCTGAAAGGTAAAACAGGTAAAACATCGTTTGGCAGAACACATGGACATCTAATCCTTTGCTGGGAATGGATAGAGGAAAAAGATACTGAACTGGAGTAATCCCACAGAATGTCATGTGATAGAAAGACTACGCCTTCGAAGAGGATCCATCATGACAGCCAGCATGTCTACAGCACTTTGGGTCTTGCAGAGAACTTTACCTGTGTTCTCTCGTTTGGGCCTCACAACTGCCCCATGACGTGGGTGCTGTTATCATCCCCATTTTACAGAAGAGGAAATTGAGGTGGTTAAAGTTGAAGTGACTTTCCTAGTGTCACTCAGCTAAGTCTAAGGCTGGATTTGAATTCAGGTCTTCCTCATGTCAAATCTAGCATACTCACCATTGCTTCACATAGCTGCCTCTAGCACACACACTTTGGACACAAGATCATTAAAACCAAATATGTAGTAAAACATGATTCTTGGCCCTGGTCAGTTGGATAGGTTCTTTTTTTTTGCCATTGATGTACAATCAGATTGATTAAAATTCTATTACTTGGAGAAGGGAGACTGCAAGCAAAGGGGCTCTTGAATGGACAGTAACACTTTCAGGGCAGGTTGATGTCAGCTGTAAAAAATACACCCCCACGCCCACCACACATACACCCCATTCACCCATTCAATCCATCCACCTGCCCATCTATCCATCCATCTGTCCATCCATCCATTGCTAAAAGCAACCATTTTAATGGAAGGATGAGTTTTTAGTAGCATCCTGATCTCTTCAATGTGTGTCTCAGAGCCCTGAATGGGGAGCATTTTCTCTGATAGCCCGCAGCAGAGTATAATTGAGTTTTCAAGGGAAGCTAGTACCTAACTAGGAGCCCTGAAATATTTTCTAGTAATAACATTTCAGTTGTCACTCTGGATCTGCCCAAATGAGGAACAGTACCCACGGGTCTAAGGATCCATTACAGTGTAAATGAATCAACTAGTCATCAAATCAAATAAGGCTAAACTAATGAGGGCATCATCTTCTGTCTGGAGCTTTCTTAAAGCTGAATTCAGGAAAGCCAACACTGTTGTTTAGTCGTTGTAGTTGTGTCCGACTTTGTGGCCCCATTTGGAGTTTTCTCAGCAAAGATACTAGAGTGGTTTGCCATTTTCTTCTCCAGCTCATTTGACAGATGAGGAAACTGAGGCAAAGAGGGTTAAATGACTTGCCCAGGGTCACACCGCTAGGAGGTGTCTGAGGTCAGATTTAAACTCAGGAAGAGGAGTCTTCCTGACTTCAGGCCTGGTGCTCTGTGTACCCTGTGTAGTCTATGCACCCCCAACTGCCCCAATAAACCATTACTAATGGCCTATTTTGTGCCAGGCACTATGCTGGGTGCAGACAATACAAAGACAAAAATGCAGCAGGCCCTACCCTCAAAAAGCTTAGATTTTACCAGGAGATGTGTATACACACATTGTTATATACAAAGTAATGTTAGGGGAGGATCTAGGGGGCTCTGAAGGGATCAGGGAAGGTTTCAGGTGGGAGGGCTCATTTGAACTGATCTTGGAGGAAAGAAAGAGGGCATGCCAGGCATGGGAGACAGCCTGTGCAAAGTCTCGGAAGTGGGAGATGGAATATTGTGTGAGGAACCCTAGGGCAGCTAGTCTTTTGCAAAAAGACAAACCTTTTTGATACAGGAAAAAACAAAGATTTTAAAACCCCTAATGCAACAGCCATGAGGGAGAAGGTTTCTAGGTTAGAGCAAAGGATGTGAGAAAGTCTGCCTCGCATCTAAATATGGTCGGATTCTGAGGGGTCATCAGACAAAGCTGTGCTCTGGGAGCCGCAGATAAGACAGAGTAAAAATAGGCAAGGCACTGTAGCCTGTCACTACCCCATGATGTCACCCCATTTCTCTGGGATTCCAACACCCCAAGGTCCTGAAGAAAAATAAATATCCCCTGGAGTGTTCCCAGGCCAAGGCTGGGAAAGGCTGAAATAGCCATGGGTCAAGTAGGGAGGGCCCTTCTGCGTGGAGGCGGATAGAGTAGAAGAGATGTGCTTTCTGATCCAGCCCCACTGTCTTCCAGGTTACCCAGAGCTGTGCTGTCACAGGGGTTTGCCTGTTATCTGGAAGGTCTCCAAAGTTCATTGTAGAAAGCTGTTCCAGCCTCCTCCACCACAGGCCTGTAAACCCTTAAAAGTGGCTGCTAAGCCATCCTTGGGAGGTAACCTCATCCCCAGTCTAGGGTGGGAAGGGACCTCAAAGTCTACCTTGTCAAGCTTCATTTTACAGATGGGGAAACTGAGGCCCAGAAAACTGACTTGTACCCAGCCACATCATAAATCATTCGGAGGCAGGATTCAAACCCAGTTCTCTTGACTCCAAATCTCTTTTCAAGGCTCTGTGTTGTCAAATGTTTTTCTTTATCTTATTTTTTTCTTTTTTGACCTTCCTGGGAGCAGTTAAATGAAAATGGTTTGAGGAGCACTTCTCTGTGTGCATGCTAGATCTCCCACAGCAGAGTTGTTGTGTTCGTCCTTCATTGCCAAAGAAGACCATGCCATCAGAGAAATGATGACATGACTGGCACTTGACTTTGTTTTGAGTGAGGGAGGACTATGCAGGTCACCAGCTTCCCTTCTCCTCCAGAGCCATCTGAATCCAATGACCAGATATTCATCAGGATGACTAGAGATGATCCAGGATGAGGCAATTGGGGTTAAGTGACTTGCCCAAGGTCACACAGCTAGTGAGCGTCAAGTGTCTGAAGTGAGATTTGAATTCAGGTCCTCCTGACTCCTGCACTGGTGCTCTATCCACTGCACCACCTAGCTGCCCCCACAACATAGTAGAGGCCCCTTGAAGGCAAGACTGGATCTCTGAGGCCTAGGAGACAGTGCAGGGGACAGTGGGCTGTGTGACTCTGGCTCACGTCACCTTGGGTAATTTCTGACACTCAACATTGCAGGAAAGCTGGTGAAACCCTTTAGAGGAGAGAGACGGAGTCATCAAAAAATACAGTAAAAAATAAAACAAACCCCTAACAACATCAACAAAAACCCAGGTCCATAAGAACTCAGACCCAGGAACAGAAACAAGTGGACAGAAAGGCCTAGCCCCTTAACACCTTGCCCTGCAGCAATAGATCTACAGCTCAGAGGGACCTTATGTGTCATTGGGTCCCACCCCTTCATTTTACAGATAGGGAAACTGAGAGCTGGGTGACTTGCCCAAGGCCAAGAGAGGAGGTAGGAGAGAAGCCCAGATCCCTTGACTCCCGGTGCAGTGATTATCTTGTAAGATTCTCAGGCCCAGTAGTAACCCTACTTTATGGGGCCAAGGCCTCCATAACAAGACCAAGGCCAAGGCCCTCCACCACTGAGCTTTGCATTTTTCAATGAAGGCTTTCAATTGTCACTGCCCAGGGGAACCAGCCGTTACTTAGAGAGACTTAAAAAGAGAGATTGCATAAAAGCTCATTAAAAACCCAGGGGCAGCTACCCTGCATCTTCTCCCCCTCATCCAGGAGGCCCCTCCATGCAGGGTGAATGTCTTGGTTCTCTGCTGTTTTGGTTCTGGATGGAGGGTGGGCCAAGGGTTGGGTTCAGGGCACAGCAAAGGTACCCAGCATGCCTCAGGAACCAAGCTGATAATCACAGGCACATTCCAGGGCAGTGATCAGACAGCACAGAATGAATGCCTTTACAGAGGCTCTTTCTCACCTTCTCCCACCACAGATTATCTACGAGGGAATATGTGTGTCTATCCACTCCGTGCAGGAGTTTCACCTTTGATGAATCTGTCACCTGTACATCCCTCTACACCAGGGCCTCCGTCTGTTCTCCCTTTGATCCAAAACAGCCTGTGGAAAAACAATTCCTTGAAGCTTTTTCTGCAGAAATCAGTGCTGGGTAAGTATGGTCTGATTGGAATTAAATTTGCATGATTATTTGGGGCTTGAAGAGCTGTACATGGCAGTTAACTCCCACGCCAATGTTCTCCAGTAGTGAGGCTGGTTAAGCCCATGTGCCCCCACTAGATGTGTCTTTTGCAAGTCAACCAGAGGATCTGTTAGTTCAAAGCAAATTATGACTAATTAAACATCAGCAAAATAAGTGAGGAAGACTGCATCCCACCAAAACTATGAAGAAACATCTCTCAGTTTACCACACCATCAGTGACACAGGAAAACACACGAGGAGCATACGTGGTCAGGGCACACTCACAGCTGGTGAATATAGATGAAGGGTAGGCATAGATCAATGGAGGCTATGTCTATCTGAATTTGGTGTGGGGTAGAGGGGGAGCTCACGCTCCTAAGGGATTGTTCTTGCTGGACCCCTCCGCTTCTTCTGATACTGCTGGTTGCTTGCTTCCCCATCGAGCTGCCCACAAATGCTTGTAAGGGCTCTCTCTACCCATTAGATCATGTAGCCGATTAGTCTAACTATTGTCTTTTACTCAAGGATAATCCTGGAGTCAGCAGGATCTGAGTTCAAATCTGTCCTCAGACACTGTAACCTTGGGCAAATCACTTGTCTATACCTCAGTTTCCTCTTCTGTAAAGTAGAGAAAATAATGGACTCTATCTCACAGGATTGTTCTTTTTTTTCACTATTAAATACATTTTCACTTTAGTCATGTTGCATAGAAGAATTAAAATGAATGGAAGAAACCATAAAACAAAAACAACATAACACAAGAGAAAATGGTCTGCTTCATTCCACAGTCCAATTCCATAGTTCTTTTTCTGGATGTGGAAGGTGTTTTGCCTCAAGAGTCAACTGGGAATGATTTAGGTCCTTGCATTGCTGTGAAGAACTACCAGAAAAATTCCTTGCACACTGTGGTCATTGCTATATACAGAGTTCTCCTGGTTCTGCTCCTTTCACTCAGCATCAGTTCATATAAGTCCTTCCAGGCCTCTCTGAAGTCTTCTTGTTCATCATTTCCTACAGCGCAATAGTATTCCATGACATTCATATACCACAACTTGTTCAGCCATTCCCCAATTGAAGGGCATTCCCTCAATTTCCAATTCTTGGACACCACAAAGAGAGCTGCTATAAATATTTTTGTACATGTGGGACCCTTTCCCATTTTTATAATCTCTTTGGGATACAGCCCTAGAAGCAATACTGCTGGGTCAAAGGGTAGGCACTTTTTTGTAGCCCTTTGGGCATAGTTCCAAATTGCTCTCCAGAGTGGTTGGATCAGTGTTCCAACTCTCCCACGTCTTCTCCAACATTGATCATCTTCCTGTTTTGTCATGTCAGCCAATCTGACAGGCGTGACGTGGTACCTCGGAGCTGTTTTGATTTCCATCTCTCTAATCAATAGTGATTTAGAGCATTTTTTCATGTGCCTATTGATAGCTTTAAGTTCTTCCTCTGAAAACTCCTTTGACCATTTATCAATTGGGGAACAACTTGTATTCCTATCAATTTGACTCAGTTTTCTATATATTTTAGAAACGAGCCTTATCACAGACACTAATTGAAAAAATTCTTTCCCAGTTTTCTGCTTCCATCCTAATTTTGGTTGCATTGGGTTTGTTTGTGCAAAAACTTTTCAATTTAATGTAATCAAAGTATCCATTTTTCGCTTCATAATGTTCTCTATCTCTTGTTTGGTCATAAATTTCTCCATTCTTCATAAATCTAACAAATACACTATTCCTTGCTCCCCTAATTTGTTTATACTATTAGTCTTTGTACCTAAATCATGTACCCATTTGGACTTCATTCTTGTGTACAGTGTCAGGCATTGGTTTCCACCACACTGTTATCCAGTTTTCCCAGCAATTTTTATCAAACTGTGAGTTCTTATCCCAGAAGCTGGGGTCCTTGGGTTTATCAAACAGTAGATTGCTATTCGCAGAGTTGTTCTAAGGAGCAAATCTCCACATGCATGGCACTTTGTAAACCTCAAAGACCAATATACTTATAGTCATTGTTGCTACTTATAATTATTACATATAGTGTTTCCTAACCACAAAGCACTACATAAATGCTGCTTATTCTTGTTATTAAGTATTTCTGTCGTCATTGTTGTTTCTTACTTTGATTTTAGAAGTCTGCCCCAACCATGTGTTTAAACAACACAGAACATAGTGGCTTTTGGGTCTCTTGACTTGGAATGGGTGCATTCAAGGCAAAACCTTTGGAGAGCTTTGGAGAACAGACAGGAGTGAAATCGCCAAAAAAAGGACATGGAATTCCTCAGCTCCCCATGGAACTTGTCCACAAAAGGTAAATGGGGCTGCAGGCCCCCGTGAAAAGGGTTCTGACTGCCGGGAATGGGGCGATTAGCCCTCTGGGCTCTTGCCAGCTGAGTCCCTGGAGAAAACATGGAGACATTAAGGAGTAAAAATAACACTGCTCTCTCTGAAAATATAATCTTCCACTCCATGAGCTCAGGCATGGAGTCCCAAATGAAGTTATAGCAGCCTAATTGTTTCAGGCACCTGTAGCCTGATGGGAACAGGGGTAACTGGCTATCTCTTTAGGGACTGGCGGGGCAGGGGTGGGGGTGGGCAACCCTCTAACTCTGAAATGTAACCCTTTCCCAGCTGTGTGACTGGTCTGTATGAATCAGTGAGGGCCTCTGTGTTGTCACCTGCTTGCATAAATCTTCAGGATCATCAAAGAAGTCAGCTATGCACAATGGCTCCCGTCGCTATCCATGCCACCATCTAAGAGCACTTTCTGAGTCACAGCCTGGTGAGGTTGGTAGCACAAGCACCATCATCTCAGTTTTAGAAATGGGGAGACTGAGTCCCATGGAGAGGAAGA
Organism: Potorous gilbertii; assembly: GCA_028658325.1. Classification (NCBI taxonomy): domain Eukaryota; kingdom Metazoa; phylum Chordata; class Mammalia; order Diprotodontia; family Potoroidae; genus Potorous; species Potorous gilbertii. The sequence goes on from CM053770.1 coordinate 16,853,255, forward strand.
GACTTGCCCAGAGTCTCACAGTGAGGAGGACTGGGATGCAGAATTGGGACCCAGTTCTTCCTGACTCAGGCTCCAGGCTTTTTCTGTGAGTTTCGCTCAAAAGGCAGACTTGATGCCTGGTATACCACACTACCTGTCACAGAAGAAACACCAGCTCTAGGCCAACCCCACCAAGGATACTGGACTTGGGTTGTTTGGACAGACTTGTGGAGTGTGATTGTGAGGGAGGGTGACCAAACTCCTTGGGAGCTAGAAGGCAAATGAGAGATCCTGGAGGAGACAAAGAAGCAAAGGGAGCATGTCCCCGTGCTGCTGACACTATCTGTGTTGGAGGTGAGACCATCATCCAGCAGCACCCAAGGATGTTAACTTGGGGGGACATATGGGCACTGCCAGATTTCAGCTGTGGTGCTAGAGGGACAGAAAAGGGCATCAGCAGCTGGGAGAGGAGTCCTTGTCCCCAGTAGGGGAGATTTCCTAGGACTTTGGAGGAGTAATTGTGTGTTCCTGTTTACCCAGGCAACTGTGACCATGAGAACCACTGAAATGTCCACACTGCTCTGTAAACCATTAGCTAGTTGATTGTTCTATTCTGATCCTGTTTCTAGTATAAGACAGAGCTTATTAGCTTTCTTTCTCACTCCCATGCTGTGACTTCTAGACTAAAGAGGGGAAATGGACTCCAGCCTAAGAAGGTTTGCTGTTTTCTTCCTCTTTTTGCCTTCTCTGTCTCCCTTGTACTTGGCCCAGTGCCTGGAATATGCTAAGTACATAATAAATGTTTGTTGACTGACCAACTGGGAGGGATGGATCTTCAGAGAACATGAAATGTCCAGTTTATGGGACCTAAACCCATAATTTCATGAGCATAGGGAAGTCCTGGGGAAGGAAACATCCTCCACCAAGGCAAACTGGCAACTGTGCTGCAGCTTATTGTCTTAGAGAGCTCCCTAGGGTACTAAGAGTTTAAATAACTTGGCCAAGATAACACAGTCAATATGAATAACATAGTCAGTATGCAGCTCTTCCCGACTTGATGGTCAACTCTTTACCCACTATTCCATGCTACTTCTCAAATATGAAACTATGCAAAATAAAGACAAAGGAATTTGGGGAAAGTGGGAGGGTATTAGCAACTGGAGAAGGGTCCCATGGAAGCAAAGCTTGTGTGGTATGTGGTCCCTAAGCCCTCCTTTGGAAGAATTTCAGAGTCTGAAATGAAGAGGATGCAGCCTCAGCTTCATCGTGTTGACATGAACAAGAAGAAAAGGAAAATAACCAATGCTGGAGGGGATGTGGGAAAGCAGGCACATTAACAGAGTTGCTGGAGCTGTGAGTTAGTAAAACCATTTGGAAAACCATGGGAATCTATGCCTTAAAAGTCCCTCAATATGACCTAGTAACAACTCCACAAGCCTTGCAGAGCCCTGAAAGAGAACAAAGAAAAGGGAAAGGGTCCAATAGGTACAAAAATATTTATGGTAACCCTTTTTGTAATGGGACAGAAGCAAGGACTAAGAGAGTGCCTATAAATCAGAGACTGGCTGAAGAAGGCTAAATAATACTATTATACTGTAAGAAATGATAAAAAGAAGTTCAAAGAAAACTGGGAAAATTGGAATGAATTAATGCAGAGTGAGTTGAACCAGGGGAATAATTTATCTATCATTCCATTTATACATTATTAACCTTTTAAAGACAAACAACTTTACAAGACTTTAGAGTTCTAAACAACCATTATTCCAGAGGATTGATGAAGATAGCTACCTACTTTCTGAAAGGACAGAGATGAATGAATTCAAGATGCAATTTTTTTCAAACACAGCTTTTAATGGGAATTTATTTTGCATTTTTGTTATGTTTTTTTATTTGAAAATGGGTTAGTGGATGGGAGACAGAAAAAAATGCTTGTTAATTGAAAAATAAAAGAGGGAGAGAGAAAGAGAGATTCTAGACTAAGAAATATGCCTGTGCAAAGGGATGCTAGTAAGTCTTCCTCTGAATTCAACCCAAGGGAGGGTTGGACATTCTTAATCAACACCCTCTAAACATTTCCTAAGTGTTTTCCGAACACGCCCTAATTACTGCCTTGTGTTCCATTCCAATGAATCACTACAATGAGGGACAAGCCTCCCCCTCCCCTATTTTGCAAGGGGTCAATAATAGGTAAGGGAAATAGCTCCCATGACAGAGAATCAAAAGTATGTGAGACCTCCCTCTCCTTCCCCTGCTCTGCTACTAAGTCAGCAATAGGCCTGAGAAAGATCTTCCTTCTCTTTTTTCTTCCAGCTTTGAATTCGGGATGTACATAGTTCTGCGAGCTGACCCCATCCAGAAAATATCTTTGCTTCCTTTGTGGAGTGGTCCTACGGTCCTGGCGTTTCGAGTCAACGATTATATAAATGTCCACTAGAGGTCTACAGTCTGGTGACACTGGCCTCCTGGCTGTTCCTTGCACCAAATACCATATTTTCACAAGCTGACCGTCCTCATAAGACTGGAATTCTTTCCTTGCTCATCCCCACCTCATGGATTCATGGCTTCCTTCAAGTCTCAGGTAAAAGCCTGTCTGCAAAAGCCTTTTTTGGTTTTCCTTAATGGATTTTCTTAATGGTTTTCCTTGACTTAAAGAGTCAAGGTTCACCTTGACTCTTGATCAGCTCCAATTTATCCTATCTGCAACTTGTTTGCATATAGCTGTTTGCATGTTGTCCCCCAACAATAGACTGTGAGTTCTTTGAAGGCAGGGGCTGTTTTCATTTTATTTTTTTCATATCCCCAACATCTGGCACATAGTAGGCACTTAATAAATGTTTGTTGGTTTAACTACTAGGGTCACCTTATGCTTATAGAGCATTTAACCCCTCTTCAAACCTGACTTAGAAAGTACTATGGATTTTTCCTTTGAAAACAAAATCAAAAATCCATCTACAGCAATGAATGAACAGGGTGAAAACGTAGAAACAACTTCCTTTCCATCGCTGAACACCTCTGATATCTGGTTACATATTAAATGTCTGCTACTGCAGTTGACAAATGGGGTGAGTAGTGAGTCAACACTGAGCAGTAAATAAGGTAATAGGGAGAGGAGTGTTTCTTTCATTAACGAGCTGTGGGGCCCTGCGTAAGTCCTGCAGTCTCTATGTGTCTCAGAGGACTTGAGAGGACTTGGCAGGAAGGTTAGGAAGAGCTGACCGTGAATCATTTCACTTCTATCAGCCTCTGTTTCTTCACCTGTAGAATGGGGGTGATAAGAGCGCCAGCCTCACAGAGTTGTTATGACAATTAGATCAAACGAGATAATTCAGTAAAGAATTTTGCAAATCCTAATGACTGCAGAGACGTTATCTGCTAAGTCGTGGGTAGGTTGCTATCTGCACTGATGGAGAGAAGTTCCCATGCTTATGAAATCACATCCTTTGAGTATTCAAATCAGTAATTGCCATCCTCCTCCTCCCTCTCTTCATCAGTAAGGACATCATTATTTTTTCTGCACCACATGACAAATGATATCAGTCACGCTGCTTGCCTATTCTTTCACATCTTTGCCCTGCCGGAGTCTGTCAGCATGATGAAATCACAGGCTACGAACTGTGCGAGTCAGCATATCTGCCAGGAAAGCCGATCAACTTTGCTTTTTTGAAACTGAAAAAGCTCTCTGGAGGTCTGGAAAATTAGCTTTCAAATTAGCTTTTAAAAAAGCTTTTAATCATATGTAACTGAATAAAATCAAAGGTGAAAGCGCCTCATAATTAGCAAGTCAGTGACAAAAGGGGATGACCAAGGGGACAAGGATTAGTGCATGATGACAGGCTGTCGAGCCTTTTTTATCCCTTTCATTTTCTTTCATTCTATTTGAAGATTTTCGTTCATCGTGAACGGCTTCTTCATCTATCACAATAAGCTCTAAGCTCATTAGGGCTGTGGAGAACCATCAGCTGGACGGTGAGAAGGGATACTGGTGCTTGGATGTGGCTTCCAGAAAGACACAGGATTCCATTTCCCTTTCCTCTCTTGTCCTCTCTCCCTCCTTCTCCTCCTCTTGCTTCTCTTTTTACTCAATTCTCTTCTTTCTCTTTTTTCTCCTTCCTCTTCTTTCTCTCACTGACTTGCAAACCACCCTCTGCCTTTGGGTTTGATATAGGAGAAAGTAAGGCAAGATGGAGCATTTGGCTTGACAAGAGCTTCAATTCCCTTGCTTGTCTTGGAAGCACACAACTGAACTGTTAGCTCCTTGAGGGCAGGTATTGTGTCCCAGTCTTCCTTGTACCCTTCTCCTCTCCACAATGGCCAGTGTATTTCCTCATACATGTTGTTTAGTCCTTTCAGTTGTGTCTGACTCTGTGTGATGCCATTTTGGGGTTTTCTTGGCAAAGATACTGGAGTGATTTGCCGTTTCCTTCTCCAGCTCATTTTACAGATAAGGAAACTGAGGCAGAGTAAAGTGACTTGCTTAGGGTCACACAGGTAGTGGCTGAGGCCATATTTAAATTCAGGAAGATGAATGTAAAACTTATGGAAGTGATTGTAGAAAACTAAAAACAAATAAATTAGTTATGAAAAATAAATAAATTCAGGAAGATAAGTGTTTCTGACTCCAGGCCTGGCACTCCATCCACTGTACCACCTAGCTGCCCTTTCCTACACATAGTAATGTGCAGTAAATCTTTACTGGTTTGAGTTCCTCCTCCATCTCATTCTCTTCTAGCTATTCTTTCCATTCACTTCCCAACCCCTCCATCCTGTCCCATCCTTTCTTTTCCAAAAGTGGGTTCTCTTCCTAATGTGTCTCAGTGTGCAATTCTTTGCCTCTTCCTCTCTCTTCCTTTGTCCCAACAAGTGGTCATCAAGTGACTCTGACTTAAAAACTCCTAGTGAGGACAATTCATGCCCTCTCTCCCAAGGCATCCCTTCCTACTTCTGGACTGCTCTAGTCATTAGGGAGTTTGTCCTGACATCAAAGTTAAGTTTGTTTCTCTGCTGGTGCTACCCATTGCTCCTGGTTCTCTACTCAAGAGACCCAGCAGAACAGAGTTAATTCCTTTTCCATATGGAGGCTCTTCAGATATGTGAACATAGTCAACTCATTTCTTCTCCAACATAAACATCCCTAATTTCTTCACTAGATCCTCCGTTGGTGTGATTTCAAAACTTTCCCCATGCTAGTCACCTGTCTCTGGACACTCCAACTTGTCAATGTCCTTTGTGAAATACAGTGCCCCAAATTGAACCCAATCCTCCCAATGAGGTCAGACCTTGGAAGAGGACAGCTGCCTTGCTTGGTACTAGATAGTCTTCTTTTCATGTGGTCCTAAGATTACTTGGGACAGCCAAAATGAGACAAGTCCTAGATCCAAATCCTGTGTTTAACACATACTAGTTCTGTGCCCTATGGCAAATCACTTGATCTCTCAGTTTCTTAATCTGTAGAAAAGAGGCTTTATAAACCTCCCTCATAAGGTTGTTGAGAAGGTCAGATGATGATTATGTATGACAAGGGGCTTGGACACCTTAAAGTACCATACAAGTGAGAGACCTGGGAAATTTCCAAGGGTAGGGGAAAAGGGGGTGGGGAAGAGTGTCCATAGCATGCTATTGCTACTAAAAATTCCTAAAGACATTACATGTTTTATCACATTGATTAAGTAATATTTGTATTATCTATTCTTGATTTTAAAAGTGGATGAGTGGAATGCTTTTCCATTCTCTTAAAAAAAACCCCACCTCTCTCCCAGAAATCAACACACACACACACACACACACACACACACACACACACACACACACTCTCCACAGCCCATCTGGATTACACTTTTAGTCATGTGACCTTGCAGCATTAGTTTCTTGTGGGTCTGTGACCTCCAATAAGAAAAAAAAAAGGTTTCTCCTCCTTGTTTTTGAAGTGATTGAATTTTTCATTTCTCACTTAATGGGGGAAATATGTTTCTCAGAATAGGTGCAGCTTGCTAAGCAAGTGGTTGCCATTCTGTCAGAACTATGAGGTTACCATGGAAACACTGCCAGAAAGAGCCTGACTGGCTGATCTTGAGTGGCCTGAAGTGCATCCTAATCCTCCCCTCCATCTCCACCTGATTTTGTTTTCATATAGCAACTGCCTTTCCTCCCTTCCTCCCTCCCTCCCTCCGTCCCTCCCTTCCTTCCTTCCTTCCTTCCTTCTTTCCTCAAGTCCTCCAGTAAGCATTTAGTAAGCACCTATTAAGTACCAGGCCTTGTCCTTGTCTTTCCATGAGTCTTTCTCAACTACACAGAGCAAAGAAACCTCCCAGTATCTATCAGGCCAGAAGAGTGTTGGTCTACCTGATCCTCCTTGGTCAGTTTCTTAAGTCTCAGTCTTTCCTCCCTTCATTGCAGACTCTCATGTCTATGGCCTCTCATAACCCTATCCTTGCCAGAATCCCATCCTGCCATATGTGCCTAACAGGCAATCCTGGATGCAGATACTTAGACTGTGGAGGTAGATTTTAGAATCCATTGAATCCAGACCCTACCCCCACCACATCCCCACACTGCCCATTTTACAAGTGAGGATACCAGATCCAGAGGCAGAAATATCTTGGCTGAGGTCCTAGAGCTCATCAATTGCAGATCCTGGATTAGAAGCTATGACTCCTGGTACTCAGGTTCTCTTTTTATAATTCTAGGTCTTTGTGAGAGGAAAAATCATCTATTTACTTGGGAGTTAACAATAGGAAAGGGGCCCTTGTGCCTGGGGATCTGCGCTTCTAACTTAGTTCCCCACGGATTCTATCTGGTGTGTGTGTGTGTGTGTGTGTGTGTGTGTGTGTGTGTGTCCTTCATTGCCAAAGAAGACCATGCCATCAGAGAAATGATGACATGACTGGCACTTGACTTTGTTTTGAGTGATGGAGGGCTGTGCAGGTCACCGGCCTCACTTCTCCTCATCTGAATCCAGTGAGCAGATATTCATCAGGATGACTGGAGATGACCCAGGATGAGGCAATTGGGGTTAAGTGACTTGCCCAAGGTCACACAGCTGGTGAGTGTCAAATGTCTGAGGTGAAATTTGAACTCAGGTCCTCCTGACTCCTGCACTGGTGCTCTATCCACTGCATCACCCACGTGCCCTACCTATCTGACCTAGGACAGTGTTCAGCTACCACGCTGATTTGGCCAGTGTTACAGGGCTGAACCTCCCCGCTGTTCCCCAGAGAACCTACCGCAAGGTCCCAGCATAGCTGTCTTGCCTAAGTGCTCAGCTTGAAAAGGCCAAGGTCTCCCACTGCATCCTGGGCCACCTCCAGTCTTCCTGATCTCTACCTGGCCACTGGACCTGGATGATTCTGAAGGAGAGAGTGAGGCTGGTGACTTTGCACAGCCTTGCCTCACTTAAATACAATTCACCTGCATGTCACAGCATTTCCTCCCTGATGTCATGGGCCTCTGAGAACAAAGGACAAGTCCTAATAACCACCTGCCTATGTAATCATCCACATGCTCACACTACTCTGGAGAGAGCATTAGACTTTGAGTCAAGAGTCATGGATTCAATCCTGCTTCTAATGCTTGTTAGCTGTGCAACCATGTTTCCTTCTCTGAACCTCAGTTTCATTACCCTAAAATGGGGATAGTAATGCCTGCACTTACTTCACACTTGTTCTGCAGGTTAAATTCGCCAATATATGAAGAGTGTTTTGCAAATCTTAGCCACATAAATAACAGTTATCATTCTGTGTGACCATAGACAGTATTGTTCCACTAGGAGTAATGGGTAACAGTTCCATAGAGACAGATCCAGACAGTATTTTCTAGTCTTTGAAGGACTGCAAGCCCCAAATTGACTCCATTGAGCATGGTGTGGAAGGATTCCAGCGTTGGTCTCTGGATTCCCTTCCAGTCCTGGAATTATGTGATTCTATAACCCTGAGATTCCAGGAACTCACTGAAAGTGCTTTGGAGAACCATCACTGAAGAGTCTGCATCATCTCAAAGGGCTATAATTAACATTCTGCTTCAGCGGTCAAATGCAAATCTTTTCCTGTTTCTTTTGCAAATGGATATTTGAAATTCAACTTTAATGATGCTGTGGGCACTCTGACCATTAACGCTAGCTCAGTGGTGTGAAGATTGAAAGGTAACAGGAATTAAGGAGAATGCACTAGAATAGAAAGACCTGGGTTCAAGTGTTGGTTCTGCTGTCTAACAATGACAAGGTATAGGACATTGAACAAAGCATTCAATTTCTTGGACCCTCAGTTTCCTCACTGGTCAAGTGGGAATCACTATGTATATATATATATATAGATATAGATATAGATATATAGATATATTTATATAATCTCCACATGACTAGGTTGTTGTGAGAATCCAATGAGATAATGTCTATTAGATGACCCAGGGTCCCAGGTCACCATGCCCTGCTTGTGGACAAGAACCTAGAAGCAAATCTAAGAAGCAGAGTTCAGAGGAGCAAGACTTTGGTGTGGCCAAAGTTACTCTAACATGTTTCCCCAATTCTTATGAATTTGGGTGTATGTGAGTATTGAAGCCCTAGAAGTCAGGAACAAATATAAACACCTTGTGAATACCTCCTCCCCACCTTCGAATGACAATGATGAGAAAGGAAACATGCCCAAGAGCAAATATCATTGGCACAGGCTCCTAAAATGCTATAAAAGTATTTGACTATCTCATTACCAAGGCCACTCTCCGTCTATCAACCATAATACAATTTCCCAGCATCTTTCCTACAATGTGGTAATTCATAAATATTCAGGGGAAAACAGCTGTGGGGGAAAATGATGAAAGGAGCTCTCTAGTGTTCTTCCATGACCAGTATGGTATCCAGACCTTCTCACATCAGTTTGAAGGATATTTTGGATTTTTGTTCAGTTGTTTCAGTCATGTCAGACACTTCATGACTCCATTTGGGGTTTTCTTGTCAGAGATACAGGAATGACTTGCCATTTCCTTCTCCAACTTACTTTACAGTTGAGAAAACTGAAGCAAACAGGGTGAAGTGACTTGTCCAAGGTCACACAGCTAGTAAGTGTCTGAGGCCAGATTTTGAACTCAGGAAGATGACTCTTCTAGGCCTGACGCTATCTACTGTGCCACCCAGCTACATCCAGCTATTTTAGGTTAACAGCCACTCAAAACCATAGCCCATTTATTCCTACCACCAATGAATTTCTTTTACTAGACTAACTGGAAGATATATCATTTTAATTTAGTTCGTTTATGCTCAGTCCTTATATAACACAGTTGCCATGGCCCTACTCTCTCAAAACCAGACTTGTCAGATTTCACCTCTCCATGTTTTTCCATAGGGAGGGAAGATTGGGAATTTTTTCTCTGCCATTGGCTTGAGCCCCTATCAATGAGGTTTCCCCCATTTTTAGGGGCCTAGTGATTAGTACACAATTTTCATTTAGCTACTTAAGACCAGGCAGCTAGGGTAGCTAGGTAGTACAGTGCTAAACCTGGAGTCAGGAACACTCATCTTCCTGAGTTCAAAATCTGGCCTCATTCACTTATTAGCTGTGTGACCCTGGGCAAGTCATTTCACTCTGTTTGCCTCAGTCTCCTCATCATGCATATTTAGTGTGCTTTGTTTGTTGGCACAATTAGAGGTCCTTTGGATTCACCTGATATACAGTCAATTTTGTCCTAGCTTCTTGTTTTGATTCAATATGTGTTTTAGCTTTTTAGATGTGTTTCTGGTAGACAACAGATTGTGGGGATTCTTTACTTATCAATGCCACCCCTCTCTTTGGTTTTATGAGATTGTTGAGGATCTGTAACAAGAGGGTATCCCACTCTGGGGCCTGACAAGTCTGTGCCTCAGCTTATATGCCCATGATGGGGAAAGTAAAGGATGACAAAGGAGGAGCATCCTTTGAATGCTTCAGGTATAAATCCAGAAGGAGTGTCCCTTGTCAGGATTCCCTCTCTTATTGCTGTAAATGTGCTACAACTGCATCCTCATTCTTCTTTGGGGAAATTTTTGAGCATTGATGTGGCCCAGAGAAGCGTCTGGTCTGCCATCTTGTTGATCTCATCAATTCAATTGTTTTGAAGTCGTGGCCAGGTATCAGATACTCTGTGAAGGACTAAGGATGCATTATTCCTGTTTAATCTTTAGTTAAAAGTCATTTAAAATATTTAAAACAGCAACACAGCAAATAAGCAACAAAAAAAAATCAATCAATAAACACTTTGTTGTTTGTTCATTTCAACCTTGTCCAACTCTTCATGGAGTTTTCTTGGCAAAGATACTGCAGTGGTTTGTCATTTCCATTTCCAGCTCATTTTTTACAAATGAGGAAACGGAGGCAAACAGGGTGAAGTGACTTGCCCAGGAACACCCAGCTGAGATTGGATTCAAACTCACATCTTGCTGACGGTAAGCCTGGTGCTCTATCCATTGCCTCACAGACACAGCCTACAACAGGTTGCTATGCTTGCCTTTGGGGAACACATGCACAGAACATGCATGATTGGGGCACATGTGTGGGGAACATGTTGAGGTTACAGACATGACTGGGGCGCTGGCAGCCCTCCTGCCCTCTGGTGATGAGGATCTGGCAGATGCACCCTGCACGATGCTCTCACCCCAAAGGGCTGCTCTCGGCAGGTCTGGGCTAGGATGCTGCCCAGGTGACTGCTCTTCTGAGCTCTACTGCCACCTGCCAGATCGCAGGCACCATGGCACTGTTCCCTCTCAGGGAGAGGGCTCAGCTCTTGTCCACTCTTTTACATCCTTTTCTCTGTGGTTGCTCAGACTCTCAGTCCAGATTCATTTGAATTATGGTCTGGAATTCCTTTGAACTCTTCTCATGTGACTGGGTCACTAACCACTTAGTTACTGAAAACTGAAAAGGAGCTAGGTGGGAATGAGGTGGGGAGATCTTAACTCCCATAATGTCCCCTTGTTGGTTAATATACAAATCAATTTGGGAGCAAGACTGAAAGGGACCGGGTGGGGCGAGGACACTGCAAAGCTTTGCCCTGCATCCCATCAGCAAACAGAATCATTGCAGACCTCGAGTATGCAAAGTGTTCTATAATGTTAAAGTATTACATGTGATTCACTCGCATCAGGAGAACTGTGGATCTAAGACATCTACTCTCTCTGGAACCATCAGTGAATAATTCTTTTTTAAACCCCACAATATATAGATAAACAGGGCTCCTTCAGTTATGAGAGGCAATGTGAAGAAGTGGATTTATTTTTTTAATTTTCTTTTCTTTTTTTTTTACTGAACAGAAATATTTTCTCTCCAACCTTATTTCCCCTACCTATTAAAAGGAAAAAAAGAGAAGCAAAACCCTTGTAACAAACATACAGAGTTAAATAAAACAAATTCTCCCATTGGCTGTAAAAAAAGTTTCAGCCTGCACCCTGAGTCCATCCCGTTTTTGTAACGAGGTTGATGGGTAGCATGTTTCACCATTAGTCCCTTGGAATTGCGGTTGGTCATTGCACTGGTCAGCATTCTTAAGTCTTTCAAAGTTATTTGCTTTTACAATGTTATTGCTATTGTATAAATCATTCTCCTGGCTCTGCTTATTTCTGTCAGCTATCTGTCCATATAACCTTCCCAGCCTTCTCTGAAACCAACCCCCTATCCCCATTCCTTATAGCACAATTGTATTCTATTATATTCATGTAACAGAATTTGTTTAGCTGTTTCCCAGTTGACAGGTACCTCCTTGGTTTCCAATTCTTTGCCATCACAAAAAGCACTGATGTATATGTATATACACATATATATGCATGCATACATACATCTATGTATACACACATACATATATGTGTGATGTGTATATGCATGTATCCTAATACAGTTCAAATGGAAGCGATTCAGTTTCCTGGCATGGTGCTAGTAGACTGTCCATGTTTCACAGGCATACAACACTGAGGTCAGCACAACAGCTCTGTAGACCTTCACTTTGGTAGTCAATCTAATACCTCTTTCCCAAACATTTCTTCAGAGCATCCCAAACACTGAGCTAGCTCTGGCAATGCATGCATCAACCTCATTGCCAATGTTTACATCCCTGGAAAGTACACTACCAAGGTAAGTGAACTTATCCACAGCATTCAAAACTTCTCTATTTGCTGTAATTGATGGTTCCACAAATGGATAGTGTGGTGGTACCTGATGGAGCACCTGTGTTTTCTTGGTGTTAATTATTAGGCCAAAATTAGCAAATTAGAGAATTGATCCTTAAATTGTAGCATCTCAGCTTCAGAGGCTGCATTGAGTGCACAATCATCTGCAAACAGAAAATCACGCACCAACATTCCCTCCACTTTGGTCTTGGCTTGTAGCCTTTTTAAATTGATGAACTTGCCATCTGTATGGTAGTTGACCTTGAAGCCACGTTCATCCTCATTGAAAGCATTTGACAACATGGCTGAAAATATCATGTTAAAAAGCATGGGAGCAAGCATGCAATCCTGTTTTACTCCATTGGTGACTGGGAAGGCATGAGAGCATTGTCCACTCTCCAAAAACCTGGGCAAACATGCCATCATGAAATTGGTATACAAGACTGATAAACTTCTCCAGGCAGTCAAAGATTCTGAGGATCACCTGGCAGGATAAGGTATCAGATACTGAAGTCCTTGGTCAAGCTGAACTGCCAAGCATTCAAACTATACTTCAGAGAGTGCAATTTTGATGGGCTGGCCACATTGTTCGAATGCAAAATATATGGTTGCCAAAAACACTATTTTATGGAGAACTCACATGGGGCAGGTGATCACATGGTGGTCAGAAGAAATGATGCAAGGACACTCTCAAGGTTTCTCTCAAGAACTTTGGATTTGACTGTGCAACCTGGGAGACACTGGCACAGGACCACTAAGCATGGCATGCCCACATCAGAAAGGGTGCTGTGCTCAATGAGCAAAGCAGAATTGAGACAGCACAGAGTAAACGTAGGATGCACAAATTTGGAGTATCCACCCCAAATATTCATACAGACTATCTGTGCCCAGCCTGTGGTAGAGCATTCCGAGCTCATATTGGTCTGATTAGCCACAGTTGGACACACTGAAACTTCACTTTATCATGGTGATGTCATCTTGATCTTCTTTGAAGACGGACAACAACCAACCAACCATATGCAAGTATATACCCATGTGTACATGCATACACATACATAACAGACATGCACACATATGTACATAGATGTACACATGTTTTATATATGCACAATTTAGAAAGGTTTGGGGCAGAGTTCCAGACCGCTTTCCAGAATGGCTGGGCCATTTCACAACTCTACCTGCAATTCCATTAAGCCGCTTATTCTCCTCCAGCCCCTCCAACACCCGTCATTTTCCCTTTTGGTCATTTTTTCCAAATGACGGATGTGAGACTGAACTTCAGTGTTATTTTAATTAGCATTTTTCTAATTGGCAATGATTGAGGGAAGCTTTCCATATGGCCATAGAGAGCTTGGATTTCTTCCTTAGAAACTGCCTGTTCTTATCCTTTCACTACTTGCCCGTTGTGGAATGGAAAGAGCACCGACTTTAGAATCAGAAGACCTGAGTTCACATTCACCCTCTGCTGTTTATTTTTCACATAACCTTGTTATATCACCTTTCTGGGCCTCAGTTATCTCATTTGTAAAATGGGAGGGGGTGGAATCAGAAGAAGATAACATCTGAAGCACCTCCTAATTCTAAATGGCTTAGACAATGACCCTAGGGGGTTACCTTTGCAGAATGTCCCATCTCCCATCTCTGGGGTCACCTGTCCTCCAGTCTTCCTTTTCAGCCATGCACCCCTCTGTGTGCCTCACTTTCTTGCAGGGCAATAAACCAAGCTATTGCTATAAACAGATACTGCCTTCTACATCTGCAATAGCTCCCTCATCTCTCAAAGGGCAGCGGGAAGAGTGCTGTGTTCTTCCTCTCTCTGGAACTCTGATCATTTCCCCAATGGCTGCCTAGAGTATTCTCCTTTACTGCCGAATCATAAAATCCCCAGCTTCTTTCAAGGCTTAGGTGCCTCCTCTTACAGGATGCCTTTCCTGATTCTTCATTTGTTAGATTGTACCCCACCCCCAAGCTATTGTATTTTTTAAAATTTATTTGTGTCCATTCCTCTGCCACCCCCAGTAAAATGTAAGCTCTTTGGGGGCAGAGATTATTTCCTGTCTGTCTTTGTATCCCTAGCACATAGTAGGTGCTTAATAAATGCTTGCTGAAGGACTGAATGCCCTGGAAAAACAGTAGATATGTAAGAAAACAAAAACCTACTAAGACTCTGCGAGCAACAAAGGAAGGCATTGAAACAATACCGGGTGAATTTTAAGACTCAGAAATCCAATCCTTAATCTAGACAGCTTGAAGCCTTGGGAGAGGAAATACCCTATAGTTAAAGGTAAATCCTTATAGATTTCAGCTGTGACTCAGATCCAAGTAGGGGCAAATCTCAGGAGCACTGAAGCATAGAATTTCAAACTCAGAAGGGACCTCGCAGTCACCTGGTCCAATCCTACATGGAAAAGAGATCCCCTTCACATTATTTCTGCTGGGTGGTGATCTAGCCTTTGTAGAAAAACCTCAAAAGGAGAACCCACTTCTACAGAAGCCCTAACGCAATTGCTAATTGCCAAGATGTTCCTCCTGATTTTGAGCCTAATTCCACCTTTTCCCAGCTTCTCCTCCTTGCTCTCTCCTCTGTGGCTCAACACCTTTCTTTCATAGCATGGCCATTCAACCACGATCATGTCTCCTTTGAATTTCTTCTTCCTAAGTCTCCTCAGCCCTAACTCCTTCAACTCATCTTCATGTGGTGTAAATTCCAGGCCTTCCACCATCTTAGTCACCCTCTCCAGCTTGTTCCTTTCCATCCTAAAATCTTCTGCCCAGAAAACATAAGGGTCTACAAAAGCAAACCTGTCAAACAGGCCAATTATCCTTAAATTTCTTAGCACACCCAACTGGTTTTTCTACAATTGCCATATCTGCTCATTTTTTTTTTTTTTTGCCTAGAAGTAACCTGTGAAATGTATCCCCTACTCTCTACAGAAAGGAATTATTCACAGACCACATTTTAATAAGAAAACTTGTTCAGGCTTGCCATTAACAAAGAGGAAGGTGTTTAAGACATGGGGAAAGTGCAAGAAACAATTGGGGTAAATAGAAGGAAAAGAAGTACGGATACACCTCCCGGTGATTTAGCCACATAGAACTCGATACTTCGACAGGCTCGGGCTAATTTCCCAATGGGTGGAGGAAATAGTTTTTAGAACTCTTGTTGGGGAAATGATCAGAGTTCCAGAGGGAGGAAGAACACAACATTCTTCCCCCTGCCCTGTGAGAGATGAGGGAGCTATTGCAGATGTAGAAGGTAGTATCTGTTTATAGCAATAGCTTGGCTTATTGTTCTGCAAAAAAGTGAGACACATAAATGGGTACATGGCGGAAAAGGAGGGTGGAGGAGATGGTGTCAGGTGACCTCAGGTGCCACCGGGACATCTGACAAAACCTTGTCCATTGGCGAAGACAGGGCAGCTGTGACCAGAGCATGGGATATGCCTATTTGTTAGTGAACTTTCTCTTGGTCAAGAACTCAGGCATCTGCTAAAGTGCCTCCCTAAGGTAAAGCTCCATTTTCCTCTCTCCCATGACAATTTTTCCCTTAGAACTGGATTTTTAATGTTTTCACAGGAGAAGTGAGGGAAGCTAGAGGAGAGTGTTGCAATGCAATCATGTTCCACATTGGAAAAAGGGGGTAATGATATTTGCAGGGCTGTCCAGGGAAGACCTCATAGGCTTTACCATGCTCAAAGGTTTATGGGTTGTGGTAGGTGAGGCATGAGAAAGCAATACTCATTTGTATTTGCAATGCCAGCTCTTGCAGAATTTTGAAGGTTTACAGGAAATTTAATTACTAACATTCCAATTTTATCAGCTGCAAATTCAATATATTGCCTAATAATTAAACCTGTGTCAGAGCTGTTACATTATCTCCATGCTAACTATGTGCTTATTTTTCATATTGTTTTCCAGACAGGCAAAATATTTGGTAAACAATGTTTTTAGCCTCTATTTTTACAAATGCCTTCTCTCTTAGCCTTCATTCATAAATTCATTCATTCATTCATTCATTCAATAAGAATTAACTATGTGCCAGGCACTATTCAAGGCATTGGAAATGCAGACAAAAAATGAACTAGTCCCTGCTCTCAAGGAGTTTACAATGTTGGGGGTGAGGGGGGTACCACATGGGTAGAAAATGAAATATAAAATAATTCCTAGGAGAGAGGTCATTTTTGTTCAGGATAATTGTGAGACTCAAGTGCAGTAACAAATCTAAAATACTTGGCAAACCCTAGAGATCCATATAAATACTAGCTATCACTAGCTTCTCTGTTATTTCCAGCGAATTTTGTTTTTGTAACCCCAGAGCCTGAAACAGAGTAGATATTTGACAAATGCTTGTTGAATTTAATTGAATTCAAGAATGTCTTCAAGATCTAGGTTCCATGATTTTAGCCAAAGGCTCCTAAGACTCACTTTTAGCATACACAAACTGGGGGACATCAAGAGGGAAAAGAAGAGATGGAAAAGAGAGTCCCCATCCTACCAAGATGAGGACTCAGATGCTGGGTTGTCTTCCACTGGGCTAAATGGCTCGAGGAGACAAAAAAGGCTGTGTCCTTAGGAGGCTTGGACAAGAGCTACTCCTTCCTGTCTTCTTCTAGATCAAAGATAAATCTCAGATTCATATTTTAAAAGTGTTCAGTAAATACTTGTTGATGATTTCAATGATCTTTTAGGCTGCTGTCTTCCTACCCCCAAAAAATCTGACCAGATAAAAACATTCTCAAGGGACCATTTGCCATGACTAAGGAACCCAACTTATTATGGCATCTGAAAATGTTCACCTCAGCTCTGATTGATGACTTGGTTGTGCCAGAGACCAGTGGAAAAACAGACAGTCTGGGAAGCATCTTTCAAATCCCAGACACTGGAACACTTGAGATGCTTAAATAGGAAAAGAGCTGGGGTGATTAACCTGAGTGCTCGGACTTGTTCTTAAAAAAAAAGGTAACTGTAATTTAATGAAATTGATTTCCTTTGTATTCCTCATTATTTTATTTTATGCATTTAAAAACAGTATTCTAAGAAGTGGTCCACGGGCTTTGCCAGACCTCCCAAGTCATCCAAGACTGGGAGTAAAAGGTGGAGAATCCCTGAAATAGAGTGATTTGCCACAAGTAGTAGGTGTTGGAATGTGTACTGACCATTATCACAAGGAAGAAACAAATCCAACGAAAATGATGATTGAAAACTTGTCACAGGGTCACTGGAAAGAAGGATGACAAGGAAGTGACAGCTATGGTGATGGCTTGTTGTGTTAGGGAAAAGTCAACTCTCCTTTTGGAGGGGAGCTTAGAACATAGGGTGTTACCATTATGGGGGAGATCAGTCATGTATTGTAGGAGATAGTCCAACCAGAGTCTAGTTTTAAAGAAAGTCTCTGGCTGTCCATTTATCTGGACTCTCATGTATTTGGCATCAGATGACATTATAGAGATGCCCACAAAGGAGAATGGGAAACAAGTTAGAATATTGACTCCCCAAATGCTTCATGGAAAACAGAAAAACTGGGAAGACATTTTGTGGGGGAGATAGTATCAAGGGATTTTCAATACAGCGTGAACTTGACATTCTCTCCAGATAGAGTACAGGATCTAAAGGATTCTATGTGACTTGTCCAGGATCACACAGCTATTAAGTGTCTAAGGTGAAATTTGAACTCAGGTCTCCCTGATTTCAGGGGTGGTGAGCTATCTATTACTGCACACTGTAACTATAGCTAACAGTAGTGAGTCATTAAAACAGGAAGCCAAAAGAAGTCATTTCCTCTGTCCCCCCACCTCTCTAGTTACTCCCTAGCTCAGCCCCACCCTGCTTCCAATCAAGCAAGCTGAAAGCATTTACTAAGCATCAATCATATCTCAAGGACTATTCTAGGCACTAAGACTATACAGAGAAAAGTGAAATACCCTTGCTTCAATAAGTTTCCTTAGGTGGCTGCCTATACAGCAGCTGGTTCACCATAACCCTGGGTTCTCTCCCCCAACCTTTGCCCTCTACTCAACTGAATTTATTGTTAAAGCCTGATGTTGAGATTACATCTTGTGTTGCTTTTGTGTTGGACTAAAACTGGTAGTTACAGCTTCACAGATAAGTCATGGAGTCACATGACTTTCATAGCTGTGATAGTCACTTTCCATCTCTAGCCAGTTAGGTGGCTCATTGATTAGAGTGCTAGACAGGGCATCTGGAAGATGACTTCAAATCAATCTCAAACACCTCCTGCCTGAGTGATCCTGGTAAAGTCACTTAACCTCTGTCTGCCTCAGTTTCTTTATCTGTGAAATGAGAATTAATAACACATCTTAGGGTTGTTTGGGGGATAAAATGAATAAAGATTTGTAATTATAGTTATTCCTCTATAAAATAGGAGCGTTGGAAACTATAGCCAAATCTGGCTAGTTACTTGCCTTTTTTTGTGACCCAAGAGTTAAGAATGGTTTTACCTTCAAATACAATAAAATTGCCCTTGGAGAAAAAAGTCCTTGCAAATTTGGGCCAGGGACAAAGTTTGGCAAACTTTGAACTATGTTGTATTGTATTTTTACTTTTCTTGTCAAACATTTCTAATTACATTTTCCCCAAATTTGTTAATTTATTTGTTTTCAGTTTTCAACATTCACTTACATTGAATTTTACATTTTCTCCCCCTCCCTCTGCGCTCCCTCCCCAAGACAGCATGCCATCTGATATGGGCTCTGCACAAACATTCCTATTAAACACATTTTCACATTCAACATGTTGTATAGAAGATTTATAGCAAATGGGAGAAACCATGAAAAAAAAAACATAACAAAAGAGAAAACAGTCTGCTTCATTCTATGTTCTGACTCCATACATAATTCTTTTTCGGGATATAGAGGGCATTTTGTATCATGAGTCCTTTGAAAATGTTTTAAGGTCCTTGCATTACTGAGAAAGATTAAGTATCAAAATTAGTCATTGAACCCTGTGGCTGTAACTGTGTATAATGTTCTCCTGGTTCTGCTCATTTCACTCAGCATCAGTTCATATAAGTCTTTCCAGGATTTTCTGAAGTCCACCTGCTCATCATTTCTTATAGCACAGTCGTCTTCCGTTACATTCCTATACCACAACTTGTTCAATCATTCCCTAATAGATAGGCATCCCCTTGATTTCCAGCTCTTTGCCACCACAAAGAGCTGCTTTAAATATTTTTGTACATGTGGGTCCCTTTCCTATTTTTATGAACTCTTTGGGATACAGCCCTAGAAGTGACATTGCTGGGTCAAGTGGTATGCCCATTTTTTAGCCCTTTGGGCATAAAAACTAGATGATTCTTAAGATTCCATTTACTCTAATTCCTATGATGCTTGGCCTTCCCATGTGCCCTCTTGCCTCCAGTGACCCAAGATACTTCCAATCACTGGAGACGTGGACAATATCTCCAAGCCAGGTGCCTGGGGGATGGGACAAGGAGGGAGGACATGGGATTGGAACAAAATAAGGGATATGGGCCTGAGATCAGAAGCAACTAGACCCTACCTGAAAACAGTGATCAATCAATACATCTATCAAAAGTAAATCTTTTTGTAAGTTCTGCTTAGAAATGCTAACAGAATATTCAGAAATATTTAATATAGAAGGGAGTTAGCTATTTGTAGCTCTGGGTATTAGGGAGGATCAGGGAAAACCACATCTCAGGTTGGCCCAGAAGTCTTAATACTATCTTAGAGTCTGTGTTCAGAGGATTAGCTCTCTAGGAGTAGAAGAGGGCACAGATGTGTGGGGAAATGAAGGTAGTGTAAAAATGAAATATATCAAAAAAATGTGCTTTTTAAAAGTGTTTATAGAGAAAAACATTTGCCTTGTGCCTGACAAGAACTCTTTTATGTCTATGTATTTTTACATTTTCTGCTTGTTTGTTTCTAAGAGGTTAATGGCTTTTCCCAGTCTTATGTCATCCAAAAACTTCATGGAATGTTCTGCTTCATGATCAAAAACAGTGACAAAAATAAAATCTTAGACTCTTCCATAACTTGTGCTAAACCCTAGAATGGAGAACTCAGTTTATCCAACTCAGTTTATCCAATCAAAGAGACACTGCATGGTTCAACACGTCGCTTTTCCTCTCAAAATACATAACGGTACATTTTGTGGTCACAAAGACGTAGAGGTAAAGTGGATGTCTATGGATTGCAAAAGTCTGAAGACATTGTAGTCTGTGAATGCAATGTATTATTGTCTTGGCATAAGGGAAGATAACTCTGAGGAATTCAAAGAAACATGGTAAAACTTGGATGAATTGATACACAAATCTGGTCATGTCATTCTCCTGCCCAGTGAATTCTAGTAGCTCCCTCCTACCTTAGGGTCCAATCCTGGTTAACATGCCTTTACAGGAAGCCTCTCCTAGTCCTTGTTAATTCTAATGCTTTCCCTCTGCCAATTATCTTCAATTTAACCTGGATCCATCTTCTTTGTATGTTGTCTCCTCCCCACTAGACTGTGAGTCCTTTAGAGCAGGGATTGTCTTCAGTCTTTCTTTGGATTCCTTGTACACAGTGCCTAGTACATAGTTAGTGTGTGGATGGATGGAAAGACTACTTGGCATTTAAAGCCCTTCATGACCAGACTCCAAACTATCCTTCTAGCTATTGTACATTGCTCCCTTTCCCAGCTCTTCCTTCATTCACATTGACCGTCTTGATATTCCTCACAAAGGACATTCCATCTCTTACTTCCATGCATTTGTGGAAGCTGTATCCCCATGCCTAGAATGCACTCAGTCCCCATCTCTGCATCTTGGTTACCTTTACAACTCAAGTGAAGTTCGACTCTCTATGTTTCCTGATTTCCTGTAGCTATGAGAACCATTTCCCCAAAACTGGTTTATATTTCTTGGGCATATATTTTGTAAATACTTACATATGAACATGTTGCCTCCTCTTCCAAGAATATAAGCTCCTTGAGGGCAGGAACAGCTTTGTTTATGTCTTTGAATTCTTAACATGTAGCGTACTTAATACATGTGTGCTGGTTGGTTGGTTGAAGTAAGCATGACCAGGAGAATGATCTACCTGATGACTGCAGTGATATAAAGGAAAGTTACACAAAAAGGCAGTGGAATTTGGAATACATTCAGTGACTGTTCCTGAATCCTGAGGACAGGTGATTGTGGATGATTAGCATGGTAGATGGGAACAACTACAATGGCTGTAATCATAGGTTGTGTTTGTTTTTCTTTGTTACAAGGGAGGATTGGGGGCAGTTGTACAAAGGAAGTAGGAAGGAAGGAAGGAAGGAAAGAAGGAAGGAGGGAAGGAAGGAATAAAGGAAGGAAGGAAGGAGGGAAGGAAGGGAGGAAGGAAGAATTTATTAAGTCCCTGCTATGTGCCAGGAACTGTACTAAACACTTTACAAATGTTATCTCATGTGACCTTCCCAACAACCCTGGGAAGCAGATGCTTTTATTACCCCCATTTTACAGGGGAGGAAACTGAAACAGAGACAAATGACTTGTCCAGGGTCTCGTAGCTCAGAAGCATCTGAGGCCAGATTTGAATCACCTCTTCTAGGTCCAGTGCTCCATTCACGATACCCAGTTGCCTCAAAAATTGCTCCAAAGACTTCAGTCTAACAATCTACAAGGGAGAAACCAAGTGTGTGAAAATGTCTACTGTCAAAACAATGATATGTTGGATGAGCAACCCATAGAGTCATCCTCTCAGCACATCTGTCTTGGACAATCATCAGCCAATAAAGTAGATGAGCAATGAGCTGGACCCAGAACAAAATGAGGAAAATGGGTTGGATTACCTTAGGGAAATTGCACAGTGCTGTTCATGACCCCAAGTTTCTCCTCAAAAAAAGGCCCTTCTTCGAAATAATAGCATTCTTCTGATGATGTGTGACTGAGTCACAGAATGCCATGAATGCCAAAGATTTAAAGTTGAGGGTCAACTGTAAGGGAATGAAGATATACAAGGTGAACATGAGCAAGTTGTGACAAGGAAGAAAGGAAGGAAGAAGAAAGGAAGGAAGCGAGGGAGGGAGAGAGAAAGGGAGGAAGGAAGGTAGAAGGGAGGAATTTGGGAAAGAAAAAAGGAAGGTAGGAAGGAAAGCAGAAAGGTGGGAAAAAGGAAAGAGGGATGAAAAGGAAAGTAGAAAAGAGAGAAGAAAAGAAAGAAATGAGGGAGGGAAGAAAGGAGGGAGGGAGAGGGAGGAAACATTTATTAAGCATCTACAATGGCTAGACTATGCTAAGTGTTGTACAGAAATTATCTCATTTGCAATCATAAAGAACTGAGCAGAAGAAGCCACACAAAAATTGTCATTCGAGAGCGGTCTGCCTAAAAGAGAAGCAGGATTAGTGGGAGGGAGGCGGTGAAGAGCCCACGTGTTCCTGCTTATCTGAAGAACTCCCAGGGATCAGAGGAAGGTTCCAGCCAGTTGGTCAGCTCCCTTTGTGGATGGCTTATGAGAAAAACAAACAAAGCAAGTCATAAAACCAGAGATTTCAAGTTAAAAGAAACATTAGAAGTGATCAGGACCAATCCTTTCATTTTACAAATGGAGTGACAAAGACACAGGGATGTCAAGGAAGAGGGTCTAAGGCACCTACTTCAGGCATAACGAGGAAATGCTTCCTTTCAAAGGCCTAATTTGAAGTGGGAGTGGAGCCCAGGAGAAGAATCCCAGCCTTTATCAGGTAAGTACACTCCTTCCCACACCCCTCCACCAGTCTTAAAGACTTAATCCTGTGGCCTCTTGGGAAGAGATATTTTGGTCGTCATTTCACCAAAAGAGCGTTTAAAACTGAGTCCCAGAGGAGCAAACGAATTTGCCTAAAATGACCCTATCAGGGTAAGAGCCAGGATCCATCCAACATCCAAATGGGAGCTCTCAGGTTTAGGGTGAGCCTAAGGGGGCTCAGCGGTGGGTTCTCACTCATTTCCATAGGTCTCCTGCTCCTCACGCTAAGTTTATAGCCAGCTCCTCCAGAGAAGGGCAGACAGAGCTGTCTCCAAAGTGCACAAATTAGGGGAGGGCAGCAGAGGGGGCCGTACTTACCTGCCTGGATTTGGAATCAAAGGATTTGACTGCCACTTCTTACCCGTGTGGTCTTGGGTAAATTCTTTCATCTTTTAGAGCACTGGTTGTCTCATCTGTAAAATGAGAGTAGTGGAACCCCACTCCCATCCTTTGGAGCTCAAATTTCCATAGTCCTGTGTCCAAGGCCTCCTTAAGAGTAGGAGTATGTAATGTAGAGGTGGGGGAGAGAGACCACAAGACCGACCCCTTCTTACCACTCCACCTGAGAAATTAGTCTGGTAGAGTGATTTAGGGAGCTGGTCCTGCCTGAGGGGAGGGTGCGAGTGGCAGGCTTCCAGCCCCTTCTTCCCTCCTCCAAGCCCTCCCTTGTGTTACATCTTGTCAGTTTGTTTCATCTCTTCCTCCTTTCTTCCCTTTCAAGTTCTAACTTGACATCTACTCTCTAACATGATTTCACTTACATAAAAGCATTGGGGGAAGGGTGTGCTATGAGAAGTGAGAGTCTGACAAAGTAGCCTCTAGGGGAGTGGATTTTGGAGGCTGGGAACCTGGATGTGAAGCCCAGCCCTGCTATTTGCTATCCTGTGACTTTGGTAGACGGCTTTTCCCAGAGGTCCCCAGTCTCCTTTTGTAAAACGAAAGAAAATGTGTTAGCCAGCTTCTGAGTCCTCCCAGATTGGGAGCTATGCTCCTTCTATCTCCGGGCTGGCACCGATGCCCTTTGCGTCATTCAATGCCTTCGGGCTGCCCTGATCCCCTGCGGGCTGGGTGCCATGTTCTTTCCCACCCAGCACCCACAGGGCGCCTTCCCAGGGCAGGCTGGGGAGAGGGGGGCGGGGTCCAGGGAGCATCCTTCACTGCTCTGCTTGAGAAGGTCGGGAGCCAGGGCAGTGGGCCAGAGGCTGCAAACATCCTTCTGGGCCACTCGATAGATGACAAAGGTAAGCCTGCTTGGAAGGGGCGGGAGATGCGGGCGGGCCACTGCCTCGTCCTGCCATCCCG
Organism: Potorous gilbertii; assembly: GCA_028658325.1. NCBI lineage: Eukaryota > Metazoa > Chordata > Mammalia > Diprotodontia > Potoroidae > Potorous > Potorous gilbertii. The sequence continues at coordinate 16,877,382 of CM053770.1, forward strand.
AGCCGGGGGAACTTGCCCTGGGTTTGCCCCGGGTCCTGACAATCTGTAGGAAACCCCAGGGGAGTCCCCGAATAGGAAAGGTGGTGCGGAAGCTGCTCCCCCTTCTCGGAGACTGCCGTGCTCTCCCCACCTCCCAACTGACGAAAGAGTGACTCTCCTACCCACTTACAGTCACAGCAGCTGGAGGCAGGCACCCCAGCCCGCCTCTCGTCGCCCCCCACCCCTCAGACCTCGCCTTCCCCCTCCTCCACCTCCACTCCGTCTTATCTCAATGCCGAGGACCAGAGGCTGACAGATCAGATCAGTTCCTGACGCATCTTCGCCTCCTTTCCCTCTATCTCCTGGGCTGGTAAGGAAGGACAGACGGTCCCTGGGGCAAGGGGAGAGAACTCAACCTCTGCGCTCCGCTCCGCAGGATAGCCTCCAGAGTTGGGGTTGGGGTTCGAACTGCAGATCTAGGAAGCAGGTGAAAGCGAACGCGATTCCTAAGGGTTCAGGGGAGGGGGAGGGCATAGGGCAGACCCGAAACCTTGGGGGGAAAGTCGGAACGATTGTGGACACTCGGGAAGGAATGAATGAGTGCATGTAAAGGATGGATAGATGTGTTAGAGGCGGGGAACAAGACTCAAGCCTAGGGAACTCCGGTACCCCCTCCTCCCCCCAAGAAAAATGAGAAGAAAAAAAAGCTCATGCATCTTCGGCTGGGCGGAGCTGGCTGAGACCTTAGCCTGTGATTAAGCGTTCCAAGAGTTGCTGACCAGCACAGCTTCCAGAGCCTTTCCCATGGAGGAGGTTAGCCAGAGAACAGAGGTAAAAGGCTACTTCGCCGGGCTCCCTGCTCTGAGAAGAAAGAAGTCTTTCCTCAGCCTGTAGGTAGGACACTTGAACCCTTCACGAGAAAGGTTTTCACCATCGCCCTGTAGGTTCTAGAAGGCTTTTGGACACTTGGGTAAAATTATAGCCTCCCAGACTGAGATGAAAGGGACCTTAGAGATCATCTCCGAGAGAACCCAGAGTGGCAGAAGACACGAGGGCATTGGAATTAAAACTTCTGGGTTCAAAGCCCAGTTTTGCTACTTAACTGCCTGTCTGTCACTCCCTTTCTGACCTGGGATTTTCGCATTCATAAAATGATGGCGTGGGGCTTGCTTATTTCCAGTATAATTTCTAACCCTAATGATTTAGAATTTACCGTCGATTTTCCAGTATGGAAGTCTTGGCAAGAACTGTGAATTAACATGATCGCTCCAACACTCCTAAGGAACATACTCTGTCCTTCCCCCCTTTCTCAATTTCAGAAGAGGCAAAGCATAACCTACATAAATAATTATAATAGCTAGTGTTTATGTACATTACTTAGTTTATGAAGTGATTTACAAATATTATTTCATTTTATGGTCCCAATAATTATTTGAGGTGGGTACTATTATTGCCCCAGTTTTACAGATGAGGAAACTGCCACAGACCTTGGTTTCAAGAGTAAGGTGGAAATGAATTCATATAGTCTTGACTTCGGGTTCAGATGCCACCTAGCTGCCCTAGTTTCCCCAAATGTCAAGTCAATTAAAAAAAAAGATTCAATGTCTACTTTGTCCTAGGCACTTTGGGAACAAAGACAAAATGTAAAAATTCCTGCCCCAACACAGCTTACATTCTAATGGGTGGGGGTTTGATATGGTACAAACCCTAAGTAAATAAATGGAATTAATGAGTGAATATTCTTCATGTTATAGTCTATTTATAGTAATATACAATTGCTTGAGGCACACAGAGGTTTAAGTGTTTTGCTCATGGTCACACGGCTAATGAGGATCATTTGAACTCAGCTTCTCCTAAGTTTTAAATCACAGGTCCTTGATCTATTGAAATATACAACAATTTCTTTAAGGAATTTAGACAAAATATCCATCTACATAAATGACAGTAAGGTAAACAAACGCTTCAGAAAATGAAGTCTTCAAAGCAGCTTTGAACTCTCCTATGTGATAGGACTTTGCCTTAAAGTGCATAATCTTAACAGCATGAAATGGTAGAAAAATACTGGACTGTGATCCTGAGAAGACCCAGACTCCTTTGTGCCTTCAGTGTGTGACTCTAGGCAAGCTCTATAGGTCAGTCTCATCCGTAAAATAAAAGGGGGTTGACTCAGTGATCTCCTGAGGACTCTTTGTGCTCTGACACTCTGAATCTTGGTTTATTTCACCTGGTCTGAATAACTCTAGCCCCCAAACATGATCTTCATGCTTTGATCTGAGGTTTTCCAATGTGTGCAAGTTACTTTGACTTTCATTGAGTTGATGTATAAATAAATAAAGTTTTGTCTTAACATGGTTTTTATCTCACTTACAGTTTGAAAAAGGAAGATGTTTACTGTTCTTTCCCGTCAGCCCTGTGAACAACCAGGTTAGTATCTGGGAAAGAGAAGAAATGGCTTTGAGCCTTAGGGGAACTGACCTTAGCTGAAGGCATAAACCTGGGTAAAGACAGGGAGCGAATTCTTAACTTTTTTGTGTCATGGACCCCTTTGGCAGCCTGTGGACACTCTCTCAGAATCATGTTTTTAAATAAGGGAAGGAAATGCTCAATTTCACTTAAAGGTGAGAGAAAATCAAGATGCAATTTTGATGAATTCCTTGACTATCTATGGACCCTAGATTAAGAAGCTATGCTCTAGAATAAGTTAACCAGTAAACCTAGGACATAGAACCTTTATTATGGCATATTGGAGAGTGTACAGGACTTGCAATCAGGAAGATCTGGTTTCGAATCCAGGCCCCTGGCACTTAAAAGCTGTGTGACAATGGGCAAGCCACTTAACCTCTCTTGTTTTGCTTTTCAGTAAAATGGGAAAAATGAGACTAATGATACCAGTGGGATTTACCTCATTTTTGGTGTTAGGAGTATCACAGGATTGCAGTTTGAAAAGTGAAAATGTTCTTAGAGTCAAATTATCGTTCCATTTTTCAGATGAACTAAACTGAGACCCAGAGAAGAGCCAGAGCTGGGACCCCAACCCAGGTCTTCTAGTGCCAAACCTTCCTCTCTTCCCACTGATGTCTCTGTTTAGCATCAAAAGAGATCATGTCTATAAGGTGCCTTAAATCCTATCTGAATGTCTGTTGTTATCATTTGTAAGAAGGGGCTAATAGAACATAACTTCCAGGGTTTTTGTGAGACTCAGATGAGATCATTACATACTCACATTTACGTAAGGTGCGTCACAAACTTTTGAGCACTTGATGCATCTCAGTTTTTCTTAATAGGTTATTCGCATACTCCATGGGAAATAAATGTATACCTACATCCTTCACACGAAACGGTTGTCCAGAGGTGCCAAACTGGGCATGAGCAGAACTTCTGCCCAGCATTACTAGGTGGTTTTGTATTTGTATTTTTTGCAGTTGGTGGTCCAGTATCATGGAAATCTCAAGCTCTGCCACAGCCAGGTATGACATATGTAATTAAAATGTTTGACTAAACCTCTGCATTATCTGTATAATCTATAAGGCACCTTCCCCATGTCGGTTGTTTTGGTAGTATTTTCTGACCCAGAGCAGAAGAAAAAAATCACTCTTCCTGCTGTGGAAACTGCTGAAAAGAGGAATTTCGGAGATTCGTATAAAACTCAATTTTGGGAACAGACCTAGTGGCCATCCAGCCCAATCCATGCCTATACAAGACTCCCCTCTGCCATGCACCTGACAAATGGCTTTGCCTGAGGACTTTCAGGAAGAACTAACTCCCAAAGCAGCCTATTTAGCTTTTGGACAATCACGATGGTTAGGAAGCTTTTTCTGATACCTAGACTTAATCTGTCTCTCCTCAGCTTCCTCCCATTGTTCCTAGTTGTTCCCTCTATGGAGGGCTCAGCAAAATCTGCCTCCCTTAAATCCGATTCACTTGCATGTCAAGACATCACCCTCCGGATGCCATTGGCCCTCTTTGAGAATGAACACAACACAACAAAACAAACCAGCCCATTCCCTCTTCCAAAAGACAACTCTTCAAATACTTGACCCTACCTATCACGTCTCTCCTGAATCTTCTTTAGGCTAAAAAATCCCCCAAGTCCTTCACCGTATCCCCTCATGTTGCCTTTTATTGCACTCATAGCTCTCCTCAAGAGGCCCACCAGGAGAGTCAGCCGGTAGAATCAGGGATCTGGAGGTTAATAAAATCAGAGGTTTATAATTGGAAGCTACCTTAGAAGCCACTGAGCCCACCTTCCATTTTACCCATAAGTAAACTGAGGCCCAAGGACCTGGGACTTGAACCCAGATCACCTGACTCCTAAACTAGCATTTTTTCCACTCTGCTATGCTAGTTCCTTCCCCATTAGGCATCCCTTATAATCAGATTTTCTCTGGAACTTTTGTTCTTTGGTTTTGGTTTCCATACCCAAGGAACTGTTGTTTTTCTTGTAATAACCGTCTTCCAATTTGGGAGGATTTAGAGAAGAAGATAGATGCCCCCAGGGCTAGTTCATCCCAAGGACTGAACTGTTTTCTGTTATCCTGAAAGACACTTGGAAATTAAAATAGAGTAGCTTCTCTTGAATTAATTTGATTGAATTAAGAGGCTATGGGATTTGGATGAGCTCATATGTACATTGGAATATGGGAATCTAAGAGTTAGTGAAGCATCTTGGAAAGAATCCTGGCTTCAGTGTCAGAGGCCTGGGTTCAAATCCTGTCTCTGTCACCAACCATGTGACCTTGGGCAAGTCCCTTAACATTCTGGGGCTCATTCCTCATTTTCACAACAGACCAGTTGGTCTAGATGGCCTCCAAGGTCCCATCCTCTTCTCAGTCTATGATAAATGAAGAAAAATCACCCAACCTCATGATCACAACAAAGGTTATCCATTCCTGGCTCACTGTTTAACTTCATCTTTCATTCCCTTTTTTATTAGTTTAAATTAAATGCATTAATGGCTTTTATTGTTAAGGGGCCCTGATATGAAGATTATCCGTATTAAGTCAGCAGAGATAAAGTCAAGTTCAGCTCTTGACTGATTGCTAGAGGAGATATAATCTCTGATGCTCTGACTAGATTAGAGGCATCATTTTTCCAGTTGGCGTCATTATTGCTACTTACTCATGTCATAGATCTCAAGCTTCCAGGTGTCTTAGAGGTCACCTTGTCCAGCTCTTTGACTTTACAAGTAAAGAAACTGATGCTCAGAGAGGGAAGTAATTTGCTCACGGTCACTGATTTGGTATCAACCAATCCACAAGCATTTATTAAGCACCTACCATGTGCCAGGAATTATTGACTATATTTACATCTCTTCCATACTCCATCCCCAGACCACTCCTCTATCTGTTGGAAGGGAAATGAAAGATAAAGTTAAAGCAAGAAGCCATAATTTATGTTATGACTTGGTTGAACTTGGCCTCGTTAGGAAGCCAGACTCCTTTCCTTCTCCCCACCATCACTCCCACACATCTATCCAGTCATTCTTTATCTCAGCAGGCCAACAAACAAGTGCTAAGAAAACCTTGGATGATCATTCAGGTGAAAGGTGAGAAGGGCTGATTGGATGACCTCTCCCTAAATGGAAGACTTTAATCAAGCTATAATTTATAGACGACTTTATAGAAATATCTTTTAGGTGGCAATGACAATGTCAAGCTAGAATCTTTCAGTTCCACGGAGAGCTTCAATGATGCCCATGATGTGCCTACCCTGGAGTTAGGAACCCTCTGTGGGATCTTTCTTCTGCAAAATTGAAGATGTGCCTTGGCACTTACTGCCTATGTGAACTTGGCCAAGAAATTCCACCTCTTCTGGGCCTCAGTTTCCTCATTTGTAAAATGAAAGGGTTGGGCTGGATTCCTACTCATAGTCTACCACAGTCAGATACACTATGCCAGGCATATAGCTCCAAGCAGAATCCTGTCTTCTTCCTGTGTGTGGCAGCTTATGTATTAATCTAATGATGCCATCTGAAATGCACGTACCCTTTAAGGTTTGCAGAGTGTTTTATGAGCATCCTGTTTGAGGCTCACAACAGTAATAAACCTATAAAGTTGCTGCTCCAAGTCACCACCATCATCTCAGGAGAATGCAAGCTCCATGAAGCCCGAAGATTTGGGGATTTTTTGTCTTTGCATCCCCAGCACTTAGGGCAGTACCCAGCACATGGGAAGAGACTGATAGATGGCTGTTGAGTCCTACATTTTATAGAGAAGGAAACTGAGGGTCCAAGAGGATGACTGATTGGCCTGTGCTCACAATAGAGCTAGTGAATGTCACAGGGGGCATTTGAACTCAGTTCTATCCTGTTTCCAATTATTTTTATGACACTTCATCTCTTGCTAGAACTTAAAAGTACCTTAGCTCTTTCAACCTGTTTTCTTATTTATGGAGACAATTCAGGTTAAATGACTTGCCCAGGGTCACACAGCTAGTAAGTGTCTAAAGCTGGATTTGAACTCAAGATCTCCTGATGACAGGGCTCCATCCACTGAGTCACCTTGCTACCCCTTCAGCCTGTTTTCTTTGAAGGCTCCAAGGAGGGAGCCTGGAGAGGTAGCATGCATTAATGCAGGGAGGTGGGAAAATGTGAGTTCAAATCTTGCCACAGACACTCAGAGCAACTGTGTGACCCTGGGCAAGTCATTTACTTGGCCTTGGTTTCTCATCTGTAATGAAGAGGTTGTATGAGATGACCTCTGCTATCCCGTCCAACTCTAAATCTATGCTCTTGTGAGCCTCTGTGCCTCCATGGCCTGAATCCCTTCCTCTTCAGACCTATTTCCCAAACTTTCCACCATCTCTGGTCCTTCTCCCCACTGTATACCTTCCAGGTTCATTGCAATCCAGCAGCAGCAAACAGAGCCTAGCCTAATTCTGAGTAGAGGCAGGAGAGCGAATTGCCCATGATTCAAGCTTCCTAAGGCTCCAGGGGCCAGGGTGCACCTTCATCAGGGCAGGAGACAACTTGCCAAAGATGTAGGTCCTTCCTCTTACATGAAGTCACCACCTGGAAAATTCCTCTTGGCTGAGTTTTGGATTTTGCTTTCTGCTGCTCAGTTACATCTCCCTGGGAAAGAGCCCCTGCTGGCTCTGGGGTGGAAGCCTGCCAGCTCTGGGGTGGAAGACTGCCCTGCTGTGCCTTTGAGGGTGAAGCCAGGCAAGCTCCTTATGGAACCAGAGGGATAGAACTAGAAAGAATCTTAAGAAACATCTTGTCCAACCCCCTTGGATTCCAAAGGAAGAAACCAAGGCTGAGAGAGATGCCCAAGGTCACAAGGATAATCACAGCAGAGTTTAAATTGGCACCCAGGTCTTCTGGGGCCAAATCTGGGGCTCTTTCCACTAAGATTTTCTGGCTGTGCCTCTTTCAAGCACCAATATCTCTCGAGGGAAAAGCAGCAAGGACAAAAACAACTTGCCTTACAAAGGAGTGTCATGCTTCTGACATGCTGGAGTGAGTTTTGCACTTAGTCTGCAGAGGCAGGGGTTCTTGGCACCGGTGCTTCAGTTGTTAGCTGGTAGTGAGGGGCTTGGTGGGTGTGGTGAGAAGCCTGCTAGACTGGGAGTCAAGGGACCTTGGTGCAAAGCTGAGCTCCGACACTTACCACCTATATGACTTTAGGCAAGACATTTCACCTTGCCTCAGTTTCTCCAGCTCTATGTAGGCCAGGTTTCCAGCTGAGATTGTATCTAAAATGAGAGGAGTGGTGGGTTGGATTGCCTTTCTTGTATTCTAGCCCTCAGCACATGGGTGCTCCTTGTCCTATGGCCTCTGAGTCCCTTCTAGTTCTGGGATCTGGGGCCCCCATTTCATCCTCATGACAACTCTCTGAGCTAGGTATTAGCGTTGTCTTACAGAGAAGGAAACTGAGGCAGACAGAGGTTAAGTGATTTTCTCAGTCACACAGCCGGTGAGTCTCTGTGATGGCATACAGACTTGGAGATTTATTAGTCAATGATCAATGATACAAATGAAGGAAAATCAGGATAACCCCAAAGAGATATGTTCAAGACCTTTTATCTGAGGAGAGAGATGCTGGAGAAATACATGCAATAGGGAGAAAGAGATTCTGCTATATAAATCCTGCCACCCCCCACTGGGACAACACCAGGTGGAGAGAGCACTAAACCAGGGGCCAGGAAGGCCTGGGTTCAAATCCAGCCTCAGACATTTACTAGCTATGTGACCTCTAACATGTCACTTAACCTGCCTGCCTCAGTTTCCTTAACTGTAAAATGGGATAAAAACAGTATCTATCTTGAAGGGCTGTGAGAATCAAAGGGTAAAATATTTGTAAAGCACTTGGCAAACTTTAAAGTGCTACCTAAATGTTAGGAGTTATTGTTATTGTTAATTATGTAGGAAAAGTACCATGTACATGTAGAGCTGAGGGAGAGCTTATCATGGTAACGTGGTGTGGCTGAGAAGGTGAGGTCCAAAGAGGAGGGCTAGACAGACTTGGCTGCCAGGTTACAAGGCTGACTCCTTCCCCATCTCTCAGTGACTCCTTCTCCCAGGGTGGGAGATGGGGAAAGTGTCACCAAAGGGTCGAAATGAAGATGGGGAAAAAATGGACAGTCTGGAAGCATTGGCTGGGCTTGTAACTTCAGGTTGTGTGTAATGCCTTCCAACAACCAAATAACCTAGATCTTATAGTCCCCAAGGACGAGATTTCACTAATGGGAACATTTTTAAATATCCCATCACCCCTGGGAACAAACAGTGAGTTTGGTTCAACTGGAGATATGAAACATGCTACATTTTTAGATCTCCGTGCTTTTCAAAGGGTCTGGCAGGGTCAGACTCTGGTGTCCTGGGTTCCATTTCCAAAGTCTCTAGCTAGTAATCATTTGACTTGCCTGGGCCTGAGTATTCTCACCTGTGGAATAACCGTCCTTAGCTAGAGGGATGATGTGTATTTGCCACAAGAGCAGCAGAGTCTTATAGTGAGAGACAGAAGGAAAAGGGATGAATTTGAAATCAGAGGATTTGGATTCCGATTCTCCCTCAGTCCCTTTCCCCATTCTAGGCTCAGTTTCCTTCTTTGTACATTGAAGGGAATGAATGTCATTCCAGCTCTTAATCTTAAGATCAGTTCCCTGCCTGTGTCTTGAAGGATCTTTCCATTTCAGCCTTCAAGGCCCTGTCTCGGACCCCTGCTGTGGTTGCCTTGGTGGTTCTGCTTGTAAGCCTAGCTGTGTTGATGGCCATAACGCTCGTTCAGGTCAACCAGAAAGAAGTCCTGGCCCCAGGCCTGAAGGTAAGGAAACCCCTGATTGAGGGGATGCAGAAGTGGGGAGGCCTTAAGAGACAGTCCGACATTGATCTGGCTACACTGTGTTGTTTGAAAGCTCTGAGAGTAGAAAAGAGAAAATCTCCTGTGTCAAGTCTGCGTAGTGGGAGTGGAGAAAGATGGCCAAAGGCGAGGGAGGAAGATGCCATTTACTGTCTGAATAGGTTCCGTTGTGATGACTGAATCTCTCTGTCCCCTCCGTGGCCCAAACATGTCTCCCTGTGTCTCTGCTTCAGAGCCTGAATAGGGAGTCAACAACCACTCAGGACACAGTGCAGGTTCTGCATATGGTGGAGATGGGGGTGGATTGTGAAGGAAATGTTTCTGTTTTGTTACAAATGCCCATTTTAAATCTCTTTTCTTTGTTACTTTTTATTGATGTCTTCTGTTTCCCATCAGTCATTTCTGAACATACCCCCTTCTTTCCACCTTTGCTTTCCCTTATAACGAAGGAAAATGAAATCCTGACACATCTGGTAAGGCATGCACCATTCCATACCCCTACTTCTGCAGAAAAAGGAACATAATTTAAATTCTGCTCCGTAGTTGCACCTGGGTATTTAAGTCGAGCATGTGCCCACGTAGGTTCCATGCCTCTAGTGAAGAGCCTTCAACTCCAGGGAGAGTAACTTCAAAGGCCAGAGAGAGCCACAGATTTCAAAGCCTATGGCAGGAGAGTAAATCCCTTGTGCAGGGGTGAAGGGGAACTTTTCTGATATTTGCCAGCAGTGCGAGCCTGAAATTACATCTGAACTTCCCAAGCTTGGTTTTCTCATCCACTAAGAGGGAATAATGATAGATTTTGAGGAGGGCCTCCCTCACAGTGTTGCTCAGTCAGTCAACGAACATTCCTTCGGCACTCTCCAAATTCTCTCTGTCCTTGAGAAGGCAAGCAATTTGGCACAGATTATACAGGAGCAGTCCTATGTGCCAAGCATTTTGTTAAGGGCTGGGAGTACAAGGAAAGGCAAAAGATAGTTCCTGCTGCCAGGGAGTTTATAGTAATGGGGATGGGTGAGATAGAGAAGGCAACATACTTTGAAGAAGTAACAATCCAATAGAATACATTCTATTCTGCTGGGCAGGGACAATTTTGTCTCTGTATCCTCCAGAGCCTTGCTTGTTGAGCTGAATTTAGTTGAATACAGTGACCCTGAATTCCCCTTAGTGCTCTCGGACCTCAGTTAGGACTAATCGGTTCAAGCCCACTCTGTTATTTGTGGTCTGGAGAGCCTGTGGTTAGGCTGGAAGTAGCTGAGAAATCCACACCCTCTCTTTGATCAAGCCTTTTCTACATCTAACTTTTGTTGTGGAAGTTGAGAACAGAGCTGTGGGTAAAAGGTGCCATGTGCTGGCCATGGTGTCTGCGGGAGAAGTGACTATGAGATGGACAGGAGGGGACACCCTCCAGACCCTCTGCACCTGCACTTCAGTGACTATCTGTTGTCAAAATCAGATCACAGGTTTTGATCTGGAAAGGACCTCCATGGTCATCCAACCCAACCCTCCCATTTTACAGATGAGGAAACTGTGCTGGAATGGTGAAGTAGCTTATTCAAGATCACACAGATCCAGACAGTACGAGGGTTCAAACCCAGGACCTCTCATGTTTCCACTCTCATCTCCCCATGGAGTTTCTAGGTTCTACAGAGCATGTCTAGTTCTGCTGGTGAAAGTCAGAACCCAGACTCTGTTGTTTTGTTTTCTTTGGGGCAATGGGATGGTAGGACTGTTCTTTGAAATCAGTGGGTGAGTGTGGAAGTTGTCATACTTACGTGCTGTCATCAGTGTATAGGATTGTAGTGGGCTTCCCCTTACTTCGTGGGTGTGATGTGGTGGGAAGAGCCCCAGAATGAGAGGAGGGAATTCCTGGGCTCTAGGTGCCGGTTTTTGCCAACTTTCTGTCTGATCCTTGGAAAAGCACTTATTCTTTCTAAGTCTGTTAATTTTATCATGACATGAAGGAATTGGATAGGTGATCGCTAAGGTGACCCCCTCCTTCTTAGGAAAACAAATTCTATTAACAAGTTCCAGCTTAGATTAGGGGCAATACCTTCAGGTTCGTCTGCCACGCCTCTTACTGTTGTCTGTTGTCTGTTGGTTTACTGTGTAGGGTGCTAGCTTTCTTTCCCATGACTGCTGAGACAAATGCTGTGTCTTCTCCAGGCAATGTCAGTGCTGAAACTGGAGGAAGTCACTGCAAAGAGATAAGGCCAGGTTACAGTCAGAGCTGTAGGGGATGGGAAATGCCCTGACCTTGGACTGGGGCTCCTGAAGTCCCCTTTCCTTTAATAGGCAGGTTAGACACCCCCCACCCCCCAACTGAGAAGTGAATGCAGTAATTCAGAGAGCCGTGTTGCCAAATACTTTCCCCCATATTGGCCAGACTCATCCTTCTATCCCTTTGTTTTGTAATTTGGCCTGATCTGGATTTTATGTGTATGGGGAAATTGAAAACAGGATTGCTTCTTTTGTTTTTAATATTTTATTTTTTTCAATACATATAAAAAACAAACTTTAACACTCTTTTGGTTCTAAATTCTCCCCTTCCCTCCCTTCTCTCCTTCCTCTTTGAGAAGGCAAGCACTTTGATATAGATGGGCTTGGCTCTTATATAGTAATTCCTCAATCAGTAATATATCTTCAGTATCTTTGGGATGCATAGAGAACAGTGTCTGCAGAAGAGATATAGAGGCAGCTAGATGGCCAAACAGAAAGAGTCCTGGGCCTAAGGTCAAGAATACAAGAGGTCAGACTCAGATACTTCCTGGCTTGTGTGACTCTGGGAAGTCACTTGACCACTCCCTGCCTCAGTTTCCTCAAGTATAAAATGGGGTTAATAGTAACATCTACCTTCCAGGGTTACTAAGGGAACCAAACGAGATGATAGTCCTATGTCTTCCCTGATGGAACGAAAGCTGTTTGAAGTCCAGAATGATTTTGACTCCCTCGCTGTACCTGGGTGTCAGATAAAATAGGGGCCTCATAAATGCTTGTTAAATGAGCTGAGGGATGGCTCTTCGAAGCCTTGGGCCAGGGGAGTCCTCTCTGGGGCCCAATCAGGCTCTGATATTCCCTCGTTCTTTTGTTTAGTATGGGATAGTGCTTGATGCCGGATCCTCGAGGACCACCTTCTACGTGTACCAGTGGCCTGCAGAGAAGGAAAACAACACGGGGGTGGTGAACCAGACCTACAGGTGTAGTGTGAAAGGTAAGACCCTGCTCCAGTTGGGGGTGGGACGTAATAACAGAGCAGAGGTTGGAATGGGGAGGTCTTTAGTGACAAGTGTGACAACAGACAGGCAGGGTAGGGCTCTCCTGATAATTGAGTGACTGAGTAAATCACTTTACCTCTGTCTGTGATGAGGGGGGAGACCAAGAGAGGTTAAGTTATTTGTCCAGGATCACATAGCTAATGAAGGTAGGAGGTAGGATTTGAACCCAGTTTCTCCTGACTCTTAGTCCAGTGTGCAAACCATTACACCACACCGCCTTTCAAGTCACTCCAGCTCTGCTAGTTCATCCTCCAATATCATTCTAGAGATTCTGTGTCCCTACCTGGCAGACCTCCTCTTTTCTTGGGCTCCAGTTAATGGGAGTAAGATAGTAGTTGATTTTTGTGGTGTAGACATGTGAAGTCAAAGCTCTTTGAACTTCTTGGAGAGGGGCAGTGTAAAAATACAGGGCATGGGAGGGCCAGGTTCTCCCTCAGCCATTTTCAGGAACCCTAGGAAAGAGTGGCCTCTTCAATTACTTGCGCTTTTAGGAGCCTTTGAAAAGGAGATGTGCGCTTTCTGGGTGGGAAAATGCCATGTGTGTGGTTAAGCAGCGCTCTGAATACAGTCCTATGTGGGAGGGAAAATTCCTACATCAGTCTTTCCTTTTAGGAGACCTGGATTTCAACACTGGTGGTTTACCTTTGCTTGTCTGAAATTAGTCTAAGGCAATTACAAGTTTCAGGGGCCTTTGACTGTAGAGCAGGCAGGCAGGTATCCCGGTATCCCTCGACAGGGATAAGCAAGTGACTTAGGTGATAAGAGTAAAGGCGGACCTCTATCTAAGGTGCTAAGGCTTGCAAAATTCTTTACATACACTTTGCCATTGGATTGTCACAATGATTCTGTCAGACAAATGCTACAGGAAATATCATACCCATTTCACAGATGAGGAAGCTGAAGCCGAGAGAGTTTAACTGATTTGCTCAGAGCCAAAGAGCTAGTAGATAAGATGGAATTTGAATTCAAGCACTTTCTACAACTAAATAAAATAGCAAGAAAAAATTTTGGCAGGAACAAAAGGTCTAGCATCCTAAGGGAAATAATAGGAGAAAGTAGTAATGAAAGGGGACTAGAACCTCAAATTATACTATAAAGCAATCATCGTTAAAACTATTTGAAACTAATGAAAAAGTAGAAAAGTAAATCCAGGGAATAGACTATATAAGGATAGATTAAAAAATGATGGAACTCAATAATCTAGTGTCCAATAAACCCAAGGACATAAAGTGCTTGAGGAATGAGTCCCTATTTGACAAGATATGCTGGGAAAACAAGGCAGTTTGGTAGAAATGAGGTTTCGCTCAGCATCGTACACCCTATGCCAAGCTCCACTCCTTTGCACTCCAAGTCCAGTGTTCTACCCTCTCATCCACGAGTATAGCGAGTCTTTGGGACCTGTTTGCTTTGTTTTTCTGAAGCGGGAGCAGTCATTCTAACACTGACTTGATTCTTGGCCCCAGAAGTCCCCCTAACTTTGGGCTACCTCTCAACTTTCCAGCCCAACCTTAGAACAAAGAAAACGTGATGGTGCTCTGGACTAGGGAGGCCACCTTTCCTACCCTTCTTGTTCATGGGACACCACACCCAGAAGCTCCCACACAGCCCTGATATCTACTGAGCCACCCACAACCGCACCAGTCATGAGCTTCTGACCTACATGTTATTGAGAAGTTAGTCTACCAAGGGGCCTTCTTACCTGTTTCCATTCCAACGGCCTTGTGTAAGGCTCTCTATTCTTATCATTAGATGGAAGGGGCATAGTTTGGAAGAGAGGAAGTAGATCATCACATAATCACAGAATTTTAAAGGTTCTCAATGGCCATTTAATCAGTCAACAAATATTTATTAAGCCCCTACTCTATGCCAAGCATACTGTAATAGATGATGGATATTCAAATACAGTGAATGAAATGACTCCTACTCACAAGGAACTTTCATTCTAATGGGGGTAACACCAGGGACTGTCTGTCTATCTATCTACAGACATACACATGTACGTATATATTTGTGTGCATATATATTGACATATATGTATATACATATACCATATATAAAATATACACATATATGTACATATATACATCTATGTATATATGTATACATCTTTTATATATATTAATATATCATGTATATTCTGTATATATTTATATTAATTTTGTATATATACATATACACAACAAAAATAAAATGAATAAATACAAATAAATATCAAATGAGAGGGAAGGAAGGCCCTAGCCATTGAGGGGACCAGGAAAGGCTTTCATATGACCAGTGGTTCTTGAAAGAAGAGGACTCTGGGAGGCAGAAGTAAGGAGATACGTTCCAGATGTGAGAGACAGCAGGAACAAAGGCCAGGAGGCTGGAGTGTCAGGGAACGGGCAAGTTTGGTGGATTGTTGAGTGTGGGATGATGACTGGCGTCCATTGAAGCTAGAAAGTTGATTAGGGCAGGAATCCCCACTATGTCATATTGCCAAGTGGCCATCCAGCCCCCAAGGAGAAGGAAAATCCCCCCTAGAGGGAGCCCTGTCCCCTTTGGAAGGGCAAGATCCCAGCTCACTCAACTCCCCTGAGGTGTCTATTTTCCTGGGTGCCCTTTGCTCTCCCTTTCCTCTCCAAAGGATCATACATCTAGAACTAAAAGGGACCTCAGGCTTCATCTAATCCCACCCCTTCATGTCACAGCTGAGGAATCTGAGGCTTTGAGGGGTCTTAAGGGTTCTCAAGTTTACAACTACCATATGACAGGGGTGGGATTTGAACCCACATCCTTCTCCAAACATAGCCCTCTTTCCACTAGACCTCGTTGTTCTTATGTCACTGAGGCAAGCAGATAGAATTTCATTGCAGAGGCAGAGGTCTGCCTGTAGATAGAGTTGTTGTATGTCATCTTCCAATAGAGCGTGTTCTCCTTGCAGTCAGGGCCTGTTTTATTTTTGCCTTTGCATCTTCAGTACCTGGTATGGTGCCTAGCACATAGTAAGCACTTCAGAAATGCTTGCTAGTGAACTGATCAGAGAAGGCTTTCAAGGAGAAACAAGTTACTTCTCTGCCTCATCCTTTCTCCTGGTCCTGTCCCTAAGGGCTAAACCACCCTCAGGGTCTTTCCTTCTTTCCCTTTCCCATTGAGGGTCAGAGATCTACACTGGAATTAGGTCATGGTAGGTCCTTTTCCAAGCCCAGGTCAAGAACATGGCAGCTCTCTCAGAAAGAGAAGGAAATGAAAATCACTAGGTCTCAAGAATATTGTTTAGCCAGCTTCCCTCTACAAACACCTCTGGGAACATTCTCAACCAGCAACTGTTTCTTGAGAAAAATTGTGGAGGAAAAGGAGGAGAAGGAATAAGAGAGGACTTGGGCTTCTTTGGGTGGATATCTGTGATTAGAGGGGCAAGGAGGACAGGAATCAGCACCTCTTGCTATAAATGGATTATCCCTCTTTCCTCTGGGCAGCCCCAAGGCTCCAAGGAGAAACTTGCTAACCAGAAGCCCTGACATTACTGTAAAGTGAGACTTAACTAGCTAACTTTCACATCTGAAGAGTCTCCGCATTGATACAACCTCAGAAACTGAGTTTTCTCAGCTTCTTGGGGGTGTGAAGCCATCTTCCCTCCACACATTCAGCAGCTGTTGGGAAGTCCTTCCATTCACTTCCATGAGCTCTCTGTGATGGCGGTCTTTGTCTGATAGCCTCCCTGCACCCAGGAGTCTGGAAGAGAGAATGGTGGGACATCATGCTAAATAAAGGCAGGGAATCCTACACAGGAGAAAGTGCTAGAATGAGTAAGGGACACAGCCGGGTCATTCTTTTCTCCACTCCAGTACAAGCCATCAGTGCCTCTTAGGCATCAAGCCTTTGGAAGAAGGGAAATTCTCTGATGAAGAAATGAATGACAAAGGATTAAGTGCCTTCTGTATATCAGAGCTGGTCCTAAGTGCTGGGGACACAAAGTCGAACATTAAACAGTCCCTGCCTCACCGGACTTCCCATTCTATTGGGAATACAACCTATCTATATCGAAATCTAAGGTAGGAGATAACAAGTGCACAGCTTTGGGTGACACCACCATGCTGCAGGGAGGTCTTGGGGAAGAGGTTTCCATCTGGACATTTTATCAAATCTCTCAGGCCAGAATTCCTAAAATCATGGGGCACTGCAGGGATTAATGTGGGGAATCCAGTGGCTGCCATTCCATGGCTCCTGCAGGGCCCATGGTTCATGGCAGGCCCCTTCCCTTGGCTGGGGAGATTCTTCAAGCCAGTAATTGCTTTCCAAAACAGGGGAATGGCATACCATGCTTGAGCATCACAAAGGACACACCCAGTGAAGTATGTAATTATGGGCATGGTTGTCTTTAAAGGAAAATGGCTGGGGGAGGGTATCAGAGCAGAGGGGTAGTAGATGGTGCCAATGGTGTTTTTATCCTCAAAGAGCAGAGAAAGCTCCTGGGTTTTTCATGTTTCCCATCTCAGTCCTGTTTCCCTCAAACAGTTCATAGCTTCTTGTCCTAACAGAAAGTCAGGTTTGTGGTTATTCAGTCTTTTCAATCATGTCCAATTCTTCATGATCCCATTCAAGGTTTTCTTGGCAAAGATACTGGAGTGGTTTTCTATTTCCTTCTCATTTTACAGATGAGGAAACGAGGCAAGTAGGGTTAAGTGACTTGCCCAGGGTCACACAATTAGAAACTGTTTGGGGCCATATTTGAACTCAGGAAATCTATCTGACTAGAAGTCTGGTGCTCAATCCACTGCATCTCCATGCTACTCCAATCCTGTGTCACTCACAGGGTGTCCCAAAAGTCTCTTGGGACACCCTGTAGAGGTCTTGGCTCAGCCTCACCATCCTCATTTGTAAAATGAAGAAAGTAGACCAGAACAGATAGACGTTGAAGTCCCTTTCAGCTGTAATGCTATTATACCATATTCAGAGATCGTATGGTGTCGTGGTAAGTGTGTTGGACTTGGAATCAAGACAGACCTGAGTTCAAATCCTACTTCAGGTTCTGTTGGTATATTCCTTCTCCTTTACAGATACTTGTCTATAAAATGTGGATGATATTGCCATTAGCATCTAACTTACAGCTTGTGGTGAAAAAGGCAGTTTGCAAACCTTGAAGTGTTACCAATGATTATTTCTTTAAAATCAGTCCTTACACTCATTTCAGTGTAGACTCTGTTCCCATGTTATTTCCTCTCTTGGGAGCTTGGGAGTTGCCTGATGGGGACAGATCAGTCCCTCATGGGATGTGTCCATAAGAGCTTTTTTCATATGATGCCACATTGTATTCGTTATTTCTCCCTCTGAATCCGATTCTTCTTTTTTGCCAGGAAAATTCTCGTTTTATTTATCCAATTATTCTATGTTCCCAATGAATGGGTCTCTCCCTAATGGAGAGGAACCTTGCTGTGAATCCTATCCTTAAAATGGTTTTTAAACTACATAATGAGACAATCTGTTGTTGCTAACTGATAAAGCTGAGAACTGAATGAATTTCTTAGACACTTACTAGGTGCCAAGCACTTCCTATGCTTCTCTTTCTAGGCTCTGGGATCTCCAGTTATGGAAATAATCCCCAAGCTGTCCCCAGAGCTTTTGAGGACTGCATGCAGAGAGTTAAGGAGAAGATTCCAGCTGACCTTCACAAAAGCACACCGGTTCACTTGGGAGCCACAGCAGGAATGCGGCTGCTAAGGTTGGATCTTGGAAATACTACCTGATTTACAGAAATACTTACGTGCCCTGTGGTGAAATTCACCAAGATCATAGCTCAGTCTCCAGAGACCAGTCAGAAGAAAGGAAGTCCATTATTTAAAAGAAAACTATTTTTTTTAAAGATCTGGGGGTCTGGGGGTGTCCTTCTGCTTGTCCCAGGTGGCAGAATGAGGATCAGAGAGTAGATGGAATGTGCAAAGGAACAGATTTCAGTGTAATGTAAAGAAGAGTTTTCTGACCAGGAGCACCATCCCAAAGTGGGAGGGCCCATTTAAGAGGTCTGAAGAGGCTTCTCATCACCACAGGTTGGATGACCTCTTATCAATGATAATATAGGAGGAATTCCTACTTAGTTCTTCTAAATCTGGGATTCTGTGAACTAGAGGTTCCAAAACGATTCCCTTTCTTTGATGATTCAATGGAAAGCAAATGGTCATTGCATTGAGAAAAAGAAAAAGATAACAGCAACAAATCCTGCTTACGGCATCTCCTGGTGGTTCCATGGAAGAATTTGGGCTTTAGATTACAAGGTCTTCACTTTAGCTTTCTCTCTAATTAGTTGTTCTTTGAACACTAAGGCTTGACTCATCTCAGTTACCCATTTCTATAACTATTTCTCATCTATCAAGTGTAATGAAAAAATGTTAACTTGCAGGATCTATTTCCATGTTCTGAAACCTTTTATTGGCTGCCATTTTCTCAAGGTGGTAGACTGAGTCTCAAATTGAACAGAAGCCAATACCTAGATACTTTTTGGTTTATACCACATTCCATCCAAGTCAGTCTATTGTAAAGGCAGTGTGGTGGAGTGGATAGAGAGATGGCCTCAGAGGGTGAAAGATATGGGTTTAAGTCTCTGATAGACTAAGGTTAGGAAAGGACCCAAGAGGCCAGCCTGTGCAAGTCCTCTGCCCCAGGCTGGTTGTGTGACCCTGGGCACACATCTCATTTCTTAATGAATCTCAAATGCACCTGGCACATGGTGCTTTTTAACTGTTGGCTATTGTTATTGCTACTATCAAGTGTTCTAGGCAGTTCCCTAAGAAGAGCCAGTGTTAGTTAGTCTGTGTTGGGAAAAGTCGTCTTCTCTTTGGTTGTTCCCACCCAAAGGAACTCACAGGTCCAGTCCAAAGCAAACAAAAACCCAAGTAAATCTACCAGCTCCTTTGGAAGTTAGCATGAACCAGATGGACAGATTTAAAACATCCAGTGGTTCAATTAAAGCCGAGACTTCATTTCTTTAGGGTCAACTATATTTGGACACATGACTTGTGGCCCAATCCCACTGTCTTTGAATGTCCTTTGTAATATTTCTCTACTGTATAATTCCCTTGAAATTTAAGATTGGAAATGTGGGTGGTGACCATGTCACTTAAAGTCCTTCCTAACTGAGGCTGCCCTTGGTTTCAGAAACAAAAACTACTCCTGCCTTCAGTGGGGTGTGAAGGTGGGAAGAGGGTTGGACCTGGAATGTCAAGACTTTGGTTCACATCCAAAGTCACCACAAGAATCTGTTCCTTGGACAAGTCATGAACTTCTCTGGGCCAGCATTTCTTCATCTGTAAAATTGGGGAATTGGACTAGGTGGCCTCCAAAGTCTCTTCTGGTTCCAAGTCTATGAATTTATGAGCTTTCCAGCTCTAGCCTATGGGTCTGTGATGCTAAGATAAAGAGGTCCATTTATAATCATCTGATGCCATCTCATGTTCTAGATTCCCCTGAAAATGTAGGCTCTCTCAGGAAGGAGTCATTTACCTAGCTACAACAGGCATCCTCCCTGTATTTCACCTTGGTTTCTCTGTAGCTGCCTTAGTTGAGCAATGGGAATAGGGAGAAAATCTGAAATTTCAGCTCTTCACTTGAGAAACCCTAAAAGTAATTCAATATCAGACTGGATTTGCTTCAATCTAAATGATGTGGAAATTTTTTTGCCCCATAATTTCCTCCAGTTATGATTGCTCTAAAGAGATGATATGATGTAGTGGACAGTAAGCCAAGAAGACCTGGGTTCAAATCCCATCTCTGGTACTCCCTGGCTGTGTGACCCTAGCGAAGTCATTTATTGCCTCACTCTTCTAGGCAGAAGTATCAAAACAAATTAATATATATTTGGGAAATGTTTATAACAAACAAATTTTTTAAAATGCAGCACAACAGATAATGTTACTATGTGATTTTCTAAGTCAATATGAAGCCCTCATTTCTACTTGAGTTTGCCACCACTAGTCTAGACAAATCTCTAAGCCGGTGAGTTACAGAGAGGACACTGATATACTCAGGCCATAACACATTTCCCAGTTCCAGGGCTCCCTCCATTAGTGATGTCACATGTCCACTCCCTAGCCCTACCCTACAATCACCTTCCCCACTTTCTCCTTCAGTGAGAAACTATTGATGTTACATAAGCAAACACATAAGAGGTCTTACTGTTTGGAAAATTTTCTCACTGGAGAAAATTAAACATGAATTATTTTATAACAAGTATTTTTTTCCTATGAGGCATGAGAATCTAATTTATTTCTAAGTGAATAATTATAAAATGCCTTAATGAAGGGTCCCAGCCAAATCAAAGGCAGAAAATAAGATGAAATTGGATGTTTGGTTATGACAGGAACTGGGAAGCACAGTGATCTGTGTGTTTTTAAAATTGGAGGTAGCAGAACATTCTCAAAGGAATGCCAGCATCCCCTGGTAGAATGGCCCCTCTTCTTCCTTCTCCTCTCTCTCCCACAGTCAGTCAGTATTTACCCAGGGTAGGAAGCAGGACCAGCAAAGGGGACTTTAAGGAAGGGGAGGAACCGATCAGACACTTGAGAGAATCACTTCAGTAGCTGAATGGAGGATGGGCTGGAGTGGGAAGAGACTGGAAGCATCAGCATCCCATGCAATACTCCAGGACTGCAGGGTGATGTGGAAGGTGGGGGGGGGCGGTTGTCAGTGTCAGAGAGAGATGTTATAAAGTCAGAAACAGCAGGATTGGACAAGGTCAGAACAATGGCACAGCCTTGGGCCTGGTGGGAAGAGCAATGAGCACCTCTGAGTCAGAGGACCTGGGTTCAGGTCCTGACAAGGCACTTAAACTCTGTGGACCTCTTCTTTAAAACGAGGGAGTTAGACTACATGACCTCTGATCTCCTTGCTGCTGCTGAGGAAATCAGTCTATGAATATACCTCTCTGGGGTTCAGTTTCCTCATCTGTAAGATTAGGTCCCCTCTAGAGCTGCCTGTGACCTCTATGCTAAAGGGGCTTCCTGGTTACCAAGAAGAACATTGCCCCCCGCCCCCAGAAGATGCAACAGGAAGAACAAAGAAAAGACCTCCCCGCTTACGTTCCTGCCCCCACACAGGCAGGCAAGGAACCTTTAACCATCAGCCTTGAGGCTGTGGCTGCACCTGGAGGCTAGCTCTCCCCAGGTCCTTTATTGGTTGCAAGGCTGCCTTGGAGCTAGAGTCTTGGACTGGAGTCAGGAGACTCTTAGACACTCTGCCCCTCTCAACCTCAATTTCCTCTTCTGTAAAATGGGAATAACCATAGCACCTGCCTCACAGGGCTATTGTGGGAATCACATGGGGTTACAAGCATGCACACACATCTATACCTACATAGTCCTATGCATATCTAGATAATATACATATCTGATTCATGCACACATTTCTATGTGTACATATATCTATCTATATACATACATCTTTAGACACACATATCTATATCCACATATGCACATACATACATAAATACAGATATCTCTAGATATACATCTACACATTTATGTATACGCATGCCTATATATACATATACACACCTATATATCTATATGCATACATATCTCAATATATATCCATAGATATCACCATATGAACCTTAAGGTGCTATATACAGTTATAGCTGTCACTATTTCCCTGCCTAAGCTTTCCCACCTGATTGGTTGATTTGCTGTTCAGTGGGAGGGTGCTAGTGGATGCCGTAATAAAGGGAGATATTTCCACGGGTCTCTGATGCATCTTTCTGTGACCCTGACCGCGTACCTCAGTGTCCTACAAAGCTCCCTGAGACTCCAAGTTACAGATCTGCATTGGTAGAGGGAGTTTCCATCCTGAGAAGCCTCCAGACATATGAAGTCCCAGGTCTATAACAAGGACCTTGCCCCTCATTTCCTTAGAGGAGCCCTTTCCCCAATCTCGCAGTGGCTGCCTCCCCCATCCTGGCGCTTTGCGGGCTGCCTGGGGCGGTGGCTTCAGTTTCCATGGGCACTCCTGTGCCAGTCATAGCTGCTCCTCCAGGAGTCTCTCCCTTGAGGTGGAGGCAATGAGGGGCGACAGAAGGATTCTCTGGGGGTGAAGCTGTGTTCAAAGAAGACGATCTGTCTTTCCCTTCGCTCAGCAATTTGTGTTCTGTGCATTGCATAGGTTGCAAAACGAATCCGCAGCTCGAGAAGTCCTTGCAAGCATTCAAAGCTACTTCGAGTCTCAGCCCTTTGATTTTAGGGGTGCTCAAATCATTTCTGGGCAAGAGGAAGGGGTGTATGGATGGATTACAGCCAACTATTTAATGGGCAATTTCTTGGAGGTGTGTGCCAACAACCGCATGGTTTCTTCGTCTTATTATATTTACTGTCCCCTGGGGTGGCAAGCTTGAGCCAAGACCCATGCATGCTAACCCAGCATAGCCATTGTGTAGAACTCTCACTGCATATGGAGCCAGGAAAATGCCCCTCAGGCAACTGCTCAGGAAAGATCTCCTGGAGAATAGACTTCATTTTCCTCTTTGCATGCAGTAGATGTTAATAAATGCTTGCTGGATTGCATTGAAAAAATAAGCACATATACTTGTAGCTGGGGAGATAGTTTGGTGCTAACATAGAACCAAACTGGGGCTAGGAGTGGGATGGAGAGACACTTCTTTGCCAGTTTATGGAAATGGATACCAGTATCCAGTGCTGGAGATGTGGAAAAGCAACTCCCAGCTCCCCTACCCTTTTCCTAAAGAGGATTAAGAACAAAACTGTATGCTTGGTTTTGTACTGAGTCCTTACTGGACACATATATTTTGAACTTACAAGGGGCCTCTATTTGTCTACAGAGGCAGCAATGTGTTGTGGAAAGATCCCTAGGATCTGGGAGAACTGAGTTCAAATCCTGCCTTTGACACTTACTATGTGCCCTTGGGCAAGATGTTGCACCTCCTTGGATCTCAGTTTTCTCCTTTATAAAATAGAGGGTTGTATTAGATGATCTCTCAGGTCTCTGACATCCCTAAATCCATAGTTCTGTCACTAAGTGACCCCCTAAGGTCCCTTTGAACCCTAAATCTGTGATCTTAGGATCCACTGCATTTGATTGGAGCCTTCTAAAATTGGAATTCCTCATTCCCTTATTCCCTTAAGCATCTGTAATGGCTATACAGCTGCTTTGTGCCAAGAAAAATCCTTCCCCAAAGACACCTTTCCTTATGTAGAACCTGGCACCTGGCTGCTTCCCCAGGGCAGAGTTATAGGTCCAGAACGTCAGTCTGAGAGGCCCAGACAAACTAGCATTGGACGTTTCCTTTTCTTTTCTTCTGATGTAGAAGGATGTGTGGAATACGTGGAGTCATCCCCATGGGGTGGAGACAACAGGGGCATTGGACCTCGGTGGGGCCTCTACCCAGATATCATTTGCCCCCCAACAGAAGGCTGGGCACAGTGCCAACAACACCGTTCAGGTGTCTCTCTACGGCTATCCTTACACTCTCTACACCCACAGCTTCCAGTGCTATGGCCGAGATGAAGCTGAGAAGCGATTTCTTGCAAGGCTCTTCCAGGTAAATTGGGCTGTGGTTGGGGCCAGGTGGTGCCTTGGCAGGGTGGGGGGTTGGTGGTGGTGGTGGTGGTGTCATGACTTCCATGGAGAGGCTTTCTACCTGGGACAGCAGGGCTTGATAAATATCATTTGAACGACTGGTAGTGGATATGTACGGAATCGCTGAACCTCACAGTTGGGCAGGACCATAGCATCCTTCTAGATGCACCAGAACCTGTACAGAGCTCCCTTCTATACCATCCCCTGAAGGGGTCATCCATCTAGCCTTTGCTTGAGAGCCCTCAGTAAGGCAGTGGGGAGCCCCAGTGCTCCCTCCAGTTTGGAACAGATTGAACAGTGAAGAAGCTTTGTTGTTGAGTTGGGTCCCACTCTTCATGACCCGATAGACCAGAGCATGCCACATAAAATTGAAATTTGCTTATCTTCCACTTGTATCCATTACTGCTGGTTCTGGCCTTGGGTAATCTAACTCCCTTCCACGTGACAGCCCTTCATCTCTAAAGCATTTCTCCCTCAAACTAAACAGCCCGGTTCCTTCATCCAATTCTTGGATGGCAGCCCAGAAGCCTTTTGTCCTCTTGGTTGTGCCCTTCTAGCTGGTCTGCAGCCTATCACAATCCTCCCCAGAATGTGGGGCCTAGAACCCAGCACAATATTCCATATGTGGCTCAGTCAGGGCAGAGCCCTGGGGACCTCTTGACTCTCTAAGATACTTCCAATCAGTGCAGTCAGTATCACAAGAGCCCTTGGGGCTGTCTTTGTGCACTGTTGATGAGTACTGATCTTGACATCTACTCAAATTCCTAAGTTTTTTTCCAGATAAAAACTTAGCCAAGGTTTCCCCATTCTTGTACTTGTGAAGTCAGTGATCTGAATCAAGTATAGACAAACAGTCAGACAGATAATAGAACATTTATTAAGTGTGTATTATATGCCAGACACTGGGCTAAGTGCTGGAGATCCCAATACAAGGAAACAAGATAGTGCCTGTATTCAGGGAGCTTACAGTCTAATGGTGAAAACCACACATAGGGCATAGAATGAGTCAAGGTGGGAGCGACATTAATGTGTCTGGGGCACCTCTAGAAATCAAGGTCCAATAAAAAGTTCACCAATCAGGAGATTGAGGTCTTAGAGCAAAGTTTTCTCCAGGATGAGGTGGCTGATGAGGAGAGAGAAAGGGAAGGGGGGAGGGAAGAAGAGAGGGGAAAGAGAGAAACAGAAAGAGAAATATAGAAAGAAACAGAAAGAGAAATAAAATGAAAGAGAAACAGAAAAAGAAAGTAATGAAAGAAAGTGAAAGAAACAGAAAGAGAAACAAAGAAAAAGAAAATGGAGAGAAACAGAATGATAAAGAAGAAACAGAAAAAAGAAATAGAAAGAAGAGAGAGAGAGAGAGAGAGAGAGAGAGAGAGAAAGCTAAGAGTGAAGTAAACATGATGTAGGATTTTATACGTATTCCTACTAAATTATTGAGTTCCATATGCTAGTCCACTGAGATCTTTTTGGATCCCAACTGTCCTCTCTGTTGGCTATCCTCACATTTTGATATCATTTCTGATTCAATAAGTCAGTCATCTATGCTTTGAGTGAAAAATGTGGAAGCACATAGGGTCAAACACAGGCCCTCATGCCTTCCATTTGAGGCTTCCTTCCAAGTTGTCATTGAATCCTCAATGATGACCTTTTGTCCAGGTAATCAATCAGATCTTCATCCAGTTGTCTCTAGCCCCTAGGTCTCTATCTTGTCTGGAAGGACTGAATGGGAGCTTTTGTCAGATGCTTTGCTAAGATCTAGGTCTGTAGCTACCACATTCCCTATCCAATTAGTCTGGCCACCTTGTCAAAAAAAGAAAATGGGGTTAGTCTGGCATGATTTATGCTTGGGGAAGCAAGACTGACTTTGTGATCATCACTTCCATTTCTAGATTTCCACAAAGCTTCCCTTTAATGATCTGTTCTACAATTCTGCTAGGAACCAAAGTCAGACTCACAGGCTTATCATTTATAGACTGCTCTCTGTTTCTCTCTTTGAAAATTAGGATTTTTGCCCCTTTCCAGTCCCATTCTCCATGATCTTTGGAAGCTCAATGAGAGTGACTCACTCATCTTCGATGTCAGGTCAGTCAGTGAAGTGTGGTGCCTGGACACCTAGGACAGTGATGTGTCCTCATTATCTCCGCACTTACGCTGTTGGGGGTTCTGACTCCTATTAGCCATTTTCAGTCTATCCTTTCCGGTCCATCAATCAAACTTCTTGAGAAAGAAAACAGGAACAAAGTGGAGGCTTCCATCTTGTCTGTCATGTTATATTTGGCCCATCCAACTTGGGCAGAACCCCTGCTTTTTTTGATCTTCCTATTTTAAGCAGTATAGGTTTTAAAACGACCATTCTTAGCTTTCCTTGCCAGGCTTGGTTTATTCTGGGCCTTAACACTTCTGATACTGCTCTTTAAAAAAACAAAATTATGCCTTTTATTGTATATCACATTCATTTCCAAATACAGCATGCCCCCAAGGTGTTAGTACAGTTTGAAGGTTTAATACCTTTTAAAATACTCTGCTTATCCCTCCCTTCTCGCTGCCCCTGGCAAGCCTTGTAACAATGGGAAAGGAAGGAAGGAAGGAAAGAAAGAAGAAGGAAGGAAGGAATGAAGGAAGGGAGGGAGGAAGGAAGGAAGAAAAAAGAAGGAAAGAAAGAGAAGTATTTGAGCAACACCAACCAAGTATCAATCATATCTAATAGTATATACACTATTCCAAACCCATAGTCCTCCACTTCTACAATGAAAGGAGGGAGGGTCATTTTCTCAGTTCCTTTCTGGGACAAAGCTTCGTCATTGTCATTACACTGTGTTCAGGCTTGTTAGCATCATCATCATCATAAGCAAATAGTTGTATTTTTTTTTCAGTTGTATCCAACTCTTCATTAGGGCTTTTATTGGCAAGGATGCTGGAGTGGTTTTGCCATTTCCTTCTCCAGCTCATTTTACAGATGAGGTACCTGAGGCAAAAAGCCACTTGACCTGGGTCACACAGCTGGGAAGTGTCTGAGGCTAGGTTTGAACTCAGGAAGGTGGGTTTTCCTGACTCGGGTCCAGCGTTCTTCTGAATATAAAACTCTCTTTGCCCTCTTTGGTGAATCACAAGCAGCTGCTTCCTCTTCTCAGGATCCAGTACCCCATCTACGGAAAACATCATGTTTAGAGCTTAGCTGCAACTGTCCACTAGCTCTTTTCCGTCCTCTTCTATGCCCCATTTTTCTACTTTCCAAACTCCTGACAGATGTCAGTATTTCTCTTATTTCCTTGTTTTTACCCTTTGCCCTCCTCCATTTTCTCTCAAGAAATGCTTTTTTCCTCCTTGGAGGGTGAAGAGGGAGTCCCTGAGTCACTTTGCTTTCTCCTCTAAAAAGGAAAGCAGCCTGCACTCTGAGCCTGGATAATTGTCATCAGGGTAGATAGACAAGCGCTGCACTTGTTCAGATCATTTCAAAGTTTTCTCCTTCCATCATACTTTTTGGGAATCCTTATTTCCCAGTCTTCAGTCATTCTCGTGGTCTGCTTTTGTGTAGACTTCTGTGACAAAATGCTTATTGGATATGGAGATCCATTTCACTGGGGGCTCTGGAGTAAGGCTTTGGAGTAAGGCTTCATTGACATACAGCAGTCTTTCTGCCTCCCCTCCTGAGACATGATGCTAGCTCACTCACAGAGGTATAATTGATGTTTTCTAGCTTTCTAGCAGAAGCCCAGTGCAAGGAGGCCTGGTGTCCGGACAAATGGTCAGAGTTCATGTCCATCTGGAGCCCCACATTGAACTCAACAATGTGTCCAACACTGAATTCATCCCCTTTTCCCTAAACCTGTCTCCTCACCAGACTTCCTGTTGCTGTTAATATGTCACCATCATCCCAGTTACGTTAACCCAATGGTTAGGCACAAACTGTGACAGAAATCCTACATGTTGCCATCAGTTATTCATGAAGATTTATTAAGCACCTACTGCATGCAAGGCCCTGCACTAGGACTGAAGATTCGGCATAAAAATGGCAGTCTATAGCCTCAAGGAACTTACATTCCATTGGGTTAAAGGGTAACTCACTGGAAAATGTTGGATTTTACATCACATGTTGGAAAATACCAGTGAGGATTGGCCCCCAACGGGCTGCATTGTACAATCGTGTCATTTAATTTATATTTTTTGGGTTCAGACCTATGATTTTATTAATGCATGGATAGAAAGCCCTGTGGGGCAGCTAGGTGGTACAGTGGATAGAGAGAGCTCTGGGCATGGCTTCAGGAAGACCTGAGTTCAGATCTGGCCTCAGACACTTAAGTAACTTGGGCAAGTTACTTAACCCTGTTTACCTCAGTTTCCTCATTTGTAAAATGAGCTGTAGAAAGAAATGGTAAACCACTCCAGTTTCTTTGCCAAGAAAACCCCAAATGGGGTCATGAAGAGTCAGACACAACTGAACAACAAAAGGCCCTTCACTTGTACAGATTAACAACTCATAACTTTTAGTCTTACAGAGTTGCCTAGAACTTAGAGGTTAAATGATGTGATAGATCATTTAACTAGTATGTTTAAGAGTCAGGATATAAATTCAGGTCTTTATGACTTTAAAACCAGCCCTCTATTTGCTACATTATGTCTTTCTGTAAATTTATTAAATAATAAAATCCCCTTGATGGATACTTGTGTTTGGAGGTAGCTGAGGTGCATAGCAGATAGAACACTGGATTTGATAGAACTTTTTAAATTGTGACTCAAGGTAATTTACTAGTTGTGTGACTCTCAGCCTGTTTTCTCACTGTAAAGTGAGGGTAATATAGCACTTACCTCACTGTATCATTGTGAGGTTCAAGTCAGATAATATTTATAAACTGCTTTGCAAATATTAAAGTACATGATACTATTTAACAGTGAGCTGAGGATTGCCTTGGGGTCAATATTTAGGTACAGAGTTTGGGAGAATTTTATACCATTTCCAGAATAGAATTTTTAATCAGAGAATTATAACTCTTATGTCCTATTATTTCAATCTATAGAATTCAACAGACAAAGGCAAGTTGGTCAATCCCTGCTATCCTCAGAATTATGTGACCACTTTAACAATGGAGCACGTATTTGGAAGTCTATGTACAGAAGAGTTAAGGCCATCCAACTATGACCCAGGATACAAAATTGCCCTGGAAGGAACTGGGGACCCCACTTTGTGCAGAGAAATGGTGTATTCCCTGTTCGACTTTCAAGTTTGTCATGACCGGGAAGACTGTTCGTTTGATGGGGTCTATCAGCCAAAGGTTCAAGGGACGTTTGTGGTAAGAGTAAAATTTACAGAAGAGTTAACTTAAAAAAAATTACGTCTTTGTCAGCCCTTCGACCTGCTCCCACAAATGTCCCATTCGCTCCCTCCCGCTCCTTTTGTGGTCAGTAACATTGCTCTTGTATGGTTGAATTTACAGGCATTTTCAGGATTCTACTATACCACCAATGCTTTGAACCTCACAGGGAGCTTTTCTTTAGATGCCTTTAACTCAAGCATGTGGGATTTCTGTTTGCAGAGCTGGAGTCAGGTCAGTGGGCTGCTTCTGAGGTAACGCCTTGTAAGAATCTTATTTGCTCATCGTTGTTTGCATGTTGTCTCCCCCAGTAGACTCTGGGCTCCTTGAGAGCTGGGACTACTTTTTGTTTTTGGTCATTTTGTCTTTCTTTGTATCTTCAGTGGTTGGCACAGTGCCTGCAGATAGTGGATGCTTCATCAATACGTGTTGACAGATTCGCCTTGAGTTTGAAAGGCAGCGATCTGCTTGTATGTACATAGTGATTATTTCTTTAGTGATTGCCTAAATCACTAACGCATCAAATATCAGAAAGCCCAATTAAATTTGCTTTATGATTATTTACATTTAGATAAATGAATTTCAATGCATAGACTGTCCTAAGTACTTTTCAATCAGCCCCTCTGTGTGTCTGTCAGATTTCTTCCATTCACTCTTGTGTACTTTTTCCCTTATATGGTCATAGAGAGCAACTGCTGTTCTTTCTGTTGTAACTTGGAGCCATATATTTTAATGTCCCCTTTGTATACCAAGAGATTAATATAATACTATTTTTCTATGTTGATGGCTTAGCCCCTCTTGGTGTCAACTGTTCTCTCAAGGTTACTCTTTTTCTATTTGTTTTGTAATATTTCATAAATGTTCTTCTACGTGTTTTTTCTTATACTCATCCATTTTAATTGCATTAAACATGATATGAATGTAGAATAATTTATTTATTCTATTATAGGACGTTTAGGTTGCTTCTAATTTTTTGCTCACAGAGCGCAGAATCTCAAAGTTGAAAGAGATGTTAGAGACCTTCTTATTCAACCCATAACTAAGCAAGAATCCATCCTCCAATCTACCCAACCAAGTACTCATCTATCCTATGCTTGAAGACCTCCAGTGAGGAAGTCAGAAAATCACTGAACTTTCAGGTTTTTGCTGGTGGTGGTGAATACTTTCAAAGTATTTTCCCAACAACAGAATTACTGGATTTGAGAATATAATTCTTTTTAGAGCTTTTACTGTGTATTGCAACATTGCTTCCCCCAAAAGTTCCTATATATTGCAATTCCACCAATAGTGAATGAGTTTATTTGTTTTTCCACAACCTTTCCAGAACTGAGTTTCTTAGCTTTATCATTGCTGATTTTTGATGACTAAATGAAACCTAAAAGTTGTTTCAGTTTACATCTCTGATTATTAGTGTGTTTGTGTATATTTTTTTCAAGTGATTACTAACATTCTTATGTTCTCTTTGGAAAATGACCTATTATATAGTTTAAATCTCTATGCTTTCTCACCTTTATCCTGTGGATAAATATAGGTTGTTTTTATTATATCTACCCTTACTCATCCATGTGTTCTGAAAGCATGCATCCATAAAATGTGTGTTCGGCCATATTTTTATTTTTTTTAATCTCTTTTCCAGCTTCCTCTGATGCTTCCCAAATTTGATGAGGTATATGCCCGGTCCTATTGCTTCTCTGCTCACTATATCTATCATCTGCTAATATATGGCTATAAATTTACAAGAGAGACTTGGCCTAAAATACATTTTAAAAAAGAAGTAAGTGAAAAAAAAAAGACCACTGATTCTTTTCTCTCGTTATTCTTCCCTCTCCAAGTAAATATATTGACATGAAAGAAATTTAGAAATTGTGGTGTTGGTGAATTTTACTCTCATTAAATTCAGCATTTGTCAGACACTTATCAGATTATGACACAGTGCTCCTGTGGACTAGAATCGAGTATCCTTCTGACACCACTTTCAAATGGATAAGGGGTTATTGCCTAAGACTGGTGAGGAGGAGTTAAGGAACTAAGTCTGAGCAATTTAATGTTAGCCATGAATAGAAAGGTATTATTAGATTTAAAGCTGGAATAGATTTTGGAAGTACAACCTCCTTTTATTTTACAGCTAAGGAAACTGAGGCACCAAGAGAAGTGACCTTGGGGTCACATGACTAGGAGGTACCTAGTTAAGCTGGAATATGAAGCCAGGTACTCTATACTCCCCCTCCCTTTAAAGAGGGTGGTGACCAGCTCTCGGGCCTTCTTCACCATAGGTTAAACTGATAGTATGAGGGATTTAAGAAGCTCTAAATAAGAATTTCCTGGCAGTTACCAAAAGAGGCCATGAAGTCACCTTTTAGAAGGCTTGCGATGCAGAATCAATGCTCATGTTCTGGGATGCTCTAGCCTGATTTGGAAAAGTGGATGAGATAACCATTCAAGGCTCTTCCAGCCTAGGAGGCTTTAATCTTGACTAATTTCACCCTGACAGTACTTTCAGTTACCACCACATTTCCTGTGAGAAGAGATTGATGTTTTAGAAATATGAGAAGCCCAAAGATGACTTGGGGGAATGCAAGGGCTCCTTCCTGGCTGCCTTCTTTTCCTAAAGAACCTAATAAAATTATGTAGTTGTGACTTTTATCTGGCACCCATGGGTGATCTCATTCTGGATGATAGAACTAATTTGGAATTGGCCTAATAAGAACAATGACCTGCATAACTGGCATCTTATCCCCTGCAAACAACATTAAGAGTTTAAGGCAACAAGACCATTTTCATCCTCCACAGGCTCTGGAGTATACTGCAAGACTTTGTTAGGAAATTGTAGAAACGGATTCCATCTGAGGCGACTAGACAGGGCGTTATTAATGTTATATTGTACACGAAGTTGGTGAATTTCCATCCTCCTATACTTTCCTTCCTTCTTTTTCTTTCTCTTTCCTTCTTTTCATT
Source organism: Potorous gilbertii (assembly GCA_028658325.1). Taxonomy (NCBI): domain Eukaryota; kingdom Metazoa; phylum Chordata; class Mammalia; order Diprotodontia; family Potoroidae; genus Potorous; species Potorous gilbertii. The sequence continues at coordinate 16,909,752 of CM053770.1, forward strand.
CATTTTCTTCTCTCCCCCTTCCTCTTTCCTTCTTTCTTTTTTCTTTTTCTTCTTCCCCCTTTTTATTTCTTTTTCTTTCTCATTCTTTTTATCTTTCACTCCTTTTCATTCATTTTCTTCTCCTGCCTTTCTTTTTCTTCTCACTTTCTTTCTTTCTCTCCTTTTTGTTCATTCTTTTTTGTTCCTCCCTCTTTCTTTCCCTTTCCCCACTTTTCTCCCTTTCAAAGAAAAAGGCAGAGTCATTCCTATCTCAAAAAACCCCACAAACTGGTGTTTGTTGAATTATACCAGACAGTGGGAGAGTAAAAGAAGGGAAACAAAGGGGAAGGAGTAGAAAGGAAGAGAGTCCAAGATTGGCCATAACAATGACAATGATCAAAAGTTCTAGTTCAACTTCTCGCCTTCATTTGCCAGAAGAAGAAACTGAGTCAGAGAGATGAAGGAATCAGAGCCAGAATCCAGTCCTCTGACGCCAGATGTTTTCTGTTCCACAACCCCTGCGTTATCCTGTCTTTCCTCCCTCTTTTCCATTCTCCAGCCCTGTAGAAATCACAGTTGAGTTTCCTGTAGTTTTCTCTATTAAGTCATATGCACACCCAAACCTAAGTTGACGGTGTCTCCCCTTGTGGGCACTAACTCTTCCATAAGCTTCAGTGCTCAAATGACTGGCATGACACGTACACGTATGTCCCAGGATCCCAAAGAAGCACTGGGAAGGCAGCTCATAGATGATATAGTTCAACCCCATCACTTTACAGATGGGGATACTGAAGTGCAGGGAGGTTGTGTAATGAAACAATGTGTGCACAGTGCTTTGCAAACCTTAAAAGTGTTACGTAAATGCTGGCTGTTCATAATAACTGACATTCATGGAATTTTTAAAGCTTAGACAGCACTTCCTTAATTCAGTTCAATAAGCATGTATTAAGCACCTACTATGTGCACAGAGCTGAGTGCTGGGATAAAAAGAAAAAAGCAAGTTATCATCCTAATGGAGCTTGCATTGTGTCAGGGAGAAACTACAGTTGCTCAAAGAAGAATATACAACGTCTTTGTATGGAACAGTGGTTAGAGAGCACTGTGTCTGGAGTTAGGAAGTCCTGGGTTCAAATTTGACCTCAGACATTTATTAGCTATGTGACCTTGGGCAAGTAATTTAAGCTCTCTCTACCTGTTTCCCTATCTGTAAAATGAGGGCTTGAATTGTCTCGAAGTCCCCTCCAGCTCTAAACCTATGAAACAAAGAAGTGAGGTGAGGCAAAAGGCTTGCGGTAGTTTTATCCTGGGAGGGAGGTATAGCAGATACTATTATTTTATTAATTACCAATTTAGAAATAATAGGAATGACTTGTTAGTAACTTGTTAGTAAGCATCAAGGTGAGGAAGGGGAGAGAATGAGTATTTATTAAGTGCCTGCTCTGTGCTAAGCGACATGCTAAGTGTTTTACAAATATTATCAAATTTGAGGTGACATTCGAGATTTCCAAGGTAGGATTTGAACTCAGATCTTTCCTGACCATCTCTGTGCTTCTACACAATCACCTGCTCCAGTCATGTTATTTGAGCTTCTGGTTTCTCCATCTCTCCACCCCCTGTATCTGAACCATCCCCTTTGCCCCTCCACAGGTGGAGAATAGCAGTATTGCGTGGTCTCTGGGCTACATGCTGAACCTCACCAACATGATTCCAGCTGAGAGCCCCCTGATCCAGCTGCCCATGAAGCCCCACGTGTTCACAGGGACGATATTTTTCTTTGCCGGAGTGGCCTTGCTCTGCCTGGTTTTCCTCATTTACCTGTTTTTGGTGTCCAAGCTGCAGAGGAGCTCCCAGCATGTCATCGACCACAGCTTTGATGCTGAGTGAGCCAAGGAGAAGGGCATTCAAGACCAGGCAAGGCAAAGCTCAGTGTGGAGAAATGAAGCAGACAGCAGGACCCATTAAAGAAGCTCAGAGCCAAGGCGGGCTTGCTCCTCTGAGCTTCAACCTTCTCTACCTGACAGGAGTTGGAGTCACACCCCACTCCTCCAATGACCCGCTGATTCATCCGAGGGCAGATTAGAGAAGACAAGGGGGCAAGGGGTGTTGGACAGGAGTCAGAAAATCTGGATGTGAATGAATCTTGGTTCCACCACTTATAAACTGTCTGACCTTGGGAAAATCCTCTTCCTCTCTCTGGGTCTCAGTCAGCTCATCTTGAAAATAAGAGGATTAGCCTAGATGACTCTGAAGACCTTTTCTAGATCCAAACAGACAATCTTAGGATTCAGTGACCATTCAAGGCCAGACCTTGAAGAAGTCTCCTAGGAGGAAGGGCCTCTGGCTTTAAAACAAGACACCCCGGGTTCATCTTCCATCTTGCCTCCCCAAGAAACACACTCTTTGACCAGTGAATTTAAAAGAAATCCTTGCCATCAGAACTGAAATATGGAAGAGTATGCCCGAAGCAGAATGGTATTCTCAGAAAGCATAGTATACCTGGCACATAGTAGGCACTTAATACTTGTTCAACTGGATTGTTCTTTGTTGAAAACATAGTACTTTGCAATGTTCATTAGGACCAGCAAGACCTCTGATCAGTCACCATCTGATCAGTCAGAAAGCTGCTCACTTTCATGTCTTAATTATTAGCTCTTAAATGGCCCCTTCCATCAGACTCACTAGAAAAAGTGAGTGAAGCAAAGGCTTCCTGGTAAACCTTTGGGCATTACATCTACGGTTGGTCCCTAGGATGTGACGCAGTTATCACTGCTTCAGTAGTACTCTGAAGGGAAAGCCTGCCCTCGCCTTGTAAAACAGAGGAATGCCCAGTGTTTCTAGGCTTATGACTTCACAAGGTGTTGTACAGTAATGATGTTGCAGAAATGGTATCACCCTGTGCAGTATTCTGTTCTGCTCACTTAGAATACCCCATGCTGCAATTCCAGTCCCCTTATTAGAATCTGAATACATACCCTCCCCCATTCTATCTCTCCTTCCAGTAGTTCTTATGCCTGGCATGTTAATTTGGCATGGAGTCATTGTATAACAAATCATCCTTGAGTTGGCATTTTGCCCAGCTAATAGATGGAAATGTAGATACAATATAGATTTAGAAGGTATCTCAGTGTCATCCATCATGTCCTGTCCTGGTAGAATATATGCACCTTGAGGGCTAGGATGAGTTTTTTAAAAAATCTCATTTATATCCCCTGGGCCTTCCACATACTGGATATATAATAAACGCTTTTTGGATTTGATTGAATTGGATTTTTCACCACTCCCATAGGCAGGAGTGATACCTTTAAAAAAAGAAGCTGAATGAAAACCTTATCCCATAGCTTAATCATCAATTTCTTTCCCAAGCCTATGGGTCATGGCCGCAAGAATTTGGAATGTGTAGACCTCTCAGTTTGGAGGTCTTGGATTTATCAGGAGGTGTGGGAAACTGCATAACTTTTGAATTCAGGGCAAAGTACAAAGATTCCAAAACAGAACCTCTTCTTACTAATATTATATTATTAATGCTGTATCAACAATTAAGTTATTTAAAACTGTTTCATGTGGCATTCAATGTATGAAATAAAGGATGATAATTTTTCCTTCACTGGAAATGTATTTGTTAATTTGTATAATTTTTTCTCTGATGTTTTCAAGATGTTATTTCAGAAATTTTAAAAGTAATTTTTATAAAACTTTCTCCCCGCCAAATCCCCCCATCATATCTAGACCATCTGATGTGTAGCCCATATCATCTGAACGGTATATCCACAGTGAGAGCACAGTGCCTTGCACACAACAGGTGTTTAATAAATACTTATTGAGAATGGATTGCAAAATCCAGTCACGTATACCCCTATATTGTGACTGTGGTCCCTTGATACTCTCTGGGACAGGGGCACCATTCCCTTCTCTCACCCAGAGAGGCACTGCTTAGGAAATCTCAATGAAATATAAACACCCTGAAAATGAGGACTGATTCTCTCTCAGTCTTCCCCACTGTGTGCTCTGCACCGAGCACCTTGAGGTCCAGGATGGTTCAATCAATCCAACAGAAGCTCTTAGTCTCATACTGAAGACCTTTCGTGTTCTAGCTACTGCCGACCTTCAAGGTTTGCTAAACTCTGGCAGGGCTAGCTTTTGTTCCTCAGCAGCCTATCGGAGTAGGTGCTATGACTGTTATCTTCATTGTTGCAGATGAAGGAGCTGAGGCTCCGATAGTAAACAAATGTGGAGAATTTCCAGATAAAGACCAACAGGAGGTTGGAATGCCTGGAGTCCAGATGAAGAAAGGATATTTGTGTGTGTGTGTGCACGCACGCAATCAGGCTGGGTATCATTTAAAACAATCAAAGCTATTCAGAAATGGAATGGGCTCCCTCTGGAAACAGCTGGTTCTAGAACTTAGCAGCTGGTTCTAGAACTTAGCGTAGGACCTGGAATACACTAAGCACTTAACAAACGCTTGCTACCTTGATTTTCTCAGATGACCTCACATAGAGGCCAGATGTTTACTTACTGGGAATGTGGCAGAGGCACAGGACTATCTATATTAAGTGATTGGGGAGGTCCCACCTAACTAAAATCCTGAGTCACAAAACTTAACAAATATCAGATTGAAACCCAGGTCTATCTGACTTTCTTTCCACAGCCCCAGAGGAGCAGGACATCCTCTGAAAAAGCTGTTTCATAAACAGTGGCCTCACTCCATAGTGAACTCCAGAGAGGACCTTGGCGGCTGAAACCAAAAGGAGGTATCCATGAATAAGAGTAACTGCTGCCCCTTGGGCAGCACTCTAAGGTCTGAAAAAACGTCTTACAGATTTTATCGCACTTTAATTACATTTATATAGATTGAGGAATCATCTGCCAGTGATTGCATACTTGTTGCTCAGTCTTTTTGGTCCTGTTCAACTCTTTGGGAACCCATTTGGGTTTTCTTGGCAAAGATACTCGGGCAGTTTGCCGTTTCCTTCCCATTTTACAGATGAAGAAGCTGAGGTAACCAGGGTTAAGTGACTTACCCAAGGTCACAATGCTAGAGAAACTCTGAGGCCATGTTAGAACTCAGAAGATGAGTCTGTGCACTCTGCACTATGGCGCCACCTAGCCGTCTAATCTCATAATGACTAGCATTTATAGGATGCTTTTAGGTTTACAAAGTATTTTTCATGTATTATCTAATGTAACCCTCACAACAACCCTGGGAGGTAGGGACTAAATATTATCTCCATTTTTCAGATGAGGAAACTAAGGCCCAGAGAAATGGAGTGACTTGACACACAGTCTCACAGCTAAGTGAGTGCTTGAGGTAGGATTTGAACTCAGAGCATCCTGACTCCACGTCCATCACTACTCCAATAAGGTTAGAACCAACCAGGTGACTTGGCGGAGAAACCCTTATGATGGAGCAAGGAGGGGCACGAATGGGGGGGTTCCTGTGTCGCCTTCCTACGGAGTCACGTAATTTGTTCCAGCTCAGTCGGGGGTGATTACCTGGGCAAGTCTCACGCCCTAGAAGAAGCCAGCAAGGACTCGATCGGGGCCTGGGATGTGACACAAAACCTGTTTAGCCAGCGAGGTGGAAGAGATGCAGGGTCCGCCCTCGGCCCCCTCCGAGCTGTGTGCCTCGGGGGCAGGTCTCAGTTTCCTCATCTGTAAAATGAGGGCGCTGAAGCAGAGGCCCCCGACAGGTCTGCCCAAGACCTCTGTGTAGAAGCACATTAAAGCCTCCTTTATAGGGCAAGGGGAAATACTAACTAATAAATACTTCTGGGGCCTAAAGTCCTTTGGTCAAACTTCTCAGGAAACAATGCCCTCCACTAAAGCCCTCCCCACCCCTGTCTCTAAATCCTAACCTAATCTTTTTCTTAAGGAAAATGTATAAAAGACTCAAACTGAAAGGAAGGCCTGGGAAAGTGGATTAAGGGTGTAACCAGACTTGAGAGGAGAGCCGCCTCCCACCGGGAAAGCTCTAACGTCCCGAGTCCCCCCCGAGGCCGGGCTTGGGGGCAGAGCCCGGCAGGACTTGGGGAGCCGCCGGGCAGGGCCAGGGCCGGCCGGCCCCGACGGGGCTCCCCAGGGCCGACGGGGCTCCCCGGGGCCGGCCGGCTCCGAAGATGAAGCGACTTGTCAGTGGAGAAGCAGACTCCGTGAGAGGTGACGCGCAGTGCGGACCGCCAGACCTCATTGTCGGGGTCAGGAAGCCCTGGATTTGGATTCTGACTCGCTTGTTCGCTCGCGGTGTGACCGAGCACGTCGCCTTCTCTCCACCTGTTTTCTCACCTGTAAGATGAGAGTGGGTGACTTCCGAGGTCTCTTTTAGCGGTAAAGCTACAATCCTAGGCCAATTCCCCCAAACCGTGGAGGCTCCAACAACACAACACCGACGGTTTCCAGACGGCGGCAGGGGCCCAGCGCACAGCGCAGGCGCGCACTGCCAGGGCCGCGGAGGCGGGCGCTCTTAGGCCACGCCCAGAATTCTTACGTCATGACGCTGCTTCGGCGCCATGTTTGTTGTGGGTAAGGTCGCTTCCCTTTCCATGACCGAAAGGGGGCGACTTTCGGCGAAAGAGGGCGTGGAGACGTATTTACTGCACAGGGGCGTGGCTGTAAGGTGAGGCCGCGTGGTCCAGGGGAAAGAACGCTGAACCCGAAGTAGGAGACGGGCTTTGGGTTCGAATTCCACTTCCTTGCTTTGTGACCTTGGGCGAGGCTGTGTGCTTCCTAATTCTGGCTGCAACACGCGTGCTTAGACACCGCTGAGCCCCGCACCTTAACTCCTTCCAGGGAAACTGAGGCACGGGGGAGTGTCTGATCGCAGGTGGAACACCGCTAGTGGGTCTGAAGCAGACCCAAGTCCGGCGCCCCCCTCCCCCACTCACCCAGGCTCAGTCCAGTTCAGTCCAGCAAACGCTAAGGAAGGCCAGGGAACACCCAGTGAGCTCCCACTGCATATGGGGGCCTAGACGGCTACCAAATCCCACGCAGACAGGTCACTGCGCAAGCTGGAAAATGACCAGTCTGGGCCACGCCTTGAAACTGACCAAGATGAGGTTGGTAGGGGGCAGTTCTGAGCGAGTCTTTGTTACAGCCCAATGGAAACAATGTATTCTAACTACATACAAATTCCTAGAATGGTGGTAAGGCTGGCCACCATCTGCTGGAGCCGCCTCTCCAGCTTTTTCCTAGGCCGCCTCTTTTGGATATCCCACCGTCTAGCCCAGCTGGCTATGCCTCAAGGCCCCTGAACTGTGGTGCCATCCCTCACCTCCTGCACCCAGGTCTGAGACTCTACCCTCTCTACTTAGGTTTGTTTTTGTTCTTTTTGTCAATAATCGTTTACTAAGTGAGATAATGAGGGCTTGTACCAGGATGGGGGCAGAGAAGAGGGAGCTCGAGAAACACACTAAGGTATGGGCACCTCTCAGGGTTGCTCATTCACCCAGTAACGCTGTCTTGGCAGATGCACTAAGCCAGCTTGAGGGGAACCAATCATTCCTCAAGGACAACTAGGCCTACTCTACAGCCATACCTAGAAATATTGTCCCCTGTGGCAAAGAAAGAGTTGTGGTGATGGGTCAGGTGACAGTTGAGACCCTGAAGACTGAGGACAGTCCAGCTATAATAATAGTGATGAACCCAACACCTGGGAGAATTGGTCTGGAGCTGCCATTCAGTGGCTGAAAGGGCCCAAGCATGCTCTCCACCATGTGGATGGCCTGGAACAAACCCCCAGTCATTTCCTATTAGTTATGATTTTGCTGCCTAGTTCCCATCTACAAATAACTGAGATACACCAGGGCTTGGGCTGCTGGATTTCACTTCAGGAGCAGAGGAGAAAACAAAACTGAGGAGGCCTCTGGAGAGGCTCTTTACAACAGAGTCAGGGCTCCCTGTCCCTCAGGAACTGAACCAGGCTTTAGTCTCTACCCCTCACTGACTCTTTAAGGAGTCCACAGAACCTTTGGAGTGATATAACAAGTAATGTTTATATAGCACTTCCAGGTTTTAAAAGAATTTTGTAAATATTATCTCATATGGTCTTTGCAGCAACCCTGGGAGGTTTGATCCCCATTTTACACGTAAGAAAACTGAAGCAGCAGAGGTCATGTGACTTGCCCAGGATCTGTACACAGCCAGTAAAATGTTGAGGCTGGATTTAAACTCTACTCTTCTGCAGCTAGGTGATAATGGACAGAGCACTGGAGTCATGAAGACTCTCCTCTTCTTGAATTCAAATCCAGGCTCAGGCACTCAGTAGCTGTGTGACCCTGGCCAAGTCATTTACCCTGCTTGCCTCCATTTTTTCATCTAGAAAATGAGCTGGAGAAGGAAATGACAAACCCCTCCAGTATCTCTGCCAAGAAAACCCCAAATGGGGTCACGGAGAGTCAGATTCATAGAAACAAGCAAAAAGAAACTTCCTGATTGAAGGTTTAGTGCTCTATCCACTGTGCCTCCTCCCTGTTTCTACATTTCAGGAAGATTCGAATGGGGGTGAGTGTGTGTGTGACAGAACAAAGAGAAGGAAGAGACAGAGACACACAGATAGAGAGGGAGAGAGTTGCTGCTGTCATCAAGCAGAGGCTGCACCCGCTTCTCAGGGGTGTCACAGTCAATCACCTGGCCACATTCAGCGCCCACTATCTGCTGGTAAACAGTGAGCTGAGCCCTGGCCGCGGGAGCTTCCCCTCAACTTCTCCCAGGCCCCTGCCTTTTGCTTCTTTCCCTTTCCTGTGGCAGGCCGAAAGGAGGCCATCTCTAAGCGCAGAAAGTCAAGGGCACGGGCCTGGATTAAGCTTGATAAGCTTTGTGCGGTGCCTAGGCATGTGTGTGTGCAGCAGGCCTGGAGAAGCCCAGAGACTCCTGCTCAGAATCATGGTTTTAAATGCACAGAATAAAGCGCAGAGGATACAAAGGCGGCTAAGTATGTTGAAATGAAGTTAACAACTTTTTCTAACCATCCGGGGCCTTTGGGATGGCAAGCTCCTTCAGGGCAGGGGCTGTTCCACTTTAGTAGTGGCAGGGAGACCTGGACTTAAGCCCAGATTCAGAGCTCCCCCCCAAGATTGGATGGTCTCTTCCAGGGCTCGATTTTTTTTTTTTTTTTTTTTCCCCCAGCAGGAATCAACTTGGGACCTCCCTAACCTCTCTAAAGTCACGTGTAGTGGCCCACGTTGGGGCAGAGGCTCTGGGGTTCGTTGTGCGCACGCGTAGACGCAATCCCACGCCCAGTCACCGCTCTCCTCGGCGTCGTCAGGGCTATTTCAGGCTTCCTCACTCCTCGCTCCTCCCAGTGCGCGTGCGTCGGAACTAGTCGCCTAGCCAATCAGAGTCTATACGACTCCTCTACGCGCCTGCCGGCGTGGGGCGGGAGCTGCGCTCTGCACGTGCGCAGTCCTCCGCAGGCCCTTCCTTCTCGTTCGGCGCCGCCAACATGGTGAGTAGGGTCGGGCTGGCGCTGCGGGCCTCGGGGCCCGGGAGGATCTGCTACCGGGTCGCCCGTAGGGGCGCTGGGTTCCGAGAACCCAGCAGGCGGGCGCGGGAAGGGCGCTAGTGGTGGGAGAGAGCCCGGAGCCGCGGCAGGGCCCACGGGGCCTGAGCGGATTCCCGGCTCCCAGGGCGTGAGGGAGGCCGGGGCCGTGGACGGGGCTAGGGCGCCTGCGCCGGGACGTGCTGCGCCTGCGCCGGGACGGCCGAGCCTCGATCCGGCTCCGCTCGGGCCACGCGGACCCGGGCGGGGAGGGATCGCCGGGCCCCGCCCCGGGGCCGAAGCGGGACGTATTCCGCCCCTGCTCGGTGTCAGGCACGATACCCGATAGTCGTGACCTGGAGCCCGGTGTCCCGGGGTCATCTCCAAACCCGATAGGCCCGTCTGCATCGGAGGACTTCCGCCCCACCCTCGGCTCCCCACGGACAGAAGTGGAGCCTCCGAGGCTCAGGGACTTGGCCGCGGGCTCTGGGGTGGGGGGTCCTCCTCCCGGCCCCCAGCCCAGGCCTCCTACCGCTGCCCTGCAGGGCGCCCCGGGAGCTTTCCTGGAGGCTGGAAGGCCCCGGAGTCTGAGGCTGATTACAAATGGGGAAACCGAGGCCCACGGGAGTCTTGCCGAGGGAAGGCTTACGAGTTCTAAGTGAGAGGCCCTTGGGCACACGGCCTTGGCGGTGGCTGCTGCCGTTTGAAGTCGGTTTTGTTTCACTTAGCGGCAGTTCTGATGTTGTTTTCCCCCCTTACAGGTATTCAAGCGCTATGTGGAGATTGGCCGGGTGGCCTACATTTCCTTCGGGCCACATGCGGGCAAGCTGGTAGCTATCGTGGATGTTATTGATCAGAACAGGGTAGGTCTAAGTAAACGGTGGTTTGCCATCAGTGCTCAGCATTGCCCAGCGTCAGCTGCTGATAACACATTGTGTTCTTTAAGCCATCCTCACGTTATTTTGGGGTGTCACCATCACACTTGCAATCTAGGTTGCCTTATTCCACTTTTTGCTCCCCAAAAGTTCCAAAGTTCCCTTCGTGAAAGTGAAGTCATTGTTACATGTTGCCTGCTGTGGGCCAGGTACTGTGCTAAGTATCCGGGGTACAAGAAAGACAAGAAGTCTGCCTTCCAGGAGTTCATGCTCTAGTAAGGGAGACAACATGCAAACACCTATGTACAAACTATGGAACTTCACACAAACTGGATAAACTGGAGATAACAAGTCAACAAAAAGTACTAGTTTTAACAGACACCTGGAGCATACACATCTGTGGGAGAAGAGATGTTTTTTGGGACTTAAAGCAAGCTGGGGAAGGTAGAGATGAGTGAGAGTTCCAGGCATGAGAGGGCAACCAGTGAACATACCCAGTCAAGAGATAAGAAAAGAGGCCGGTGTCAATGGATCAGAACATGTAGGAGGCTTTACAATGTAAAAAGATGGGGGGCGGGGGCAAGGGTTATGAAGGATTTTATATTTGTTCCTGCAGGTAATGGGGGGAACTGGAGTTTATTGGTGAGGAGGAGGACAATGACCTGGGCAGAACTACTTGTGAGGATGAGTTTAACAGCCAAGTGGAGAATGGATGGGAGTGGGAAGAGACTTGAGGCAGGCAAAACCCTCACCCCAAAAGCTGTTTGAATAGGCCAGGAGTAAGCTTGTGGCAGTGTCAGGAGACAAAGGGTTATATTCGAGAGATGTTTCAAAGGTAGAATTGACAGGACTTGGTAATTCATTGGATCTAAGTGAGAGAGGAAGGAGTTGATGACACCTGGGTTGTAAGCCTAGGTGACTGACAGGTTGATGGTACCTTGCATAGTAATATGAAGGCGGGGGTTGGGTTTGGGAAGTGATAACGAATTAAGTTGTAGACATGCTGAGATGAAGATGGCTGCAGGACATCTAGGTTGAAGTGCCTTATAAGTAGTTAAGAGAGGGTGAAAGAGATGTCAGAGCTGGTTAGGTAGATGTGAGAATTCCCAGAATAGAGAGAATTGAATCCATGGGAGCTGATGAGATCAGTAAGTGAAATAGTATAGAGGGAGAAGGCCCAGGACAGATCATTGAAGGAACTTAGGGTTAGTCAACTTGACCTAGATGAAGATAGAGCAGACGAGCCTGAGAAGGAATGGTCAGTTGGGGGAGGAAGATGTCAAGAGGGTAACTGACATGGTCAAAAGCTGTAGAGAGGTGAATTCGGAGGGTTGAGAAAAAGTATTAGATTGGACCAATTCGGTAATTTTAGGAGTTGGAAGCCAAATTTGAGCCTTTAGAAGAGGGAAAATGGAGACACTGTAGGTGACCTCAAGTTTAGTCACCAAAGGAAAGAGAAACACGGGATAGTAGCTATGGGGGGGGGGGAGAGGTACCTGGTAATGTTTGTAGGCAGTAGGGAAGCTGCCAGGAGATGGGGAGAGATGGAAGATAAGGGGGAATAGGAGTCATGGGGGAGCAGTCAGCTGGAGGATCTGGGATGGGATGGAATCCTGTGTGCACAGAGAAGGTTCAGGAGTGAAGGAAAATGGATTTGTGGCTTCATCTTAGCATTGCCAGAGAACTGTTTTTTTATCTATGGTTGTACAGTAGATGGAACTTTAACTGGACCTCTTGCTGATTCTTGTGCCCCTGGAAAGAAGCAGGCTCAGAGAGGGTAAGGGAGGTACCCAAAGTCATACACACAGCTACTGAGGTCTGTGCCATACTGTGCGCTTTTCTTAGGGTTTCTCAGCATTCTTAACCACCCAATGTTACTTTGGAGAGATGATAGTTAGCAAATAACTCACTACTTTATTGTGTTGGATACTGTAGGAAACAACACAGGTTATCTGTTTTTAACACTTCGTCATGTATCGTAATTCATCTCATTTAATCCTCACAACTAACCCTCTGAGGCAGGCCCTATTACTCCATTTTCTTCAGGAAACTGAGGCAGATGAAGGGTAAATGACTAGCTCGGGTATTACACATTGTCTGAGGTGAGATTTGAATGTCCTGACCCCAGATCCAACACCATCTCCTTTAGTGTACAGCAGAGCTGAGGACGACTTCGAGTGCCACACAGTTTGAATTCTGAGGTCCACAGTTTAGTCCATTCTTAATCATTCAGTATTTGTGTCTCTCTGGCACAAGGGGAGGATGCAGAGGCAAATGAGACTTTGCATCTAGTGAAGAAATCATACACAAAGCCATACTTTGAAGTAGAGTACAAGTCCATAAAAGGTGGCACATCACATCCGTCCATCCTGATCTGACTGACTTACCATGTTATTTTATCTCCTCTAAAGACAGGTCTGACCAGGTCACTTCAGTACTCACAAACCTTCCTGTTGCATTTAGGACAAAAACAAACAATCTGGAAATTAATGCTTCTACAATGCCACCTTTCCAGCTTTATTTCATATTACTTGCATCACTTCTCAACTCAGCCTTGTGACTCCCACCACATTTCCATGCCTTCAGGCATCTCATTTCTGTCAAAATCTCCAAAAACTTCAACTCCCGGGGTAAATATCACCATAAGCCTCCTTGGTCCCCCCAACCAAGTGTTTTCTCCTTTGGATTCTCCTGGAACACTTTGAAAGGATACTTTGCTCTCATCACCCCAATTTTGTATCATGGATCTGTCTAGTAGATTAGAAGATCTTTGACAGTGGAGTCTTGTCATTTAAAAAAAATTCTGTTCCAGCACTTTGGAATGATTTTTGTATAATAAGTATTCATCTGTGACATGGGGGTAATAGCATCTGCATCAGAGGGTTGTTGTGAGGACCAAGTAAAGTGTAAAATGCCTGCAACATAGTAAGTGCTATATAAATATTAGCTGTTGTTGAGCACTTAAGTGAGTTTTTAATTTTTGGCTTGTGAAATAATAGAAAGTAAATAGTATTTTTCCCAATCTAGAAAAGGAAATTTTAAGAATAGGATTTCTTTTTCACTTTACCATGCTTTGTGATTTTGTAGGGGTAGTATTAACATTGTAATTATGTCAGACTTTGGCCAGTGCTGCAGTTAGTGAGCGTTCCTTGACTACTCTTGAGCTGCCAGCTGGGGGATTTGAAGCATGAATTGTCCAGCGTAATCTGACTTGACTGTGTCTAGAAGTGCATTATGGTACCCATTGGCCTTTTAAATGCTCTCAGTGAATTTAGAATCTTGATGATTCTGACTCAGTGAATGTTGAGGGCCCACTGTGAAAAATACAGAAGAAATGAAAGTTATGGTTCTGCACCTGTGGTTATAAGTTGGGATGTATTTCCTGTTCTTTGTGGAGCACTATATGAAAAATGAGCACTTTTGTGGTCATCAGACTTATAGTTTCAGAGGTTGGACCTCTTGTTTTCCCCTAACATTCCTCTGCCTTTTGCTGCTGGTACTGAAGGAGGACTGGACATGTCCTTGTTTCTTTTAGGCTTTGGTGGATGGCCCATGCAGCGGTGTGAGGAGGCAAGCCATGCCATTTAAGTGTATGCAGCTTACAGACTTCGTGCTCAAGTTCCCACACAGGTAACTTTTTCCTTTTGGTTGTTTAAACAGTATTTGTCCATTCATTCAGTAGAACATGGGAAAATTTGTTTTTATCTTTCCACACTAATTTCTTTAAACTGTATGTAAGGAACTTAGTTGTAATGTCTTAGGATTTAATGATATAAATGGTAATGTTTTTAGATTTTTCTTTTGTCACTGACACTAATGTATTGGGTTCCTTTTCTTAGCTATGTGCTGGTGTTTACTCAGACTTTTTGAATGACCACAAAACATTAAGAAAAGCACATGCAGTGATTATTTGGGCTCCAGGAGATTGCAGTCTTGACTGGATGCCCTGGCCAGACTCCAGTGCCTCTGTATCGATTATGTTGTCTGTATCAATTATATTTCTCCATGTGACAGCTTTACCCAAAAGCAGCTGGCTTGGTGCAGCAGGTACAGTGCTGCACACCCTTGTGAAGGGTCTTCAGACCTTCAGTAACAAAACTGGAATGAATTCCTGCCCACTGGGCAGTCCACTGCTTAGGGGGCTTCACTACTTCTGGCTGGGATTCTTCATAGGATTATAGGTGCTTTAGTGAAATCATTGTAAAATAGTCCGTTCAATTTATAGTTGAGGAAACTGAGGCTGGAAGAGGGATAGTGACTTGCTTAGGGATATACAGCTGACACACTGCCATGGCTGAGTTCAGATTCATGTGTCCAGACCCAGGTCTCCTTTTTCCTAGCTTGGCTTCCTTTGAATGGTCGTTTTTATTGAGTTTTGCCTGAACAGCAGCACACTTTTTCCCTTTTGCTTGTGTGTCTAGGTCAGAAGACAGCATTTCACTGATGAGAGTTGGCCATACCACTCAGATGTGTGATGCTCATCCCGGTGCTTCACTGAGAAGACCCTTAAGATACAGCTGTAGCCCTGATTTTCCCTTGGTCAGAAGTCCCAGGCCATGTTGCCATTTGTCAGCTGACTGATCAAATGCCTTTAGCCAGTGTGACACTGTACTAGGCACAGAGGATACAAAGTTAGTGAAGGTGCTTATTGAACAATTAGAGGATGTGAGTGAGAACTGTCATCACCTTCTAGGTTTGCCCCTGAGGAACCTGCTCATGGGCATTGATGGAAGTTGCAGGTGCTGAGCAGGAAGGGCTTCCTAGAGGACCAGAAGAGTATTCTGGGGTTTGTTTTTAAGTTCACTGTCATGATTCCTAGCTTTGCTGTATAAAACGATACGCAATCAATTGTGGAATGACTAAGCTAGCATGAAGAACATATTAGCTAGCCTCAAGTTAATTTTTAAGAACACCTCCTTCAAAGAGCTGTGCAGCATCAAGGTTGGTAATAGTTTAATGTCATTTCACAAATCTGGAATATTGACGAATTTTGTGTTATCTCTCTAGTGCTCGTCAGAAGTATGTCCGGGCTGCTTGGGAGAAAGAAAAGATCAACACGAAGTGGAAAGCCACAAGATGGGCCAAGAAGATCGAAGCCAGAGAAAGGGTATTGAGGGGACATCGAGTGGGATGCTAAAAGTGCTCTTGTAATAGCTAGAAGTGCGGAAAAATTAATTTTTGTTTTCTTAACAGAAAGCTAAGATGACAGATTTTGACCGCTACAAAGTCATGAAGGCCAAGAAAATGGTAAGCGATAAGTTTTTATGATCTTAAAGTACAGCTTTGTCAGAGATGTCAGTGCTTTGTTCAAGAGTGGTGTAGTTCAGAGGGAGGGGCTCTAGAAATGGCCAGTCTTGTGGTTGGTTCATCTGAAAAGGATGAGGGAACAGAGGTTAGTGGTTGACCATTTGATGTTCAGTACTTTCATGTGCTCTGAGGGTTTTCTCCCTCATCCTAAGTAAAGCTTGTCTAAGGAGCAGGCTACTTGATCTTCACAATTTGGGGTGCCATGTTGTTGAATTGTACATTCATTAATCCTTGTGGGTCAGTGACCATGTTTCATTCTGTGAAGTGACTATATGTACATGATAACAGATTTATTCCAAGAATTTCTTTTCTCACATATCTATCCACATTTCTCATAATTCACTAACATTCTTTCTTGTAATGACCTTGGAGAGCTCAATTGCTGCTTGGAATAAGTGCACCCTTAGTTGGGATTGAGACCCTTGGTTGTGTTTCTGTCCTGACTTCAGAATTGATCACCTGGTGTAATCTGTGCTGGAATTAACACAGTCAGGACTTAACATGATCCTTCCTATCCACTTAGGGTTGATGAGCCAAGGACTTTTGGGTGTGTAAATGGGAGCTCAGCAAACATTGATTAAGCAGGTAATTTCTGTCATGTTGTCAAACTATTTCAGAGGAATAGAATTATCAAGCATGAAGTGAAGAAGCTCCAGAAGGCATCTACCCAGAAGGGGTCCCCTAAGAAGGGAGCAGCCCAGAAGGCACTGGCCGCAAAGGTCTCCGCCAAGAAGGTCCCCTCAAAGAAGGCTGAGGGCCAGAAGGCAGCCCCTGGCCAGAAGGGACAGAAAGCCTCTGGCCAGAAAGCCCCAGCCAAGAAGG
>CM053770.1:16926706-16961627 GCA_028658325.1 Potorous gilbertii
CCCAGAAAGCAGCTGCTCCAAAGGCCAAAAAATAAGAGCCTGCCAGAAATCTAATAAAGTTTTGCTACACACCTAGTGTCTGGATGGTTCTTTGTTGAGTGTACAGAGCCAGCCTTTGTTACACCAGTTCAGATCACAGCTCTGCCACTCAATACCTGTGTGACTCTGGACAGGTGACTGCTCTCTTTGGCCCAATTGCCTCATCCCTAAATCAGGATGCTTCTAGCACTGAAGTTAAGATCCTGGCTCATCTGACTGAGCACAGATAGGAATTCATCCTGAGTAGGGCTGAGTGGAGGTGGATGGACAGATGGCTTAGGTTGTTGGCATTGCTGAGGTTTTACTAGAGCAACTGCAAAGAAAAGGTGTGCTGTTTGGTGATGCAGGTGTGTTATTGCCTTGTTTTCACATTTGAGATAGTTAAAGTGGGAGCTTTGGATAAGTTAAGTTTAAAGAATAACCTGTTCAAAGTGTCCACTTATGATGGACTGTCTCTTAAAGTCCCCTTCAGACAGTCAGATCTTTAATATTAATTACCTAGTATGTACCACTCTGGTGCAGTGGATAGAGTGCCTGGTCTGGAGTCAGGAAGACAGATCTGAGTCCAATCTGGAGTCGACTCTAGCTGGGTGACTGGGCAAGTCTCTTCACCCTATTTGCCTCAGTTTCCTCATCTATAAAATGAGTTGGAGAAGGAAATGGCAAACCACTCTAGTATATGCCAAGAAATGGAGAGTGTCATGTCACTGAACAAAAGTGCTTGCCGTAGGACAGAAGCCAGCATTGGGTACACAGACAAAAATCCCTGCTATTCTGACGTGTGCAAATATATACAGGTAAGTGGGTCCGGTGTTGGACAAAAACATTTTGAGAGCATTAACATGGAGATCAAGAGAGGTCTGTCTGCACTTGGATTTGGCATTGAGCTGTTGTGGAGAAGGCCAGGGATTTTAGGAGAGGACTAGGGGTGACAGGAACACGTTCCAGATAGTGGAGACCAATAAAGAGCCTTAGATCTAAGACTAGGTGTTGATGGTTGGAGAGCAGAGGGACATAACTTCTGTAAACCAAATGTAGCCAGAGCCACATTAAAATTAAGTAGAGAATGTTTAGCAATAAATATGCAACATGTTGAGTTGCCTCTGACCCCATTTGAGATTTTCTTGGCAAAGATATCAGTGATTGGCCATTTCCTTCTCCGGCTCATTTTACAGATGAGGAACCTGAGGCAAACAGTGAAGTAACTTGCCCAGGGTTACAGCTAGGAATTGTCTTGAGGCCACATTTGAACTCCAGATGAGCCTACTGCCCCTAGGCTTAGTGTTGTGCACTATGGCACCACCTAGCTGACCCAGGCACTGCTAGATGCCTGCAGAAGCACTTGGGGTTAAACTCTGGGCTCTTACTCTAATGAGGGATGGTTAAAAGGTGCACAGAATACACATTAAGAGAATGAATCCAAAGTAGTTTGAGGAGGCCTCCAGCAGTTCAAGGAATGGTAGAAGGTGGGGACAAGGAGGAAGTACCTTCTGGTTAAAGGGCCTGAAGACCGTGTAGGAAGGCTGGAGACAATCCCAGAGTGTGGGAAGGAAAACTGGATAATGAGCTGGAAAGAGCTAGGTAAGGTTGTAACGGAAATGTGAATTTTATTCTGGGGGCAATAGAAAAGCCTTGGGTGTTGATGGTTTGGGGAAGTGACATGGTCAGATCTGCATTCGTTTTCTTAGCACAGTGACATTTCATTACATTCATGGTCCCCAGTTTAGTTGCTCCCCAGTCACTGGATATCAAGCTCAGTTTGTTTACAGTTCTTCATGACTACCAGAAGTGCTGTGTGAATATCTTGGTTTGGGTGAAAGCTTTCTTTTTGCCAATGACTCGTTTATCATAACCTTGTTGTCGTCTCTCGGGTTTCCGTTCTGGGCCCTCTTCTGTACTACTTGGTGATCTCATCAGCTCTCGTGGATTTAATGACCATCTCTATGCTGACCACTCTTAAAGATAATTTTCCATCCCAGCCTCTAAGCCAATCTCTGGTTTCACATTTCCTTGCCACTGCCTTTCAGACTTTTTAAATTGGATGCTCAGTAGACATCTTAAACTCGGCATGTCCAAACAATTCATTCTCTTTCCACCCAAACCCTCCCCTTCTACCATCCCTGTAACTAGAGGGCACCACCATCCCCCAGGCTCTCAGTCTCACAACCTAGCAATCATCCTGGACTTCTCAATTTCTCTCACACCACCATAGTCAGTGTGGTACCAAGACCTGCCCATGTCAGCTGTGCAGCATCTCTAGATTACGCCTCCTTCTCTGATGTGGCCCCCACTCCAGTGTTGGCCTTCCATCCCCTAGATTATTACAACAGCACATGTGGGTGGGTCTGCCTAGCCAAAGTTTCCCCACTCCAACCCATCCTCCATTCAGCCACTAGTGATTTTCCTAAAGCACAAGTCTGGTCACGTCACTGCAACTCAATGAACTCCCATTACTCCCAGTTTCCATCTACCTCCGAATTTCCCTGGCTTCCATCCAGGTCCAACTAAAGTCCCACATCCCCCAGAAAGCCTTTCTCAACCCCTTTTAATTCTAGTATTTACGTTCTCATATTTACTATCTTTTCTGCATGTAGCTTTTCAATACGTTTGCTTGTCTCCCCCGGTAGATTGTGAACCCCTTGAAGGCAGGCCTTCAAGGTCTTTTGTCTTTTTTTGTATTCCAAGCACAGTACTATCATAGTAGGTGCTTAATCCATATTTATTGACTCATCTTGTGGCTGTGAAGTGAAGCCACAGATTTATTTTGATTCATATTTCTCTTATAGGTGATTTGAATAATTGTTTTGTGTTGCTATTAATATTTGCAGTTCTTTGGAGCATTATTTATTCATTTCCTTTGTCTACTAAATAATGGTTTTTGATCTGGTATATTTCTCTTACTTGTTTATAAATCTTAGATATCAGAGATATTTAATGCAAAATTTTTTCCCCAGTTAATGGCATCCCTTCTTACCCTAGCTGCATTATGTTTAAGCAAGAGTTACTCAGTTTTGTGTCATCACAATGATCTATTTTATCTTCTGTCATTACTATGTCTGTGCCTGTGAAAGGTCCTCGATCTAAGTTTTTGAATGGTATAGCCTATAATATTTAAATCATATATTTATTTTGAGTATATTGTTGTAAGATATTGGTCTAAACCTAACTTCTGACAGTTTCCCCAGAAATTATCAGCAATGTAGAGTTCTTTCTTAAGTTATTTATGATTTTGGGGTTTTTGTACCCTGGATTATCGTGTTCAGTTATTTCTGATTCGTTGTTGTCTATTCCAGTGATCTGTTAACAGTTTTTTTTAACTAGTACCAAAGATTTTTGATGGTTTATTACTTAAAAATATAGTCTGGGATCTAGATGTGCTACTGCCCCTTCAGTCCTACTTTTGAAAAAATTATTTCCCTTGATGTTCTAGATCTTCTGGTCTTTTAAGTACATTTTGTTTTTACTTTATCTAACTCTGTAGAATGTTTCCTCTGTAATTTATTATAGTACTTAAGCCAAATTAGCTTAGATAGTAGTGCCATTTTTATAATATTGGCATATTTCAGCTGTGAACGCTGAATATTCCTTCAGTTACGTTTTTATTTATTTCTTTAGGTAACATTTTATTGTTACTTCTATATTGGTATTGAGTGATTTGGTATATTGGTTCCCTGATATTTTATGCATCGTGTATTTATTTTGAATGGGATTTCCCTTTCTCTTATATATATATATATATATATATATATATATATATATATATATATATAATATATTATATATTTATATATATTTCTACACAGAAATGTTGATTATAAGTGGTTTATTTTTGTCTCTTGCTACTTTGCTGCAGTGATTATTTTAATTAGTTTCTCTGCTAATTCCCTAGAATTTCTTGAGTGCGTCAGTATTTTTGCACCATTATGTCATCAACAAATAGGGATGTTGTCTATTTGTCTTTTTGTCATATTTTTAATTTTTCTCTTGTGCTATTGTTATCACTAGTATTTCTAGAACTGCCAAATAATAGTGGAGAAAAGGACATCCTTTTTTTACTCTTGTATATATAAGGAAAGCTTATCTTTCAGTGTTGCATATAAATGTTAGTTTTTGTCTTTTTTATAGAAATTTTTAATCATATTATGAAATGACTTTATGACTACGCTTCGTCCAGGGTTTTAGCATACATGAGTGTTGTACTATGTCAAAGACTTCTTTTCTACACTTATTATTAGTTTTTAATGTTTTTGCTTTTTAGTATGTTTGGTAATTGATTTTCAAGTGTGAAACCATCCTTATATCCTCAACATTATTCATTAGAAATATTATCCTGTAGCTCTTTTAATTTGCTTTCTTCCTGGGTTTAGATATTAAAGCTATATTTGTTTCTTCAAAGAAGATTGGTAGACAGACAACATGCTGTAGTGGCTGTGGAGCCTGCTCTGGAGACAGGATGATCTGTATTTAAGTCTTGATGCACACATGGAATATGTGACCCTGGACAAGTTACTTAACTTCTCAGTGCTCAGGGCAACCAGCTAAGACTAAATTATAGAGGCACCAACGTGCACTGGTAGAGGGAGTTTCCTTGTCATGGTGTTCCCTATAACAATTACATTACAGGTCCAGGCCTGTCCTATTTCTCCAGAAGGAGTGTGCTTTGTAATAAATGCTTACCATTAACGTCTCCATAAAGGATTTATCCAACTTGATGGAAGCATTTCCCTTACAAGTTGAGTGTCTCAAGGGTAGCAGTGTGTCACTTGGGTTTTTCCTCTGTTGTATCTCAGTATCATAGGATCTACAGCTTCAAAAAATGTAAGATATCATCCAAGTCAACTGTCAGAGGCCCAGAGAGGAGGAAATGACTCACCTAAAGTCACACAGGTAGTCACTGCCCTTCCCTTCATCATGCCCAGGAACTTGAGGACAATCTCCAGCCCGGAAACTCATAAAACCAATAATACCACCATTTCTTTGGGAAAGGATATGTCAATTGTTTCAGCCTAAGCCATTGGGTTCCAACTTCCTTTTTCCATGAATCCCTTTCAACATGAAAACAAAGTCATAAACAAAAATAGCTACAGCAGCTCTTTTTCTGGTGGCCAAGAACTGGAAATGCCCATCAGTAGCAGAATGACTGAACAAGTTGTGATATATGAATGTAATGGAATACTGTTGTTCCATAAGAAATTATGAGCAGGCGGACATCCGAAAAACCTGGAAAGACTTAAATGAACGGATGCAAAGTGAAGTGAGCAGAACCAGGAGAACATTACATTGTAACAGCCACAGTGTGTGATGACCAACTTTGACAGACTTAGCTTTTCTCAGCAATGCCAGGATCTAAGACAATTCCAAAAGACTCATGATGGAAAATGCTGTCTACATCCAGAGAAAGAACCATGGCATCGGAGTGCAGATCCAAGCAGACTATTTGCTTTCTTTTTGCTGTTACTGTTGTTTCTTCTTTCTTGTGGTTTCTCTCATTAGTTCTAGTTCTTCTTTACAACATGACTAATGTGAAAATATGTTTAATAGTAGAACCCATATCCGATTGCATGTTGTCTTGGGATGGAGGTAAAGGAGGAAGGGGGACAAAATTTGGAACTCAAAATCTTATGGCAGTGAATGTTGAAAACTAAAAGTAAATAAATAAAAGAACAAGAAAAAAAGTATTGTGAACTCTCATGGTAATTTAATATACTACTCATAATATTCCTTTATATTAAATTCATTAAGTGCTTATAATAATTAAAGTGATAACTCTTGCCCCCAAATCTCCAAACTAAAACTCATATTATATAATTATAATAATAAAACATAACATTTCTTTCCCATTTTAATTTTGAAGGCAAAATATAAAATTAAAAACTAATTAGAAAGTAATTATGAATATTTTAAGTGGAACATTCATTAAGAATTAAAATAAGTAATCTAGTAAGACTGAATATGCTTATTATCTTCAAGACTTCATATATTTTATTTCACAAATCTTATTGACTATAACTTTTAAAATGAAATAAGTACAACTTGGAAGGCATTTAACATAATGTAATTATCATATATAAACTTAATTTTGATGCTTGACTGTTTATTTGAACAGAGTTTGGCTCAACACCAGCCAAACATAGTCTCAAATTTGGTTCTTTATTAAATTTATTCTTTTTTTAATACAAGAACAAAATGAAAGTACTCATACAAATATGTGTTGGAAAATGGTAGAAGAATTTTACAAGCTTACTGAGAGTTGGAAATTTATTTGAAAAAAATTGGCAACCTGACCAAAATGTCAAAAAATGAAAAGTTAGTTATAAAATAATTAATTTTCCACTAGCTAATGACAAGTGCCACATTAAGTGATAAAAGCGCTTCACTTTCAGTTGTGTATATTGTTTCATTTTTAACAACATATAAATTAAACTTTAAGGGAAAGACTTTCTTCAGATGTGATTTTCTTCTATCACTGGCATACTGGCTATACTCTTGCAGACATGCTGTTGAATAACTGACCATTGTTACCAATCATTTCATTTGAAAAGTTGCCAGGTAGAAGAATATTAACGTAAGTGGAGGACCAGTTTAAATTGGAAAAAACAGACAATACTTCAATGAGAGCCAAGATTCTACTGCTTACACGGTGGCTCACACTTAGTAGGTGCTTAACAAATGTGTCTTGATTAATTAAAGATAAGGTTTGTTTCTGCAGAATTTTTATGATGGTCCATGCGTCTTTCAAGATGGCTTGTTATGTGCATGCCCAACAATCATGGTATTCAAACAGCTTGACATTTGCATTGTAAGAACGTTTGTAACGTCTTGATCACATGATTACACTGCAGATGAAATGTGATTACTGAGTAACCGAGGACGAAGAAGCTAATCTGCAATGTACAGAACACAAGTGAGGCTGTTCTGACTGTTCATCAGACTATTGGGAATCAGTTTGCACTCAAAGGCTGAACCCTTGCGGTGGTTTGTTAACAACTCGGTGACATACTGAGGAATTGGAAGGAGATGCTATGCTTAAGTCAGAAGAGGTCAGTTTGATGTCATTACTGTACAAATCCAAAATCACTGGGGACATGGTCATGAAGGTTTTTAATCTCTGCAGAAATAAACCTATAACGTTTCAAATATATGCATGTGTTGTTACTGAGGAAAAATGTATCAGGAACATAATTAGCAATAATTTACCTTTTAAGGCACCATTAAGTAATTTTTAATGAGAACCCCTTGAACCATTGTCATGGGAACTAGGAACCACTCACATTGGCTTTATTTGACGATCTCTGTGACTTCTCAGAACCAAAACCCCTCCTTTCCTCATACATGTCTTCTCCTATGAGATCATAAGTCCCTGGAGGACAGCTATTGACCTGCTTTTGTATTTGTAGCCCTAGGACTAGAACTTAGCACAGAGCTTGAAACATAGCAAACACTACATAAATACTTTTTCATTCATTCATTCAAGACTCAAGGTCAAGTGCTGTTTCCACTATGCTGGCTGCCTTTTGTCTCATTACATGAGTTACCTAACTACTTTTTAGGTCATACATGACTTTAATAATGTCTTTTACCCTGCATCTTCCATGAAAGTAGTTAAGACACAAGTTTGTTTTTTTAAGAGTTAATAGTTTTATCCCAATTCCTTCTCGACTTTAAACCTCTGATTGTGTGCTTTGTAAGCAGCAGGGAAAGGACTAAGGTTTCAGGGTTATCCTTTACTTTCCTAAGGAGAACAAATACTTCAGCTCCTCCTGGTGGCTTTGCCATCCTATAACATGCAGAATTTTATGTGGAAAAGAATTTCGTATTACTTCCTTTTTCACTTCTAACTACACAACATCTCGTGTGTTAGGTCCTCTTTTCTCTACTCTTGCACTCGCCACCCTCATTCATCCCCTCATCACCTTTGTATAAACTATCATAGTTGTCTTCTAATATGACTTTTTAAATTTTATTATATTTTTAGATAATTGAGGTTAAATGTCTTGCCCAGGGTCATACAACAAGTAACTGTCTGAGGCCAAATTTGAACTTGGGTCCTCCTGACTCCAGGGCTGGTACTCTATCCTCTAATATGGCTTCTTGCCTCCTCTTCCCACGCCATCCAGTCCATCCACCACTCAGCTGCCTAGGTCATTTTTATTTTTTTTCCGTCTAGTAGTATTTTATTTTTCCAATTACATGTAAAGATAGTTTTCAACATTCACTTTTATAAGATTTTGAATTCCAATCTTTTCTCCCTCCCTCCCCTTCCTCAAGATGGCAAACAATCTTACAATCATATTAAACACATTTCCTTAATACTTACGTTATGAAAGAAGAATCAGAACAAAAGGGAAAAACCACAAGACAGAGGAAAAAAAAGAGAAAATAGTATGTTCAGTCTGTATTCAGATCACAGCGCTCTCCCTAGATGTGGATAGCATTTTCCATCATGAGTCTTAGATCGCTGTATTGCTGAGAAGAGCAAATGTTGCTTTTACTGTGTATAATGTTCTCCTGGTTCTGCTTACTTCACTCAGCATCAGTTCAGGTTTTTCTGAAGTCTTCTTGTTCATCATTTCGCATAGCACAATAGTATTCCATGACATTCATATACCACAACTTGTTCAGCCGTTCCCCAATGGATGAGCAATCCCTCAATTTCCAGTTTTTGGCCACCACAAAAAGAGCTGCTATAAATAGTTTTGTACACATGGATCCTTTTACCATTTTTATGATGTCTGTGGGATACAGACCTAGAAGTGGTGTTGCTGGGACAAAGGGTATGCACAGTTTTGGAGCCCTTTGAACATGGTTCCAAATTGCTCTCTAGAATGGTTGGATCAGTTCACGACTCCACCAACAATGAGTTAGTGTTCCAGTTTTCTCACATCTTCTCTGACATTTGTCATTTTCCCTTTTTGTCATCTTAGCCACTCCTATAGGTGTGATGTGGTACCTCAGAGTTGTTTTGACTTCCATTTCTCTAATCAATAGTGATGTAGAGCATGTTTTCATACGACTATAGATAATTTTAATTTCTTCCTCTTCCTTTGACCATTTATCAGTTGGGGAATGACTTGTATTCTTGTACATTTGACTCAGTTCTCTATTTTATTTCAGAAATGAGAAATTTCAGTATCAGAGATACTGGCTGTAAAAATTGTTTCCCAGCTTTCTGCTTTCAAGGTGATTTTCTAAGGCAGGGTCTGACCCCATCATCGTGCTTTCCCCACCTTGCGTGTTGAGCTCCAGTGGCTCCCTCCTACCTCCAAGATCACATGGAAGGTCCTGTGTTAGTCATTTAAAGTCTTTCATCCTCCGGCCCCTCCCTAGAGTTCTGGTGTTACACTGTGGTGCCCTTCACACACTCCATGTCCACTCGCACTAAGCTTCCTGTCTCAGTGTCTTTGCACAGATTGTTCCCCCACCCTCCTCATCTCAGTCTTTTGGCTTCCTTAGCTTCCTTCAAACTTTAGCTCATATCTCACCTATGAGCAGGGAAGGGTATCTTTCTCAGTTCCCTCAGCTGCTAGTGTCTTTCTCTTTCAGGTTATTTTCCATCTTATATCTTGTATGTACTCAGCTATTTGCTTCTTGTTTTCTCCATTAGAATGTAAGCTCTTTGAGGTCAGGGAATTGTTTGTGAACTTTCTTTGTCACCCCTCCTCACTTCACACAGTGCATGGCATACAGTAGGCACTTAATGAATGGTTATTTTCTGACCAGTGAGAGTTAAATAGCAGAAATGTCTGAGGAAACATGCAAACCTTTGCAAGATCTTCATAATCATTGCTCACATTTCTGTCTTGTAGGGGAAAGGACACCAGATTCGAAGTCAGGAGACCAGGGTGCAAACTTGATTCTGCTCTTATCTTTCTAGCTATGTAGGTTCCCAGGCTCCATGGCAGACCTGACTCGACTCTCCCTTCCCAGGCCCAATCAGTCACTGGTTCTCATTTCTAGATGCACAGCATCTTTCTCATGCTTCCCCTTCTCTACACTGGATAATGACTACTACCACTCTTGTTCAGGTCTTTACCCCATTTTCCTGGACTATCACCACGATCTTCTAAAAGGTCTCTCCCCATTCCAGTCTGTCCTCCATGCAGCCACCAAAGTGATTTTTCCTAAAACTTGTGTCTGGCTATGTGACTCTTCTAGACAACAACCCTCCGCCCCCCGCCCGGTTTCTATTTACCTCTAGGAATATAAACTCCTTTATTTGGTATTTATAGACCTGACTAAAACTCACCTTTTCTTCTCATCCACACAATGACATGTCCAACCATTCTGTGTGTCTTCATGCATGGTATTCATCTCCCATCTCTATGTTTTTGTTCTGGTTGCCCCATTGTCTAGAATGTACTTACTTATCACCTCCCCCACCTTGGAATTCTTGGTTTCCTTCAAAATAGCTCAGGCCTCATCTTCTGTACAAGGTCTTTGTTGTACTACCGGTTTTTCCCAACAGGTTCTATACATACACATGCAGTGGTGTGAAGGGGATGCTACGGTCAGCAGGGTTGTTCATCCACTCCTATTTCTCTCCACCCCCTGATACTGACTCTGCCCAGTAGCCTGGGCATAAAAGACCCTTCTCTACTCTAGGAATCACTTATCAAAGGATGCAGAATTCTCTTTATCTCTTTGTTGTTTTTGAGTCACAGTCAGCACTTCTGGCAAATACCTCACTTCTGGCAAATACCTCTTTGTCTTGTCTCTGGAGATGATTCCTTCTTCCTTGCCTCCTCCCAACTGTATTCTCAATAACTCTATCCCAACTAGAAAATACTAGTGGTTAGCACTACTTACAGATATCTTTCTGCTCTACTTCTCTCTGAGCCTTTCAAGTGAAACCTGTAGAAAAGTGGTACCCAAACTCCTTTTGCCTATGGAGTAGGATTTTTTTTTTTTTTTGCTGTGAGGAATCACAGGACCATAAAGTCATAGATTTAGAACTCAGAGGCATGTCAGAGATCCTTGGCTATAATGCTTACATTTTACTGTTGAGCAGACTAAGGCACAGGGAACTTAAGTGACTTGGTTAAGGACACACAGCCTGTAAATTCCTAAGGTGGGATCTGAACCCAGGCATTCTTGACTTTAAGTCTAATGCCCTATTCACTATATCATGTTGCATTTTTCTGAATTATGGCACACTGATCTGTATGTACAATTCCCCTTCAATAAAAACAGTCATTTTTGCTGAATCTTTTCAAATTCAAGGTCCAGTGTTTTTGGAACTTAGTTCATATGCATATTACACAAGCTAATAGTAAAATTGCATTAAACAAAATTATTTGGAAATTTTCTTTTACCTGCAATAATGAAACACTGACAAATTTATGGCAAAACCCATGGTGCACTGGTGGATCCTATGTGACACTAATCTGAGTTTCAAGTTGATAATTATCTAAAATAATGTTACTTTTCTGGAGTTGTTTTGTTTTCTTAAAACCTGAAAAATTCTCCCCCTTCCTAAATTATGGACCACCTCTTGAGTCAAAGCAGATGTGTTTAGCTATTTCTCCTTAGACAGACATTGCAGTGGTGTTTATGAAAGGTGTGCTGTAAAGAATCCTTAACCATGCCCAGAAGACATTGTGCCATATCCCTGATCTAACACAATCTATGAGACCCCAGCATTCTCATCTGTAAAATAAGGGAATGGCATGGATTGGAACTGGGTAGCCAAGTAGTGCCGTGGATCGAGCTCTGGGCATAGATTCAGGAAAACTCATCTTCCTGATTTTAAATCTGACCTCAGACAGTTACTAGATGTGTGACCCTGGGCAAGTCATTTAATCCTGTTTGCTTATCTGTGAGCTGGAAAAGGAAATGGCAAGTCACTCCAGTGTCTTTGCTAAGAAAACAGTAAATAGGGGTCAAGAAGAGTCAGATTCGACATAACAACACTATGTCTGGCCGCGGTAATGATCTGGTGCTTGACCTGGAGTCTGTGAGCTTGTTTTTAAAAATATTTTGATAACTCTATTTCATTGTAAATGGTTTCATTTGTAACTCTGTATTTTATTTTATATGTTTAAAAAACATCATTCTGAGAAGGGGTCTATGGGTTTTAGCAGACTGCCAAAGAGGGGACAGGACACAAAAAGGTTAAGAAAGTTCAGAGATCAACAAATCCAAGGATTCTTAACCTTGGTTGGGCCATGGAGCCCCCTGATGAGCTAGAGAAGCCTGTAGGCCCTTCTTAGAAGTATTTTTAAATACATAAAATAAAATGCAGAAGATTAAAAAGAAAATAAATTCTATTGAAATATGGCTACCAAAATATTTTCTTTTTAAAAATTTTTTTTTCCTTAGTAGTATTTTATTTTTTTCCATTACAGGTAAAGTTGTAAAGATAGTTTTCAGCATTCGCTTTTATAAGGTTTTGAGTTCCAAATTATCTTCTCCTTCCCTCCTCACCCCATCCCCAAGAGAGCATGTGATCTGATATAGGCTATACACAGTCATATTAAACATTTCCACATTAGTCATGTTTTGGAAGAAGAATCCGAACAAAAGGGGAAAACCAAGAGAAAGAAAAAAAAAAAGAAAATGGTCTACTCCTATCTTCATTCAGACTCCATAGTTCTTTCTCTGGATGTGGAGAGCATTTTTCATCATGAGTCTTTTGGAATTGCCTTAGATCCTTGTGCTGCTGAAAAGAGCTAAGTCTATCAAAGCTGGTCATTGCACAATGTTGCTTTTACACCGTGTACAGTGTTCTCCTGGGTCTGCTCACTTCATGCAGCCTCAGTTCATGTAAGTCCTTCCAGGCCTCTCTGAAGTCTTCCTGTTCATCATTTCTTATATCACAATAATATTCCATTACATTCATATATCACAACTTGTTCAGTCATTCCTCAGTTGATAGGCATCCCCTCGATTTCTAATTCTTGGCCATCACAAAAAGAGCTGCCATAAGATAATCCAAAATATTTTTTAAAATTAGCATTCTCCTGAGTAAGAACTTTTGTAAGTCTAAATCTAGTATCCTGGATATTAAAAAAAAATCTCTGTCTGCAAAGGCCCAAAGAGCAAGGACTGCAGAGCTGACGCAAGGGTTAGAAGAAAATCTGTTTGGGAAGTCCACCACCAGATGGGGCTCCAAGCTGCTGCAATCCAGTGACTTTGAAAAATGGCCTACCTGGTTCATGGAAGCCAGCACTGATGCTGCGTAGGGGCACTCACCTTCCACTCCCCTGGCTCTCTACAGTAACCCGATCCCGTGGCCAGCTGGGGAATGTGCAAAAATGCTTCTTGGTTAATGAGTTGAATGAGAATGTGAACCGACATTTAGACGGTGCTTTAGTTCTCCAAGTGCTTCACAGGAATGAGCTCATTCACTCCCCCTGAGGGCCCAGGTGAAGTAGATACTACAGGTATTACAGTCTTTGTTTTGCTGATGAGGAAAGTGAGGGTCCAAGAAATAAAGAGAATTGCCCAAGGTCACACAGCTGGCCAGCTTTAGAAGTGGGATTTACAGAATCACCAGACAGCAGAATTTATGACTGAGAGGAACTTCAATGGCCATCTAATCCAAGCCAAATTCGAAGGTCTTGATTTTAAGACTAGCTTGCTGTGGATCCTATCCCACTGCCTACTCCTCAGGGCAGTTCTTTCCAATTTTCTTTCAGAAAGAGGATAGACTCTCTTGGCTCATGTGGATAACTTTGGAGCCTTATTACTATGTTTTGTCATATTTAACTTTCAGGCCTTAAAGCAATTGATTAGCCATGAAGAGTATCCCTGTGAGAGAGAGCAGTATAATATCTGAGCTAGAGACAGAAAGGGATTGGTCTGAAGCCACAGAGCAGCTGGATCATTGGGCTATGCTCAGTCTCCATGTTGCAACACAGACAAGAAATGAAAATGATGAGTATCAATCAATAGTCACAGCTGACGGGCTGAATGACTGCTCTCTAGACTCAAAGCAGAGCTCTCATGAGGAATTCTGGCAGAGGGGCATGTTCAGTTAAGTAACAGCAGGGCAGTGTTGAGGGAATCCTTTCCTATACATGGATGGGGTGGACTGGTGATAGGGACTATGGGACTTGGAGATACTGAGGAAATGGAAGAGCAGTGTTAGGAGGGAGAAGGGGGAGGGCTGGAGAAGACTATGAGCTAAGGATTTACTGGGGAGGAAGGAGGTGAGCCTGGAGGACCAAAGATGACAAGGATCTCGGTAGCATGGAGTGGATTTTGCGGGGTGGTTTGTTTCTATTTTTCATGGAGTGGCTTTGGGAGGGGGTTTGTTTTTCATGGAGTGGATTTTAAAGGAGGAGAGGTGACTTCTAAACGATAGTGGCAGAGAAAGTATCTGAAAGTGGTAGCAAGCGAGGAGGATGCCAATTCCTCCTTCTGACTATATACGGCAGGGCACAGGTAGATGGGACCATGATAAGGACCAGCAGAGAAAAGGCACACCTCTCTCCTTTTGCTTCTATTTTCTGTTCCAAGGATGAGAATGACTATTGCATTGGAAGAAACAGAACAAAATCACATCCTGAGAGGTGGAAGCCTAGAGAAGCACTATGATAATATGAGAGGACCTAGCTGCCCTGGATGAGTTCAAACAAAGACTCCGAGGGGACTGAAAGAGTTGGCCAATGTGGTTATGTGACATTGTCAGTGATATCTGAAAGAGCCCAGGGAATGGGAGAGACTGGGATACAGAAAAGGGCAAATGTGCATCTGATTTTCAATGGAGGGAAAAGGACATCTGTAATCTATAGGCCTATTGAGATTAACCTCAGTTCCTTGCAAAATTTTAGAGTATCTGTAGTGGAGAGTTGATCAGGGAACTGCTGATGAACATTTAAGCACCTTCTTTCCTTCCCTATACCTGTCATATTATTTAGAGAGATAGCATCTGAAAAAGGAGGCATGGAGTCATCATCAAGAATAGATCATGCCATTTTTTTCTTTTTTAACAGGATTACTAAACTGTAAGGCAGGTGATTTCTGTGGATAGCATTTACCTATGTAACTTGCTTTGTCATGTCCGTAAGAGTTGCCATGGAAACTCAGGACTTGGTAAATTGTTTCCTAGAATTTCATGGATTTGAGGGGCCTCCCACTTGATCAAGGACTACCTACCCAGAATCCCAGGTGCTTTTGAAAGAACTAGAGTTGACATGCAAGAGACATGTTGGGAATTTCATAATCCCAGACTACTTATCATGGGAAAAATATTGGGAGAGTCATCTACATGGATAACAGAAAATAGACTCAATGTCTAATTAACAATTTGGATCCCAAGGCATTCCAAATAGTAATCTAAAGGCCAAAAACTCATTGGGATAGTTCAGTGGTGTGGCTATTTGGAAAAAGTGAAAATGGTGAGTGTGAGATTGTTGATTGTGGTGTTCACTGCATCTGTATTCGCAACAGATTTTCAAAGGATGAAAGAAACAAGATATAATTCCATCCCTTCAGGAACCATAATTTGTCACCAAGGTGTCCACTGCTGGGCCCTTCAGAATTTGTTCCATCGTGTTTCTGCCAGAGTCTAAGGTGCAGGTCAAGACATCTCTTTGTATCCCTGTCACAAGTCCTGTTGGTTATTCAAAACCAAACCATTGCACAACTCTAAAGAGAAGGGTAGCCTATAGGGCAATAGCCATTGAGGGCCACTTTTTCCTGGACTAGCCCCTGGCATAAAAATAGAATGTCCCAGGAAATTTCACCCAGCTGCCTCCTTTCATAAGGACTTTTCTCAGACCTTTGGGGAAAAGTGATTTGACCTTGACCTGGGAAGGAGTTCAAAGTGACCAGGATGATCCAAACGTTAATAAAGGAAGCTCACAGGGCTATCCCTGAGCACAGGACTGTGAGGCTTGAGAGAGATGTTGAGAATTTTAACCTAAGCACTGCCACTGATATACTGTATGTCTTCAGCCAAGTTCCTTTCCCTGTCTAGGTCTCAATTTCTCCATCTGCCAAATGGCTGCTCTGGGGATTCATTTTGGGGTAAAGTATTAATGAGGATTTCTGGGCTTTGTCGATTTCTCTCCCTATGAAACAAGCTGTGTTCTCAGGAACACAGATCCCTTCAAAATGCCTTTAAACTGAGATTGACTTGTGTTGGGGTGAACAAGATTTATTGACCCCATGAAATCAATGCATTTAGCAAAAGGGACAATAAATCTTGAGGTTCACATGGACAAGTAGTCAATATCTGTCTTGTGGCAGGTGCTCAGAGAATTTTTCTATAAATATATGAGGTTAAGGTTAGATATCTGTTGACATATAAGGTGACTGGACTTCTCAGCTATACACTATCATTCTACTAATCTCCTCATCTGGTTCCACTTAACCCTGAATTTCAGACCTACCTCACTAGCTATACAAGAGTCTCTGAACCACTCAGAGCCTTACTTTCTTCATCTGTGAAATGTGAATAGTAGTATTTATGTCTTGATGGGAGGAAAGTATTTTGTAAGACTTAAAAGCCCTAGGAAAATGGCAGCTGTTATCATCACCAGCCCTGTCCCAGTTCTTGGACCAGTCCAACAAACCAGAGATAGGGCAGTCCCTCACCATTCAGTCTTCCTTACCCTTTCCTAGCATGTACATTTCTCTTGCTCCCTTCAGTTCTAAATGCACACACATTATCTAGAAGTTCTCTCCTCCTAGCAAAGAAAAAAGAGATCATGTTAGAGACAGAAGGGACCTTAGATATCAACCAACTCAACTCCCTTATTTTACAAGTGAGAAAACTGAGGACTGGAGAGGAAATGTGAGTTGTTCCAAGGTACAGGGGTAGGGGTAGAATAAGAGGGCATGACCAAGGAGAAAGCAATGCAAGACTTTGGACCTCTATGAATCTCAGCTTCCTCATCTGTAAAATGGGAGGGTTGAATTTGATGACCTCCAAAGTCCCTTGTATGCTTGCAGTGCTAAATCTATGGATCTCTGACTTCATTTTGTGTGTGTGTGTGTGTGTGTGTGTGTGTGTGTGTGTGCGTGTGCGCGCATACACACAATGTTTAGAGAACACTGGGAAGCAGAGTTTAGAGAAATTTCCCCAGGGAACAATGTTCTAATTACCCAAGCATTTTTGAGAAAAGAGATCCTAAAACCTTTTTCTTTTTAAGCTTGGCCATCTCTTTCTGAGTCTCACTCTCGTTTACAGATGAGATGCTCAAGATTCAGACAATTCCATTGACTTGCCCAGGACTGCACAATTAGGACATTTGGGAGCTGGGATTAGATCTCAGGTCTTGCCTTACTCCAAATCCTATACATCATGCTAGCTCCATAGAGTTCTTTTAAATAACTCCCAGAGCTATAAGAATAGATGCTGGAGTAGGGTGGAGGAAGGGGAGCTTAAGTGGGGTTTGGCTACTGCACAGAGGAAGAATGTTCTGGAACATCATTTTGGGCACCTTCTAAATTTTGGAACCCTGGGACAAAGCCCCAGCAGTGTTACCTTCATTATGGCTTTGTCCTCAGGTAGTTTACCTGTAAAGGAGTGACCAGATGTACACAGCACACCAGGATGGATTGATTAAACACGATCCTCGTAGGCGCACGAACAGAAAAGTATTTGTATCATAATAAAGTTCAGGGTGGAATGAATAAAGCCCTGGAAATCAGACAGCAGGCAAGAATATTGCAAAGGGCCAGTTAACAAGACAGTCCAGAGAGGGCCAAATGATCGGTGGGAAGCTTGACTCCTTTCCCTCTCTGGGGAGTGAAATAGCGGGAGGGTCTGACCCAAGAGCAAGCTGGATTCCTAGGGGCTGGATGTTCTCAGTGTGAGTCCAGAAAGATGGAGTGCCTGTTCTCTTGGTCAGTATCAGGGTCTGAATTTGGAGACCTTCTGGAACAGACAGACTGAAAAAGGATGGGGGGTGGGAAAGAGAGGCCTGGCCAAGCTTTAGCTCGTCAGCAAATGTGGAGTTTTGTGGACGGCTCTTTTCCAAACCACAAGCCTGGAAGAGAAATGTTTTACTTAGTCATTTAGCTTCCTTAAGTGATGTAAATGCTCAGGCAGTGACTATAGGCTGTGCTTCTCTCTAGCCCAGAGCAGACATATTCCCCCAATTGTATTTGGGGATTTATCGCAATGATTGGCTCCATAAAAGGAGAAGAGAAGTTACAGACTCCCTTCCACTTGCCTGGTGGTTAAAACCTTCTTTGCTTAGAAGTACTAAGTATTTCTTCTCTCCCCTTTCCTCATCCCCCTCCCCCAAAAACCATCTCAAACATACTACCCACACATAATATTAAAGTATCTAGAACTGAAGGGATCTGAGGGAACTGAGGCATGAAGGGGCTTGCCAAGGCTCAATTGAGACCAGAAATTATGGCAAGATCTTCACAGTCATGCTTAGGAAAAACAGTACAGAATCCAGTGGAAAGAGAGCTGGATTTAGAGTCGGAAGATTTGGGTTCAAATCCTAGCTTTCATACACACTAGCTGCTTTATCTTGGGCACGTCCCATAATTTATTTGAATCAGTTTGCTCAGTTGTGAAATGATGGGATTGATCGAGATGGTCTGGGAAGGGGATCTCTTCCAGCTCCAAATCTATAACCCCATGATCCCCCTTCCTCTGAGACGGCAGACAGTATAGTCAGTCCAGAGCGCCCCAGACAAATGCCCAGGTGCCCTTTAGGGCTCTGCCTCCTGATTCTTATGGAGAGATGATAGAGGGGATTGAGAAGCGATCCTCTGGAGCCTAACTAAGCAAGCATTCAGGTCAGAATCTAAGCACAGTCAGAGATACAACTAGGGTGGACAACTGGAGCTTCACCCCAGGGTGCCAAAGTTAGAAGTATGAAAGACAGCAAAAGTTAAGTTTCTATAATAAGTTATTGTTAACTGATGAAGTCATTGACAATAAGCTAGATAATAAGAAGGCCAGCAAACTGCAGGTGGACTCAACCAATTGAAAGACAGACAGTGGACTTCAGAAAATGACAGTTTTTGATAAAGGAACCAAACCTACAGCTCACTGAAAATAGCCAAGAAAAGTGACCTAGAGTTACCAGGAGAAGGGCTTTTCTTCACTGCACTTGCTTTAATGAACTTCATGCATATAAACCGACACAACGCCCATAAAATTATCCCTCTGTTTTCTGATCTTGGGTCCTATGTTAGAGCATGTTTGGGAAGGGGGAATCATACTAAGGGGTTTACGTAATGGCTATGTAGAGAAGATGGTGACCTAATGGAGGATGGACCCATCCATCTCCTGGTGGGAGGATTTCTCTTGCACTAACGATAGATAGCTTATCTCGCTTCTGTCCTCAGTGCTCCCACCTCCTGAAAAGAGGCGGGGCCGCTTTGGCCACTTCCTCCGAGCTCTGCTGTAATAAATTTTCCTTGATACCTTATTAATGTCAAGCATGTCTCTAACCGAAGATTCAACCAGAATTTACAGTCCTTCAATAGCTAAGAAATGACAGATCTTAGGATCTAGTTAATGAGAATATTTAGTTGAAATATAGAACTACTAAATGCTGGGTAAGTACCCCCATCCAGCCCTCCCCACACATGGCCCCGCTCTCTGTGGTCTTCCCAGCTGGGTCGGGTCCTCTTCATAGGACAGAATTCTGCTGACCACAGCAGGACCTGAGGGAGCGACTTGTGCTGTTTGCCTCAGGTGTAGAATATGGCACTGACCTGGACACAATAAATCACTAGTTACAGCTCTGCTCCCAGCCCAGCACAATGTCAGAATAGCAACCCAGGGGCCCTTCCATTCTTCTAGGTGATTTTTTCCCCCAGTCCTTTCTCTGTTTTCTCCACTGAACTTCCTTCCAGAGGTCTCTAATAGGCTAATATTCAATGTCACTCAGATTAAGTCTCTCTTTAAATTTGTCAGCCCAGTTTTCCTCCAGACTGAAAAACAGTTGAAAATAAAAGCCAGATGTATACATACTTCCTAGGAGCCAGCTGAGTACAGTCCCGAGGTATGTGGGATGAGGCCTTGGGAAGGAATGAGAGGATAAATTCCAAATGTTATTTGAATCCAAAGCACATGTAGGAGAATGTGAAAACTGCTCGCTCCACAGTCTGAGCTGAGCACTGTGGGGCTCAAAAAGTCACTTGCCCAGGGCTGGAATTACCCTGGGGCAACTAGGTCTGTGCCCCATATGCTGGCATCCTGGGAGCAGCTCAGATAATGAGTTCTCTCCCTTCCAGCCTCCTCCCTTTCTCATTAACAGACACCAGACTGGCTGCTTCCTTACCCAGGCCCTGGTTGCCATACCTCATAGGACATGCCTTCCATTTTCCTGAAGAAACTTTCCATTTCTCCTGAAGAAACAACTCTCTCCAAGACTGGCTACTCCTTCTCCCACACCTCCTGACATACAGGTATCATAGGATCATATATTTAGTTCTGGAAGAGATCTTAGAAATCATTTAGTTCAATCCCCTCCTTTTGCAGGTAAAGAAACTGAGGACCAGAGAGAGGTAATGACTTCCCAAAGTGATGCTGATGGGGAACAGAGGAGCTGAGATTTGAACGCAGGTCCTCTGATTCCAAATCCAGTGCTGTCTCCCTCTGAATGGTTTGGTCTTTCAGTCCTATCCTACCCTTACCAAGGAGAGGCTTCTAGTCACCACAGTCTAAGACTGGAGCTGAATAGACCGACTAAGGAGATGACACTCAGGATTTGGTAGCAGGGAATATGGCATAGTGAAGACCAAGACAGCCATGGGATGATGTGTCCAGTAGAGACGCCCGTGATAGAATAAGGCAGGGAACAACTAGCCTGGGGGACAGCAGGGGCATAATGCCTGGGCACAGTCCCAGAAGAAAGCAGCACTTTGAAGGTCCATACGAGTAACACAATCCTGCAATGTTTTCGATCTCTATGCATTATTCCAATGCATGTCTCCTCTTTCCCTTTGGGGGTGTGTGTATTTGTGGGAGAGAGAGTCCTACATCTTTGGAAGAAATGTTCTATTGCTACTTTTCTCATTTTTCTATTTTTATTAGATGCCTCAGCTTGGAACTAATTGGGTCCTCTGGCCCACTAGGAAAAAAAAGCAAATACATTGGTGGGGATTCATGAGTAAAATTATCAATTGGACAAAACCCTCAGGATATCTTGAGCCTGGGGCAGCTATTTGGGGGTCCCGGGTGTAAGAGGGAGGTATCCTGGGTAACACAAGTAAAAAAGATGTTAGAAGCTTTGAAGGAACCAGATTAATCCTAGAAAATTAGGCAAAGTGAGTCTGGGCTATTTCCCCAAAGTGTGCCCCTTATCCTAGTCAGAATACTATTCTGTATCACTCCTAGGGGACCAGTGTTCTCATGCCTTCTGCCGCTACTCATAAAAGGGATTTGAAAGAAAGTATTTGATAAACTGGGACCTTAAGGTATTCAGGACATTTTTTTCCTGGTTCATTACTAGTATCTGAAATTGTACAATTTAATGCTAAAATCTGGATTTGGGGCAATATTTTTATAACTGAAAAAAAATTCCACATAATAAAATGAAAAAAATCCAATCCCAAAAGGCAGTCTTAAAATCGTCAGAGCAGGGGGAAAATAGTAAAATAATAAGATGCTAGAAAAAAAGTGCTAGTACTCTCCAACAGCTCACGGTGGACTAGACAGAGGCCTGGGGTCTATAATGAAGTAATCCTCCAAACACCAATAAGGAGTAATAGACCAATGAAATCTTAATAAATTTTAAGACTAAACAGCAGTTTTCACACACTAGGAGCAGAACAATTGAAAATGGCCTTGGGGTAGAGTTGAGAGGACCAGGTTTGGAAGTGGAAGGCTTGGGGTTGCTTATTTCTGTCCCTGGACAAGACGTGCCCCAGTGTCCTTTTCTGCAAAACGAGGAGGATGGATTAGATAACCTTTCTGTTTATCTGTTTCTACTCTAAATTGTGATTTAGTACATTGTGCTTCTGAGAGTATTTACATTATAAAATAGAGTATGGGATGAGAAAAGGAAGAAGCCATACCTTTGAGGACTTACTTCATGTGACTCTTACACTTACCATTCTAGCCAATCAATCAATCAATCAAGCTGCTCTTGTCACTTACTCTTCCTGAAATTCCTTAGTGCCCTGGAGAGCTAGGGGTACTCCCCACAGCTGATTCTTCAGACTTTTCTCCCTCCCCAGTCCTCTCCTCGATCTGAAGGACCTCCATCCCTGGGGCTTCCTCTTTCCATTGGTGAGCTCCAGATTGGAAACTCCATTTGAGGGATTGCCTAGGCCTGCCATGTTCATTTCTCTCCCAGCTCTGCTCCTTACGCATTGGATTTTTTCACCTCCTTCCCAGCAGCCTTCTCACTTGGAATTGAATGAAATTCTCCAGGTCGAATTTCTATGAGTAGCATCCTATCTCTCTGTTTCACTCCAATCACACTAATTATATAATTGTTATCTATAGATAGTGAATCTGACCTTGTCTTTCTACCTTATCTTCTCCCTGAATCTTTCCCTACTTTCCATTTGTGGTCTTGTCTCCTCCCTCCCCTTTCCTCAAGCCCAACACACAAAGTAATCACTAGGTCTCACTACAGTGTATGAGACAAAGAGGAAGCCAATTTGGCAGATAGAGGATTTATGAAGGTCTCTTCTAACTCCCTATTTGTGATATCGAAGTCACAGCCCTGGGGAGGCAGTCTCCAGCTTCCTCATTTTACAGATGAGGAAACTGAAAACGAGTTTAAATGACTTGTCCAAGTAAGTGACAATCCTGCAATTAGAACTAAGGTCTCATTGCTCCAGTTTCAGCATGCTCTCCCCTATGGCATGCCGCCTTTTTTCAGGTACATCAGCCCAGAAAAATAAATGTACGTCAAGATGTGATGGTTCTCTGTCCATGTTACTGGTTCTTCCTGAGCTATGTGAAGTCAGCTTTCTGCACGTGCTCTGAATGACAGCTTTCAGCCTTCCCAAATGCCACCCCAGAACAAAGACAGATTTCAGAGGAGGCAGACGCAATCGGGCTCCAACCAGAACAGGTTTAAGGTGGTCTTGCCACCTCAAATGTCGCTCCTCGACAGGAAGGATTTTGTCATTGGCCTCTGAGGTCCCATCAGGTATAACTGCTGGGATTTTCCAGCTGTTAAATGGCCTCAGCTTGAATGTGTTCTTTTGTGCCGCAGGGCTTCAGAATTTCTACTTAGCAGAAGCCAGAGGCTGCGGCTGATCTCCTCGAGAACAGAAAACCTACGGTTCAGCCTTAATAATTGCGATCCTCTCATGTTTGCCTTGGAATCCTAAGCAGGGACAAAGGCAAACCGTGGATGCTGGAAATCAGCACATTCCGGGGATTTATGGGTCTTTGGCCGTATTTGATTTTATCCTCTACAGTGTTAGCTTTTATTTTAAAAGGAAAGAAATAAAAAAGAAAAGAAAATCAGTCTTCTGATTGGGAAGGTTTAACAAGAATATAAACATGGCAAGTGCCTTTAAATGTGTACATTTTATCCATCTAGAGCCTAATTACCTGAAAATACACCATCTATGAGAAGGGAGCTGTCTTCATTTATATCCATGAAGGGTTAACTTTGCCTTCTAACTCAACAAGGTCATTTTCATTTAAATAACTATTTAATTCACCTATTTAATTTCTGGGA
The DNA here is from genome assembly GCA_028658325.1 of Potorous gilbertii. Lineage (NCBI taxonomy): Eukaryota > Metazoa > Chordata > Mammalia > Diprotodontia > Potoroidae > Potorous > Potorous gilbertii. The sequence continues at coordinate 16,950,316 of CM053770.1, forward strand.
ACCTTATCAGAACGGGCTGGAGAGGTCTTTGTAACTTGTGTGGTTTTGCCCAGTATGAGACATCTTTCACCAGCTGGGTGGGTGTGGTCCCAAATATCACTCCTACAGCCCCAGGAGAGTATAAAACCTACACAGTGCATTAGAGGCTGTACCAGGGTCCCAGAAATTTAGAGGATGGGGCTGCAAAGCTCAAACTGGCCGTTCTTGTGTCTGGGGCAGCACAAACTTCCAGGGATGTCCCTTAAAGCTGGGGCACCAGACGGGTAAATAGAAGTCATGGGACTTCCACAAGATGCCAGACTGGAGTTCAAGGGTGGTGGAGTTGGGCGGGGAAGAGTTCAAAGGGTTGAGAAAAGCCTTAGGGGAGGGGAGAAAATGGGGGAAAGGGAGAAAACTTTCTGTCTTTTATAGTCAGCTAGGAGCTAAACTCTATTGCTTCTCCTACTGAAAAGCCTGCAAGTAACTTCCAGCCCCCTGGTGCACAAGCGCCCTGATTGCCCTGCCCTGGTTACAACTTGGGGGCCACGTGGGAAATAAAAAAAATACTCAGAATGTGCCGTGTGGTTGGGGGTATACCATGAGTTGTCTGAAAAGAAAGGCTTCTAAGAACCTTAATAAAGCAATGTAGAAATAACACTGATGTTTATATGACAGTTAGCCTATCAACAAGTATTTATTAAGGTTCTTCCATGCATCAGGGGCTGGTCAAGCAAAGACAAAAATGAAAGAACCCCTGCCTTCAAGGACTTTACATTCTCCGTACATTTTCTATTTATTTTATAGATGAGAAAACCAAGGCTCATAGGGGTTAAACCACTTGCTCATAAACCACATAGCAGCTAAGTGGCAAAGACTAGATTTCCACACAAGGCTGGCATGTGTGTTCCATTACCCCTTGCTCACCACCGATGACTATGGCAATTAAACAGTAACAATAGCTAACATTTATGTAGCCCTCTGCGCTAGGCTCTCTACAATTACTGTTTCATTTGATTCACTACCAAGGGAGCTCGGTGCTAGGATTATCCCCTTTTCACAGACGAGGAAATTGAGGCAGACAGAGGTTAGAGTAACTTGGCCAGGGTCACGCAGTCAGTAAATGTCTGATAGCAGATTTGAATTCAGGTCTTCCTGCTTCCAGGCCCAGTTCTCTATGGACCGTACCACTTGGCTGCCTCCTGGAATGGCAGTGTACTCTTTTGTTCAGATTTTCTGCTACTTTTGAAGAAATCTCTTCTTGATGCAGTTTGTAGTCAGTTAAGTAGAAAAAGCATTGAATGAACATCAATCTACACCCAGCAATGTTTAAAGAAGTGGAATGAGGACAGGGAGGGGATGAGAGAGGGATGTCTATATGGGGCTGTTTGAGTTGATAAGAACTCATTTCAGGAAGCCTTGGATTCCAGTCCTACCTCTGATGCCATTACCGCGAAGCTGGCTCTAAAACCAGGGTACCAGCTCTTCTCATCTCTTCTAGAACAAAATAAGCAAACACAGAGGCCAAGAGCTGAGCCTGTTTTTCATGGGCTATGTATTAACCTTGGTGGGGATGGCCCAAGACCTCTCTCTTCATATCACTGTCTCTCATCTGATGCCATTGGTGAAAGAGTCCAATCACAAACAAAATAACCAAGAAAATGGCCACGTTTAACAAAGTCTTTTCCAAAGATACCTCTGGTTCTGGCTGTGGAGGTTCCTCCTAACCATGTGGTTAGTAGACCAGAACCACTTTTACAATGACTGCACATGCTCCATAGTCTCTCCAAGGAAACAGATTTCAAAATCTTCCCAGGTATTTCCATTACAAGTCATCATGACTCTTCCAAAAGCAAACTCCTGACCTAGCCTCTCCACATGGGGATAAACTATCAGGGACTCTTTGTGGATGTGCCAGATCCCCATTACACATATATAGAAGTTCATGTTGCTTTCAGAATATAAATTAAACTTCGAACAAAATAAAAGGCATCTGTATACTAGAGAAACATTTTTTAAAAAACCTTTATTTCAAATTCCAGGTTTGTTCAGCCTAGTTAGGTGATAAAGAATAAATTGTATATAAGCAATAAGTGAAAAAAAGCTGAAATGTCCAAACAACTTAAATAGAAATTGAACTTTTTAGATTTGTTAACCTAACAACAAAAAAGGAGACAGACCCATGATATGCAAAGTGGTAGGTAGTACCTAATTTGTTCAAGTTTTAACTTCCACAAGCTGATATTAAATTCCTTTTGAACCAATCTTAGAAGTCTCATCAAAATTCTCAATGATGTCTGGAACTTCATCTTCCTCCTGAAGGAGTCCCATCCAAAGGAAAGCAGCCAAAAAAAATGACCTCTTGTTAATGGTGTTTTGGGCAAAGCTTCTGCTTGCCTCCTTAAGCAAGCCAGGCTGGAATAAGATTCTGGTTAGTAATTTTACTAGCTTCTTTGTCTCATCATGCTCTCCTAGGTTTTTCAACAATAAGAATATATTAAACCCTTTCCTTTAGTAGTAAGAATTTAAATCGACAGATGTATAATCTTTTGGGATAGTGACATGAGTAATTTTGGTAAATTATTCAAGTTTCCAAACTAACAATTTTTTTTCAAATTAAAGCAAGTGGTTTCTCTACATAGATCCAAGACTGATAAACTCTGGCCATTAATCTGGGATTTTGGAGCATTGTTTTTATTTGGTTTCTGTTCCAACCATTTCAGTCAAAAAGTACAAGAATGGAGAGAAATGACTGTCCTAAAACCCAGACTACCTATCCTTCGTACCTAAATACCTTATCATACAAGCAATACTTGTCTCTCTCAAATTATGTGGGATAAAAAATAAAATATATATATGTATACATACATACGTACATTTTCGGTACATATGTATACAAATACACAAGGCACTGAGTATGCACACATATGTGTATAAAGAAATGAATCGTAATAGTAAACAGAAGATTTGGGCCATATTAGACTCTAGGAATCAAGACCCAAAGTAACTAGGTCAGTCACCGCATTTCTAGCACAGACTAAGGGGCAGGATCCTGACTGGTTGAAATGAATAACTGTTCCTATCTGCTCCTTACTCCTGATGCTTGGAGGAGACCCTGGCTGGCTGTTTTTGGCTTACACGAATTTTTAGTTCCATTGACACTTATGTTTCTCATTCCAATGAACACATTGACTTTCAATTTACATCAGTATTTTGTGAGTTTGGGTAGCATGAAACAGACTAAATTCTGGATCCAGAGAAGGCAACAACTTCCTGGGCTTTGGGCTCAAAGTTTTAAATGTTGGTTCTGACATTTTCTAGCTTTGGGTCCAGGGGAAAGCCAACCATTTAATTGCTCTGAGCCTCAGTTTCCTCATATATAAAATGAGGAACACGCTTTGTGTTTGAGCTAAGACTTCTAGATTTGGAGTTCAAAACTTGTGTCTCTCTCAGGGTGCTTGGTTCAAGGGGGCACTGAGTTAAGGGAAGAGGAAAAGGGCAGCCCTGAGTACACGGAGCAAAGAGGGAACACAGGGATTGCTGGTCTGGGACTTGACTCTTCATGACCCCATTGGGGGTTTTCTTGACAAAGATACTGCAGTGGTTTGCTGTAAGGGAATTGCCAATCCCCAGCCTCTTGGACGACATTCACTAGTCACGACTCAGGTAAACTCAGGGGAGACTGGTAAGGCATGACCAAGATGGCACTGGGAGGAAGGGTTCCTCCCCTGTTTTGCTCAAGGCTATTTTCCCAGGCTTTTCTGAGAACAAAGAAGCCAAAAATGTTTTTCTTTCTTGGGGCTACTGGGCAGTCCTGGCTTAAGGTAAATTACTTCCTTGTAAGGGCACACTACTAGCTGATAGGCTCACTTAGGACACTGGTGTCAGAAAAGAGATAAAAGCACGGCTCACTGCCAGAATAGAAGAAGTTCTTACTATCTTGTCTCCCGCCTCAGTCATTGCTTACAGCTAAACTCCACCAGGGCCTACAGGCCTCTGCTGGTCAGATAAGCCTGTGGGCCAGAGAGATCAGGCCCAAACTCCCGGGGTCCCTAACAGTTTGCCATTTCCTTCTCTAGCTTAATTTACAGATGAGGAAACTGAAGCAAACAGGATTAAATGATTTGCCCAGGGTCACACAGCTAGTAAATGTCTGAGACTGAATTGGAATTCAGCTCTTACTGACTCCAGGCCCAGCAGCACTCTGTCCACTGTGCCACCTTACTGTCCCACACATTAATATGGGGGTTTGGCTGTTTCAATGGCTTCACTGAGGTCAGTCACAAGCCGCTGTGTGGGCACCCCTCCTCCACCCCTGGGCACATCTTTGCTCACCCACCCCTTCTGATTGTGAGCGATTTCTGTGTGGGTAGCAGCTTGTCATGCAGTCGGGCTCGCTGGCTGTCATCCGTCATTCTCCCCACCTCCTTCCCCAAGCACACGCTTCCTTTATGATGTCTATTACAGCCTGCCTCGCACACAAATCACTGCTGGCAGTGTGCCGTAGCCTGCTCCCACCCACCTTGCATCTCTCTGTTTGCCTTTAAGTCTCCTGCAATTGTGATTCTTTCGAGATCTTGGTGATCCATAATTCACAGCCCTGTAGCATCACCCGGAGAATATGAGTGTTAAAGTAAATGACGGTGATGAGTAATTTCGCAAATGCAATCCAGCCCACTCTCCTCTCCTATTCAATTCTGGGCCCAGCTCATTTCAGGCTACAGCGACTGCACAAGATAAATGTGGCAGGCAACGAGGTCCATGGCCGGCCCATCGCCCTGCATGCCATCAGCTGGGCAATAAACATTCTTCAGCATCTGGTCGTTTCCTGGGCTGATCTCCTTTGAGTGACTGTGTCACTGGGAGGCCCCATAGGTCCCTGAAGGCTTAAGGAAGTCAGCTCAGTGTCATGCACAAACAGGAACAGCTGGGGGGTGCTTGGCAGACTAGGTGTTGCAGTGGAATGGGGATGGTTTTGAGGCACAAAAGGCCTGGGTTCAAATCCTGACGTGACAGCCTGATTCAGTAGAACTGGATCTGATTACACATTTATTACCACCATCCCTAAGAAAAGAAAGAACTGATTCACCGGAGGTGGATTTGGAAGGAATGAAAGAAGGTTACAAAGAGACACGTTTATGCTTGAAATGAGAAAAAGCTTTCCAAAGAACAGTCCCCAAGTGAAAAGGACATCTTGCCAGGTGTGTTGGAGAAGGGAACCTGGTCCAGGCGTAGGGTGGGCTGGATGGCCTGAGGTCCTTTCCTACTCTGCAGTTCATTGCTTGGTGTGATTCTGTATACTCAAGTAAAGACTGAGTGCTTTGCATATACTATACCCAGAGCCCAAGGATTGGATGTTATTCAGTCGTTTTCAGTTGTGTCCAACTCTCCATGACCCCATTGGGGTTTTCTTGGCAAAAATACTGGAATGGTTTGTCATTTCTTTCTCCAGCTCATTTTACAGAAGAGGAAACTGAGCCAAACAGAATTAAATGACTTGCCCAGGGTCCCACAGCTAGTTAAGTAGCCAAGATCAGATTTGAACTCAGGAAGATGAATTTTCCTGACTCCAGGTCTTGTGCTCTATCTACTATGTTGCCTTGTTGCCCAAGAAAGACTGAGACCTCAGGCAAAAGGCAGCCCAGAACAGGCCTCAGATACCAGGCCTGGTACAGAACTGGGTGTGTTTTTTCAGTTGTAGGACGTCTACTCAGCATGCCTCATCCTCTGCCATCTTGGACTATATAAGTGTTGAGTTGGTGCTACCTATGAGTTTGGTGTAGTCCTGTGGGACCCAAGAACTCTTGCAGGCCAACAGACACATATTGAATACAAGAATCTGAATTAAAAAATTGAGGGGGCTAGCAATGCCTTGAAATGGCTCCACTCCTAAGATTTGGGTCCTGTGCATTGCTCCCCTCAACCCTTCATTTGTATTGGTGGGCAAAAGAATCTTGAAGTCAAGAAAACTGGGTGGGGCTGAGAAGGCTCAGACTTAGATAGTCCTTGGAAGTTGGTTGGAAGACTAGCCCTTAAAATTAAACTGAATGGAACAGTTAATAATTGTATACTAAACAGGGAGTTATAAGTACTTTCTAAACCTTAGATCAGATAATGGTTTAGAGCCTAGATACTGTCATTGATAAAAAGGAAGTTGAAGTAAAAAGAAACTTAACGCCCAAGATCAGTTACTTAACCTTCACTTGTTTCGTATTTCAAAGAACTTGGCAATCAACATCGGGTTGATTCCTTTTTGGGAGAAGAAAAATCTATCACAACCAGGGCTTACTAGGTGCCAAACACCTTGTTAAGTATTGAGTATGCAAAAAAAACCAACCGTACAATAACATTCCCTGTCCTCACGGAATTTATATACTAATGAGGGAGAAATACACATAAGTATGAACATACAAGATACATACAGAGTAGATGGAAGGGAAGTGTGATGGGTTGGAGGCTTGGGAGCTATGTCTTTTTCTATTTTAATAATTTTTTTAGTGGACTGGACCCAGAGTACTTTGAACCTGAAGTGGTTTGTCGTAGAGGACCCACTGCACAGTTAGAGAATGACCTCAGGTGCTACAGATAAAACAGCATCACCCCCATCCCCACAAGATTCAGGAAAATTGTGTCTCTAAACAACTTACCTCTCTATTCCTAACGAATCTTCATGTCTTGCTGCATTGGTTCTGGTGACTCAGAATCACTATTTGCCCTTTCTCAAAAAGCCAAGTATCTGACTTGTATTTTTCTCTGTCTTTGTATACCCTGCCTTCCCAGTTTACCAGCCCCTTCAACTTCCATGATCTAGAACTCCGGCAGACCCTTATTTGAATGACACTTCTTGACCTTCTATCTCTCCCTCTGACCCACTTATCCTACACCTGTTTATCTTCATCACAATCTTAAGACCCCCAGGTCTGCCTGTTCTCCTAGGAAGAAATGTAAAGTCCTGCTTGAAATGTAAAGCCTTCCCCAATTGAGTTCCCACCTACCTTTGCATACTGGACTCTGTTCTAGTCAAACTGTCTAGGTATCTGTTTCCCATGCATGACATGTCAGTACTTTTTCACAGACTCTTCCCCTATGTCTAGGATGTGCTCCTCCTCCTTCTCCTCCTTAGAGAATATGTAGCTTCATTCAAAGCTCAGTTTGGGTACTGCTTCCTATAGGACAGTCTTCTGATTGCCTCTGTTATCAACATTCTCTCCCTTTGGAATTACTTTGCATTTGCTTATTTGTGTACTTGTACTCTACCTCCACCCAGTAGAAGTAAACTCCTTGAGAGCAGTGACTGTTTTAGTTTTGTATTTCCAGGTTTGTTTTTGTATCTCTATTATCTAGTGAAGTATGTACCACCTAGTAGGGGGCTTCATAAATGCGTTAATAAATATATAATTGTAGTAATTTAATAAATAATCAGATTCTTCAGATGGGCCTGTTGAGCAGCATTGGTCTACCACAGAATTTTTCTAGCACATCACTTCTCTAGTCCTCTGTAAATGAGGAAACTGGGCTCTGTCAGCTCCAAGGACTCTTTCCACTCAAGACATGGGATCAGGTGGGAGGTCAGGAAAGGCTTCTTGTAGGAGGTGGCCACTGAGCTGGGCTTTGAAGAAAGCTGGGGGTTCCACTAAGCAGAAATGGGGTAGGCAGACATTCCAGGCCTGGGCGTGGTCGCCGGGTCTAGGATTTATTCGTTCCTCTCTCGTCCTCCAACAAGAAGGAAAGCTGTTGCAACATCTCCCTCCGAAAGTGGACAATTTCCAGGCCCCAAGCTCCTCCCCCACCTCACGAGCACAGGGAAATCCAAACTCTGAAAAATACAAAGTCCTGAGACCATGTGGGGAAATGCTAACACCATTTAGGCACATGGTCCAGGGGAAAATGCCCATCAAGCTTGGCATCCTAGGTTTTAGTGTTGGAAGGAATCTTAAAGGGATCTTCCAGTCCAGTCCTCTCGTTTTACAGCTGGGGAAACTGAGACACACAGAAGGGGAGTGGATTATATAAGGTCATCCAGGTAGTAAAGCAGAGAGCCAGGATTTGAACCAGGTGTTCTGACTCCAAATCCAATGTTCTTTCCACTCCATCACTGTGCAGGAGTAGGGGTGAAGGACCAGGGACATACAGTGACTCCTTTATCACTTAGCTGGTAGCCTTTGGAAGTGACTGTAGCTTCAGAATTCATCTAGTGATCCATGTGGTGATGAGCAACTCTCAGCCTGAGATGGTCTTGAGTCAAGCTTTGTGCAATCTGTCACCTGATCATTTTACAAAATCTTAGACTACTGAATTAGAAGAATCCAGCTGCTTTCCCAAACTGCTCCCCATTCCCTTGTAGACCTTTCTCCACCTCCAGATTCTTATAGCTAAGCTCCCATGGTATTGCTCATTTGCAAATAATTCATGTAACTTTTAATGTTGAATATTAAGTTCCTCTGTGCTTATATATTGGCTTTCTTTAAGAGCAAGGAATATGCCAGGCTAAACTGGGCTCACTGGAGGGAGTCCTTGGGGAATGCATTAAGAAGGCTTGCTCTTGGAAGAAACTTTTATCTTGCAGGGTAGGGTCTGAGGTAGCCCCAAAGACTGATGGACACCAACAACAATGTGAATGAACAAGTGTACATTAATTGCTTACTCTGTGCTTATACTGGTTATTGGGCTTGCTTATTTATAACAGCTTCCAAAATACAGGGGACATTTCAAAAACATTTCAATGGGAGTAAAGATGGGTGGGATCCGACATATAGACACTCCTGGGACTCACCTGAGGCTACCTTATAAATGTGCTATCTCACATGGTCTCAAAAGCTAAACTGAGTCAGGTGTGATTAATATGTGGATGAGAGATGACTCGGGAAAACTGTAATCTGTGTTGTCAAACTCAAATAGAAATGGATCTCTACCAGCTACAGCAACTCAGAAAACTACAAATGAATAATATCTGTGTTGTATTGCATCTTTCCCCATATTATATTGTTCATTTTAGCCCAAACTCACTTTAGGTTTGAGGCCTAGAGTGAAGGAGAGGGTAGTCCAAGGTCCCTGAACATGATTTAAATGGCAGAGTGAGAACTGGAGCTGATCTCTTGACTCAGGGCAGTGCTTTGTACACTACATGGAGCAGCCCCTTACCTTAGAACATAAGCGCCTCAAGGGCAGTGAGTTTCAGTTTTGTCTTTTGGCTTTGTTTCCCCAGCTCCCCAGCATAGAGCCTACTTAATGAGTTCTTGTGAATGAATCAGTTTTACTTCTTAAATGGTTTAGTAGACAGTGTTGGACATGAAATCAGGAAGGCCTAAGTTCAAATCTGGCCTCAGATACTTGCTAGCTGTGTGACTCTGGGCAAGTCACTTAACTCTGTTTACCTCAGTTTCCTCCTCTGTAAAATGAACTGGAGAAGGAAATGGCAAACCACTCCAGTGTCTGTGCCAAGAAAACCCCAAATGGAGTCACAAAGAGTTGGTCATGACTGAAACAACTTGAACAAAACTCCTTAAAAATTGACTTGATATTTTGATGGATCCCATAGTGTCTGAAACATAACTGGCAGTTAATAAATGCTTATTGAATGAATGAATACCCTCAAATAGTGCCCAGTACATAAACTGGAGCTTAATAAGTGCTTATTGAATGAATGACTGACCTTGAATAGTGCCCAACATATAAACTAGAGCTTAATAAATGCTTTTGGAATGAGTAAATGAACCCCAAATCTCCTCATTGTCACCTATCCCTCCACTGATGATCATGTCATCCTCGGTGATCATTGCCTATCTCTTCCTCTCCTCAAATATTCCATGAAAGAGTCACCTGATTTGCCAGTACTTTCACCACTGCATTTCTCCTGTGTAGCCCAAGACCCATCCCTCAGCTCTCTTCTCCCTCTGGCTCCTGCTTTATGCTCCCCTCTCCCCCTTTACTGAGCATATGCTTCCCAGATGATGTCTTTATATGACATTTCAGACACAAGTCCTTCTTGTTAATGGCTGCTACTCACGACATTCCCAACCATCCAACCCTCTCCTTGTTGACCATTGGACTCACTCACAACTTTTCCTATTAAGCAGCTACACAAATCTAAGAAATCTGAAAGGAAGAAAGTTGGATATAAGTTCTAGGGCCCCAGACAGCAGGCGCTCAAAGCTAAGGCCTGATATTTAGGTCCTACCTAAATCATGCTGTTTGCCAAAGCCATGTACAACATGGCTTCCCTTAAGGATTTAATTTGGAGGAGGAGGGGAAAACTGGAGTAGCCAATTATTGACTAATTAATGCTTGTTGTTCAGGTAGAAATTGGTCCAGATGCCTCTGAGGTCCTTGCCACACTGAGAATGACGAGCAGCCTAATGGTTCAATTTTTTTTGGATGGTTTCATTCTTTGGTCTTTGCAGTCCAATAAAAACATATTGCTTTGATTGAGTCACATCATTATAAATACCAACAAACCATTTATATAGTGTCTTACAGTTTGTAAAATGTTTCAACTCACTCCACAAAGCATTTATTATGTGCCTACTATGTGCTGGGCCTGGCATGTAAAGGCAAAAACAAGTTTATAGCTTCTAGAAGTTTATACTCCATGGGGGTGAGGCATGTAGAATTTGTACCCATGTTAAGTCAGTACAAGATGACTGCAGGGGAAAACTCTAGTAAAGGGACCAGTGGATGGTGAGGGAGTCAGGACAGGCTCCCTGCAGGTGGTACACCTGAGTCCAGTCTTGAAGGAAGCTAAAGCTGTCTAAGACCTGGAGGTGAGAAGAGTCACATTCCAGGCACTGGGCAAAGGAGCAGAGACGGGAGATGGGATGCGAATGTCATGGAGCAACCAGCTGGTGTGTCCTAAAGAGTTTGTGGAGAAGAATATGAAAATTAATCAGATCATGGAAGGCTTTAAATGCCAGGCTGGTGTGTGTGTGTGTGTGTGTGTGTGTGTGTGTGTAGGGGACCAGAATGGGGTAATGGGGGAAGGGGAATGTTTAATGATGATCCAGCAAAGGAAACTGAGGCAGAAATGGTCAAACAGGTAGTAGAAGCAAGAAGGAGCAAGATGAATGTCATCCCCATTTTACAGACAAGGAAACAGAGTCAGAGAGATGAGTGATAAATTGTCACTGGGTTATTTGAGTCCTGTCCAACTCTCCATGACTCCATTTGGGGTTTTTTTTAGCAAAGATATTAGAGTGATTTACCATTTCCACAATACTGGAATTGTTTCTTTCTAACTGCTTGCAATATTTTCTCCTTGACCTGGGAACTCTGGAATTTGGCCACAATGTTCCTAGGAGTTTCTCTTTTTGGATCTCTTTCAGGCAGTGATCGGTGGAGTC
>CM053770.1:16962127-17021699 GCA_028658325.1 Potorous gilbertii
CAGGTTCTCAGGTGGGGGCAGGGCCACCTTCCAGGCTCAGTTCCCTCAGGGAGTTTATGCAGAGACCTTTTGTAATGGAGCTGCTGTCGAGCTCCTGCCTGCTCCAGGAGCCTCTGGCTGCCTGCTGCCTCTGCTGCTGCCTCCTGAGGGGGCCCGAGTCATGGACACACCCCGCTCTCCTCTCAGCCCATCTCTCTCACTGACCTGTGAGTTCGTGGGTGGAGGGACCTTTGTGGCCACTGGAGATTCGGTCCCTGAAGCCTGCTCGAATCTGCTTGCTCCTCTCAGTGCCACGTGGCCGGGGCAGGGCAGGGGAGGGCTCCGCTCCATCTGGGGCACAATGGACCTTTGGGATGAGTTTTTCAGGGCTCTCTGGAATGGAAATCTCCTTCACTATGTTCCACTGTTCCAGAATTTGTCGGGAGTTCTTTTTAGAGGAAATCCATGGGCAGTGGGTTCAGAGCTAGCATATGTGAATCTTTCTACTCCGCCATCTTGGCTCCGCCCCCCGTGATTTACCATTTCATTTCTTTCTCCAGTTCATTTTACAGAGGAGGAAACTGAGGCAAACAGGGTTATGTGACTTGCCTAGGATCACACGGTTAGTAAATGTCTGAGGCCAGATTTGAACTCAGGTCCTCCTGACACCACTGCACACTCCAGCTGCCTGGGTGACATATTACCAACTGATATAATTTCTCATGTAGTAGGTGAACCAGAGGCAATGGATGGACAGCAAGGACGCAGATAAAGATCAGTGAATCTGGGGACTGCCAATGAGAGCCAGAGTCTCCTCCCACCCCTAGCCTTCTGCTCCTGACACAGCTAAGTTTGGTCTATCAGGATCTTATTCTCCAATATCCCCATCTGCCTTTCTGCTCCCCAGGACTGGCTGGAAATTCCTGGACAAGTGTCTGTTCATTTTGGACATTAACTTGTTGTCTAACCCTAACCAAGTTACGGCACTTCTTGGGTCTTGCACAGACTGGCCCTTATGGTCTAATGGAACTGAGCCAAGAATAAAGTTTAATCCAAACAATTGCTTTGTTTCTTAAAATCAATGTACTTTCCAAACTTCCATTAGGGTCCACTTTCAGTCCTTGCTGTGCTTAGGTGACCCTTGGTTTTTGAAGGCCATTCCAAAGGAACACAAACTCTGTTGGCCTTATTGAGTTGAAGAGTCTTCAACTAGGAGTCTAGCAAAAGGGTGTCTATCTGTCACCTCCAGATCAGCTTAGCTAAGTTCAGAGCAGTCCATCACCAAACTGGCTTCAAGCTAATGAATTTTCAGTCACACTCTGGAAACCCATCTACTTTAAATTGAAGAAGGATCATAAACTGCAGAATTGTAACTTGGCTGAACCCATCAGAGACTAGCCCCTGGGTGGAAAATTTAGAAGGTGCTGACAGCATCACCCAGTGATACCCTTCTCCTCCCTGGTGTGGCCTCATCCCAGAATGAGTCTCTTCTATTGTCCAGCCTTATCCTTTACAGTGGGCAACAACCACACCCAACATTCTGTGAGCCAAGTAGAAATATCTTGCATCCCAGGCCATGTTTCCTCCCCTCAAAGCAGCCTGAAGTGTAAAGTGATGATGTCCAAAGCTCGTTTGGCTGCCTTTATTTCTTCCTTTTCACTGAATTGGTTGGCATTTGGTAGACTCAGTCTGAGGTCCGTGAACTCTAAAATGAAAATGGCGGAAGGATGATCTTGCCAGAGCAATTGTAGACTGTAGAGCCCCATTGTAGACTAGAAATAATGGGGATGAGTAAGGGAGGAGATAATGAATGTTCCAGTGGATCTGGAGGGAGAGGACAGAGGCTGGAACCCAGTCTTTGACACCAACTACCTATGACTGCCAAGCTCATAAAATAGAAGAGCTTCCAAAGTCCCCTCTGGTCTTAAATCTATAATTCTGTGACCCCTTGAGCTGGCCCTTCAGACAAGGAGAGGCAAGGCTTGTTTTTAACCAGTCAAAAATTAGGACCATAAACTTAGGACTGCCAGGGACCCATGAGTCCACAAATTACAGTTCTTTCACTTTACAGATGGGGACACTGAGGCCTATAAGGATTAAGTGACTAGTCCAAGGTCATGCATTTAGCACTGAAAACAGAACCAGGACAAGCAGCCTAGAAATGTGACTCCTGGTCCAGAACCCTTCCTACTGGGCTCCCCTGGGGAGGCTGTGTATTTGTATTTCCCATTGCTGGGTTGAACTCTGCTACTACAGTAGAAACTTTGCATGCCTTGGTTTCCCCATCTGTAGAATTCTAAAAGTTATTAGATGGTGATGGACTGCTCTGAACTTAGCTAAGCTGATCTGGAGGTGACAGATAGACACCCTTTTGCTAGACTCCTAGTTGAAGACTCTTCAACTCAATAAGAAATGTGCTTCACAGTCCTGGCTGGAGGTGGCTTGGTGGATAAAGCGCCAGGCCTGGAGTTAGGAAGACCTGAATTCAAATCCAGCCTTAGACGCTAGTTGTGTGACCCTGGTCAAGTCACTTAACCCTGTTTACCTCAGTTTCCTCATTTGTAAAATATAGCTGGAGAAGGAAATGGCTAACCACTCCAGTATCTTTGTTAAGAAAACCCCAAATGTGGGTATATCAGACAGGACTGAAAATGACTGAACAACAAAGTCCCTTCCACTTTCTCAGTCTTAGTCCTCTTCTATATAATGGAGGCAAGGGCGCTTATCCTACCTACCTCACAGGACTGCTGCAAAGCAAGTGTCAGAACTCTATGGATGTGAGCCATGACTATGGGCCAGTCCCTTGGGGGCCTAGGTCCAGACTAGTGAACTAATGTCTGTTAAGGACCGTGATACTTCTGAAGAATGATCAGGGGTGACATTTTCCAATTCAATTAGCACCAGAAAAGGAAAATTCCCAGTTACCATCTTGGATTATTTTAAAAGAGAAACATGACCCATCATTAATGGGCTCTATCGCCTGAAACAGTCAGAGAGCTCAAGTCTTGCTGCCCTTTGCTCCCTTCCTTTACTCGATGGTTCAGTCACACAACCTCCTTTGGACCACAGATTTAGAACTGGAAAGGACATCCCTCAGAGGTCCTCTAGCCCAGCTCCCTTGTTTTACAGATGAGGAAACTGAGGCCCAGAAGAACTAAGTGACTTTTCTAAGGTGACGGGTAGGAAAGGAGCAGGAAAAAGATTTGAACTCAGGTCCTCTGACTCCAAATCCAGAGCTCTTTCTCATACATGACATTCTATCTTACTTATCTAACTGTGTGACCTTGGGAAAGTCACACAACTTCCTTATAAAATAATGGAATAGGGCTTGGAGGTCCCTTCTAACTCTATACCTATAACCCTGTCTTCTGAAATCATCCCATCCCTGTCACTTACTGGATAAGTCATTCCCCCTCTATAGGACTCAGTTTCCTTATCTGTAAAGTAGAGAGGTTGACCTTTAAAGTCTCTTTCACATTAAATCTATGAAGAAACTTAAGGTAACACCATTAGTTACTGTCAAATGCAGGATTAGAACCCAGCTTCCTTTACCGAAAGTTTGTCACGCTCTCCCTTCTACCCTATTGCATGGAAAACACATCTGCTAATGCTACAAAAATTCTACCTTTCCTCTTGATACTTCCCAGGAATTCCCCCCACGCCTCCCACTTTCATGGATTGGGAAGAAGTGCAATGGAGTCAATCCCATGGGAGCTCAGTCTGGCCTCAGATACTTCAGATTTGTGCAGTCCTGGGCTCTTCACTGAACCCGCCTGCCTCAGTTTTCTCAACTGTAAAATGGGTGGAACATGAGCACCCTCCTCCCGGAGTCTTTCTGAAGATCAAGCTAGACATTTGTGAAGTGTTCAGTGCCATGCCGGGCACATAGCTGGTGCTTTATACAAGCTGTCGGGTGAACCCCCTCCTCATTTTACAGATGAGGAAACTGAGGCCCCGAGAAGTAAAGGGACATGACTTCAGAACCAGTGGGGGTGGGTAGAGGGGTGCTGGCTCTGGCTTCTCCTCTCCTTTGTGCTGAGACTGGGGTCAGCCTTCGGGCTCTTACCTGGACTGGAGACTTGGGGTCTGGTAGGACCGCAAGGCTTTTATTGTGAAAGGAACCCAAGTCAATGGCAGGGGCTGCTCCTCCCCGCCCTGCCTCCCTTCCCCTGGTCCCCTCCCTCTCCCCCGCCGCCAAGTGTGGGGCTGCGCCGGCTCTTTTAGGATTTTGAAAACCAGTCGACGCAGCTGGAAACTCCTCGGCTGCTCCCCCGGCTCCAGCTGCTCTGTCCAGTCCAGAGCTGCCCAGCCTTGAAGTGTCCTGCCCAGCGTTGCCCAGCCCAGCCCAGTCTAGAACTGCCCAGACCAGCACAGACCAGCTCAGCCCAGCGTTGCCCAGCCCAGCGCTGCCCAGCTCTGCCCACTCCAGCCTAGCCCAGAGCTGCCCAGCGCTGCCCAGTCCAGAGCTACCCAGCCTTGAACTGTCCTGCCCAGCGTTGCCCAGTCCAGTCCAGCCCAGAGCTGCCTAGCACTGCCCAGTTCACCGCAGCCCAGCCTGCATCGGACAGACCAAGCGACAGCCCCGTGATGCTCATCCTCCAAGCATGGTGGGGGTAGGGACACATAGCTGTGTGCCCTGGCACATCTGGGCACCCTCTGACTCCACTCTGAATGCACACGCATCCTTAGACACACTCACAGCCGGTCAGGGGCGCACTCCCATGCACACATGCTGAGCTCCTATATTAAGGTGTTCACACTTACTCCCAGGTGCACTTAGAACTTGCTGCACAAACATTCAGGCACACAGCAAAGTGTGCGCCCTCGGCACTCTCAGACTCCTCGCACACACTCAGACACTCAGAAGCACACACTTTTACACACTCACAAACGCTCGCTCTGGCGCACACTCGGGACCCGAAGCAGACGCCCTGGGAAGCCAGCTGGCTGCGGAGCGCCCTGGGAGGACTTGCAGGCACCTCGGGACCATCTGGGAGAACGAGCAGGACGCGCACTGCGTGGTAGCCCAGGCTCCAGGCTGCCACGGACAGGTCCCTGGGGCTCCACAGGCAGCAAGAGATTTCTTACTTAAAAAGCAAACTTCGTGAAAAGGCATGCTCAGGGGCCGTCCTGACAGACTGAAGCCGCCCCTCAGGGTGGGGGCTGGCCTCTCTGCCTCCTAGGGCCCCTTGAGCCCACCCTGTCTTCTGGAGATGAGCCTGAGCAGCTGCGGAGAGAGAGAGGAGTCGCTGGCCCGGCAGCTGCTCTGCTGAAGCATGGTATGATTTAAGGGGTCTCATTCTTCAAGTTTAGGGAAAGGGGGGTGTTGCTGGGGGGCCTGGGGGATCATCCGACAGGCCATCATGCACAGAGCCCTCAATGGAGGCTCCTAAGTCCTGCTCTTCAAAACTAGTAACTGGAAACGCTAACAAAAGGAATTGTAACTCACCCGGTGACTGTGGGCAAGTCATTCACTTCTCGGGACCTTAGGGCTGTAGAATCAGCCCAGAGGGTGCTAAAACCAGGCAGTCTGGTCCTAGGTGCAAGACCCTGAGCAGAGTCAAGACAAAGGCAGACTAAGCATACATGTTCCTGAGGGACATCACAGAATGTGCGGGAGATTCTGGCCTGAGACGTAGGTTTCTTTTGTTTCTAAATCCAGTAGGATCCCATAGAGGCAGGTGGGAATGCTATGGTCTGTTACAGGGAGAGTGGTGCCCTGCTTCGGACCATCGGAGCAGCACCCCCTCCAGTCGCTAAGTGTGAAGCCCCAGATCAATCAGGCATGAGTTGAATGATTAGCATTTTGTTTAGCTAGGTGTCATAGTGGATAAACTTGGGACCAAGAATTTCTGAGTTTAAATTCTGATCCTGGGCATGTCACTTAAGTTCTCTACTTCAGTTTCCTCATCTGTAAAATGAGGTTAGACTCAGTGGCTTGCTTCTGAGGTTTCTTCTAGCTCTAATGCAATGATCCTATGCAAAGGCAAAGATCTGGGGTTCTTAATGGACCACAAGACAGTATGATAAAGCAGTCAAAAATGGAGAATTGGAACATCTTGAGCCTAGCTTCAGGAGCAAAGAGGTAATAGCCTTCCAGTATTTGGAGGGCCATCTTTTAGGAAGGATGCTGATAAGCTGGAGACTGTCCAGATAAGATGGTGATCAGGGGTGGGAAGCACCTTGAGTCCATGACATGAACTGTGAAGATCAGCTGAAAAAACTGGCGAGACCTAGCCTGGATAAGGGAGGGATGACTTGGGGGGGCCATGCCTCAGCCATGGTATGCATCAGAGGCCCGGTAGGCCCCTCTTCTTCTCTCATCCCACAGAAGCTCAGACTCATCTCCAGAAGACAAGGTTTTGAAGGGCTGTCTGATGGAAGAAAGGCTTGAGTGGTTCTTTGTGGCTCCCAAGAGAAGCCCTCAGGATAATGGGGGAAGTTACAGGGTCAGAGGCAGGCTTGAATAAGCACTTTTTGAGCACCTGTGATGTACCTTCCTAACAAATAGAGTTTTCTAAAATTCGAATGAGAAGGTTGGGATGGGGTGGGTTCAAGCCCTGCTTATGACACCTCCTGGCTGTGTGACCCGGGACTTGTCCCTCTCTGTGCTCTGGCAAATCTTTAGGACTGAAAGTTGCACAGCAGATGCTAACCTGCATTGGTAGTGGGATTTTCTGTGCCAGTGAAATTCCCTCTTCAAATGTAGGTCTACACTTATTGTACAATTTATAGTTCTGTGCAAAAGAAAAAAAATGGTCCTAATTTTTCACTCCAGTGCTATTGGGAAAGTCTTCCCTTTCCCTGTTCAGAACTGTGTGCAAGGTGCCTTGTCCAGAGGGACTCAGTCTTGCCCTAGGAGAAGCAAGGGCCCAAACCCCCTTCCCCCACAAGGCCAGGGGACTGTTTCCCTGCCTCATGTGTGTTCTAGGGGCTGGCTCAGGGGCTGGGGGGGGGGCCTGCCTCCTTGGGTTATCTACTTTGGTTATCTGAATTTCCACCTTTGGGCTGCCTTTCCAAGAGCTGATTTTGTCCTTACAGCCTGGAATGGTGCATGTGGCACATCAAGATGAATCTGCTGGTCCAGCATATACCAGGGGTAGGACAAGTTTACCAGAAGAGTGTGCACAGTATGGGGGAAATTACCGAAAAGCCTTCTTGAGGCCTTCTCTCCACCCCTATCTACACCTGGGGCTGCTTTATCTTCCATTACTGCTGCTAAGAAGGGGGAGAGGGGAGTGGAGGGGCACAGACAGGAGGGAGGCCAACCCACTTTTACTGCCTGTTTCTTACTGTAGGAGCCTGAAAGGCAGCCAAGAAAAAGCTGGTACAGGGCCAGCAAGCCCAGGCACGGTCGCTTTTGAGGTACGACCTTAAAAATTCAGGGCCCCTTTCCCAAGAAGTTCTGTTTGGCCTGGGCAGGATTTCTGGAGCCTCCTGAAGAAGCAGCAGCTGCTTGTAGGTGTGAGGATGGAGTCTCCATCCGGCTCCAAGGGCCCCAGACCCATAAGCGGGACGGCCAAAGAAAGCACTGTATTCTCAGCAGAAAAACCCTGAAACTCAAGGGCTCCCAGGTTTCACCAAGGGGGAGGGGAGGGAGGTGCTTCTTTGACTAGGTGGGGCCTGGCTTTCCAGGGAGAATGGTGATGTTGGCTGACATAGACTCAGGGGCTTGTGAAGGAATGGCCCTTGTGAATCTGAGTGTCCTGTCTCTGCCTCATTCCTGGGATGCTCAGAAGTCAGGGAGCCAGAAAAAGTACTGGGGGTGCAGGGCAGGTAGACTAAGTGAAAAGATCAGAGACATGGGGGCTTCAAGGACTCAGATTCTAGGTCCAGCTGTGCCAAAAGTTAACTATATGACCACGGGCAAGTCACTGTCTAGGCCTCAGTCCCTATAGCCATAAAGTCCGTAGGTGGTCTAGAATTCAGGGAATCTTAACCTGGGATCATTAGACTATGGACCGATTTCAAGGGAACTTGAATGGGAAACTGGATGGGAAGCGATTGTATCTTTATTTCCACCTAATAGATTTCCTCATAATGTTATGCATTTTATTTTATGCATTCCAAAACATTATCCTGAGAAAGGGACCCATAGACTTCACCGCAGCTGGTGGTGAAGTGAACAGAACTCTGGATCTGGAGTCAGGAGGACCTGAGCTTAGACATAGCCTCAGATACGTGCTAGCTGTGTGACCCTGGATTAGTCACTTTAACTTTTCTTTGCCTCAGTTTCTTCATCTGTAAAATGGAGATAATAGCACCTACCTCCTAGGGTTGTTGTAAAGATAATCAATTAATTATTATTGCTATAATATAATATAATAACCTTTATGAAATGCCAGGCTCAGTTCTAGGCACTGGGGATACAAAAAGAAGCAGAAGATAATGCCTGCTTAGAATCTAATGATAAAGTCAGATGTTTGTAAAACCCTTTGCACACCTAAAGGGCTAGAAATGCCAGTTCTTCTCCTCCTCCTCCTTCTCTTTCTCTTTTTTCCTATTCCTCCTTCCTGGTCTTTCAACAAAGATTAAGATGTGTTTCCTTCAAAATGAGACATTTCCAGCTCTTCTGAATTCGGTTTGTGCTCCTGTAACCACTCTTAAAATTCTGATAATAAAGCAAGCCATAATTCTAATAGTTATTATAATATATTTGTATAATCAAAACATAATACAATATATTTTTAATAATACCAGTTCTGATTGTTCACATTTTGAGAGCATTCATACGGTGTCACATGCTTTCTTCCTGCCACTGCCTTGATTTTCACATTATAAAAGTCTGACCTACTCTTTTCCTTGGAAGAGGCAGGGTGTGAGGCGTGATGTCTCCAGACTTCTGAGTTCCCTGAATGATTGGTACTAACAGGATTAGCCCCTGGTAACATGGATCCTTAAAATCCTCTGATAACCAAAATAATTCACAGTGGTAAATTTTTTCCTTCTCATTTTCCTTCTATAACAATTTTTTTAGCCTAATGTCTGACTTGAGGTAGGTTTAGTCCCCTGTTTCAGTTCTAAGAAGCAGTGAAACAGCTAAACAAAAAAAAACAAGGAAATTCACAAACTAGACAATCTGCTTCCCTTTAATAGGGAGAGGCCTTATAAATAATATAAAATACTGATATATTTTTGTAGATGAGGAAACTGAAACCCAGAAATTTTGAGTGACTTTCCCAGAATCACACAGCTGAAACCAACACTTCTGGTTGAGTAATCTTTCCATGATCAAACCTGGCAGAACTCCTAATTGGATTTGTAGAAAGAGAAGCTTGTCCATCATGTTAAGGATATGCATCACTTAGATTATGATTTTTAGCTGACTAGGTGGTACATTATATTAACCCTTCTACATGTGGCAGCTGGCAGGCACAGTGGACAGAGCTCAGAACTTGAAGTCAGGAGGACCTGAGTTGAAATCCAGCCTCAGAGACACTAGACATATCACTTAACCTCTGTTTGCCTTGGTTTCCTCATCTATAAAATGGAGAAAATAGGGTTCTTGGGAGGATCTGAGGACAACATCCAGCCAGGGTAATTTTAGATTGTCAATGCCTTTCCATAAATATATAACATTTGTTATCCATAAATATGTAACAACACCTTATACAATCTACAACATCCCATTTCATTCCAGTTCCTTTTCGATGGTGGATTACCTAGTTTCTGCCTTATTTTTGTTTTCCTCTTTGGCAGTTTTTAATGCTCATTCCAGGTTCTTCCAGTCAGGGAAGAGAAAGGAAAGAAAACTCTATGCAGATGACATTGAGCTGAGCTCAGATTTGATTAGGAGGAAGGGAACTGGCGGGATTGCACTTGGGAAATTACACAGTGTTTGCAATGGTCACAAGTTGTTGTGCCAAAGCCCTTCCTTCCTTCCATCCTTCCTTCCTTCTCTTTTTTCTTTCTTTCTTTCATTCTTTCTTTCTCTCCTCTCTCTTTTTTCCTTTCTTTCCCATTCTCCCAGTTATATGGCAATGAGTCATGGATGCCATGGTATTGGCAGAATCAACACTGCAGATGACCTCCTAGTATTGGAGGGTGGACAGATGGGGAGAGGGATGAGGATAAACAGTATGCAACATTTCACCAATGACGACTAGTATTTATTAAGTGCATATTATGTGTTAGACACTAGCCAGGGAGGGAGGGGAATAAGCTTTTTTTAAGTACCTCTATAATTATTAAGTGTCAGGTCCTATGCTTGGCACTTTACAAATAATGTCTCCTGGAGGTGGATACTATTCCTCATTTTACATTTGAGGAAACTGAGGCAGCAGAAGCTTAGTGATTTGCCCAGCATCACCCAACTGGGTCAGATTTGAACTGATGTCCTCTTGACTCCAGGCCCAGGGTTCTGCCCACTGCACCATCTGGCCACCTCCGATATAAATAAGACAATCCCTCTTTTCAAAGATCTTTCTTTAGAGGAGAAAACAAAGATTGTGTGTGTGTGTGTGTGTGTGTGTACATGCAAATATATGCAAATGGATACAGCATAAATGTAGAGTAACACAATATTAATAAAGGCACAGTAGTTAGACAGTTGGTAGCAAGGCACCTCCAGGCTTCCAAGGAGAAGATGGTGCCTGAACCACATCTTCAATGACGAGAGGGACCCCTGAGGTGAAGGTGAAGAGGGAGAGGATCCCAGACCCAGAGGATGCCCAAAGCAAAGGTCCCAGGATTGGAGATGGAGGGTCATGTGTGAGGAATAGAGTGAAGGACAGTCTGACTGCCTGGATGAATGTAGAAGGGGAGAGAATTGGAGAGAATCTCCTTGGGACCAGGTTATATAGGGTTTTAAAGCTAAACAGGAATTTATATTTTATTCTGTGGGCTACAACAGTTGATTGAGTAGAAGAATGATATGGTCAGACCTGCCCTTTGGCAGCAATGTGGAAGATGGATTGGTGGAGATGAGAGTCTTGAAGCAAAGAGACCAAGGAGGAAGCTGTTGTAATATTCTAGGAGAGGGAAAATAAGGGTCCAAACTAGGGTGGTTGCCTTGTGAGTGGAGAGAAGGCATTGCATACGAGAGACTGTGGAGATGGAAATAGCAACTGATTGACTTATGTGGAGTGAGATACATGGGAGAGAGATTCAGATAATGCTGAGATTACAAACCTAAGGCACTGATGAAAGAGTGGTGGTGTCTTCGATAGAAATGGGGAAATTTAGAAGAGGGGAGGGTTATGGGGGAGTGATGAGTTTTGTTTTGGAAATGCTGACTTTGAGTTGTCTCTGAGACTTACAGTTAGAAATGTTCAAGGGGCAATTGGTTATGTGGGGCTGGAATTTAAGGGAAACACTGGGATTATGCATATTATGTAGGTAAGTAAGTAGCTGCCAAAGGGTAGTTTTGACCAGATCATTCCTTACTCAGTCAACTCTAACCTGAAAAATAAAATATAAATTCCTATTTAACTTTTAGAGCCTTATACAGTCTGACTCAAGGTGTGCAGGCATGTACGTATGTCAACTGTATAAGAGGATAAAACTAATGAGGAGAGACAGAGAAAGAGAGAGAAAGAGAGAGAGAGAGAGAGAGACAGACAGACAGACAGACAGACAGAGAGACAGAGACAGAGAGACAGAAAGAGAGACAGAGAGACAGAGAGAGAGAGAGAGAGACAAGGGCACTAAGGACAGAATTAGGGAGAATTATATAGATGATAATGTACTGAGGGAAACTGAGACAGGACAGCCAGACAGGTGGGAGAATGCCACCAGTGCCTTGGGTGAATCCTCTCAAGAAGATTCATAGAAAGATATGAATGATAACTCAATAGGATGAGAAGGTATGAATTGAATATGTTCTGCCCTGTGGAGTGGATACCCAGGTGGATAAAATCAAGAGCCTACTGAAATATTGAGATAAGGAAGCTGCATAAAAATAGTTTCTCTTTTTTTGTCAGGAATTTAAAAGTAAAGGACCCTAAACGTATAACAGGAACTGAATTTGAAGTTCCAGGAT
The DNA here is from genome assembly GCA_028658325.1 of Potorous gilbertii. NCBI lineage: Eukaryota > Metazoa > Chordata > Mammalia > Diprotodontia > Potoroidae > Potorous > Potorous gilbertii. The sequence continues at coordinate 16,974,087 of CM053770.1, forward strand.
TCTGATTCTGTCACTTACTGGTTGTTTGACTTCAGGCAAGTTATTTCACTCAGCCGAGCTTATATTCCCTCACTTGTAAAATAAAGGCATTGGACAAAATGATCTTTGAGTTACCTTCCAGAACTAAATCTATGTTCCTATGATCCTGAAGTCCTTTAACTTCTCTGAACCCCAGTTTTCTCACGTGTAAAATGAAATGATGGAACTAGATGACCTTTGGCCCCTTCCAGCTTTTGTATCTCTGCTTCCATGATACCGACAGCCAGATATCACTTCTTTCTATCCTTGATACATGCATTTCTTAGGCTGCTTTCTTAGTGCCCATCAAGTTAAATAAATGTAAATGCAAGCTCTGTCTTCAAAACGGGTCCCTCTTAGCTCCTTTCAGTCTCATTTTTCTGATCAGAAAAAACCCCAACCACATCTTTTAGCAAAATATTAAAGTATGCTCAGAGAGTTTACCATCTTCTGCATCTGGGACTTCATTATAGAGTACTGGCCTGGAAAGCAGCCCCCGACCTGCTGACTAGTAGTGGGTGATTGCCTGGGAGGGACTCCAGGGATTCTGAAAACGCAGCCAGGAAACAAATTTATAAAGCAAGAAAATCCAGGCAGGGGACCAGGGACTGATTTGGGAGGTCAGGATGCCTCTGGGTAGGTCAGCTCAGGTGATGTCTCCTACTGTTGGAAGGGCCACATACACAGCCTGAGATCCTTCTGTCAGACATTCTCTCAATACCTCTTTTCAGTCCTTAAGGAGAAAAAACATTAGTCATTTGTGAATCAGAGCCAAGAAAGGTGAATGCCATAAGCTTCAGGAGCCTCACTGGGAATGATCGCAGACCTCCCCACGAATTTAAGAGGGGCGCATACTTTTGCTCATTCCTTCGTCTCCCTTCCCCTTTTCTGCCCTATCTTCTTGATTTCATAAATGTACCCGCTCGCTAGGTAGACTGCTTAATAAATAGTCTCGGAAAACCAGGTGAGATCTTTAGCTCAGTGTTGGCAGTGCCAAGGGAGAGAGATAAGATGTCAGAGAATTTTGAGTACATGTCAGCTATGGCTCCTAGTCATGAATATGGCTCACAATAAAAATGGAACATGGGACATCTAGGTGGAAGGCAGTGCTTGGCCCACCCTGTGTACCCCAAAGTCACCAGGGGCTCCAGGTGACTAAGCCTGAAGGCTTGGAAACATTGTTTCTCATGGTAAATTTTTTTGATTGCGTCTATGGTGTTCCTGACCGAGTGGGTTCAAAGTCAGATACTCAAATGGGTGAGACATGGGTAGGAGACTAGAGAATCTGAAAGCAGAGCATCTTTGAGAGACTAGCAGTGAATGGGATATAAACCATGCTGACCGCCTCATGGGGAGAAGGACTTACAGCTAACTGGCATTTCTCCAACTTCTCCAAAGGGACAGTGAGAAACAGCCTCAAATTACTGGAAATTCTGCTACCTTCTCAAGCTGTGTGTAGCTTATAGGGTGAAGGAGGGTTGTTTCTCTGGGAAGGGAGGACTGAGTGGTTGAGGGCAGAAGTGGAGAGCCTCTGGTCCATGAGTCATTGCTGGCATTCAGTTTCATTTCATTTGGCCTGTGCTACTTGAGGAGGTGCCTAATGATGCAAAAACACAACTTGGTTTTAGAACTAAGGCATATCCCCAAAGTCCATGATATGGAAACTCTGGTGTATCTCTTTCTCTCTCCTTCTCTCTCTCTCTCTCTCTGTCTCTGTCTCTGTCTCTGTGTGTGTGTGTCTCTCCTTCTCTCTCTCTCCTTCTCTCTCTCTGTCTCCCTGTCTTTATGTCTATAGTTATCATCTTTATTTTCATCTTTCTCCCTTTCTTCTGACTTATTGTGATAACTAATAATCATAGTATAGAACTAAAAAAAATCAGCAGTATACTGGTAAATGTTTAACAACCAGCTCTCCTGGGGGGAGATATGTACACATGATACACTTTTACTGTGTTTTATTAACATTTTCTCCATCACTTTCTTAAATCTAGATGACAATGAAAATTATAACCAATATTTGTATAGCAGTTACCGTGTGTCAGGCAAGACAATGAACAAAATCATATGTCAAGCCTTGATTTATAAAATTTGTCCATTTCTAAGGTATAAATAAATACACACTTGTAAATTTAACAACCTGCTCTTGGGAGCTGGTTCAAGCTAGTTCCAGCATATCTTTGATTGAAATACTTAGAAATTATTGTATTTGTTCACTAATATATTCCTGATTTTAAAAAGTAGAGAAATAGTACCTTTCATATTATTGAAATTCTAAAAAAGAATCACAATCTAAATTAAATTTATTTTTTAATTTATCTGACCCTGAGTTGATGTGTGTGTGTGTGTGTGTGTGTGTGTGTGTGTGTATAGACTTCCCACAGGAGCTAGTATCTCCACTGCCATTGCAGATATTAGGAAGGATCCTGAGCCAGTGCTGAGAACTGCCAGGTTTATTAGAGGTAAATACCTAGCAGAAAGGAAAAGAGAGCATGGAGTGGGAGTGAGGGTCTTTTCTGTCTCTTGTGGCTGTCTGGCCATGGGAAGGGCAACAGAGAGTAGCCCCTTCTCCTAACATCAGCAGACCCTGTCAACACTTGCTTTCTCTGGTGAAGCTGCTAGGGTAGCCAGAGCTGAAAAGAGAGGGAGACAGTGCCCCTTCACCCAGGCCATGGGAAGCCGCCTGGATTCTGTGCTGGCCTCATGGGTTGGGGGAGATGCAGGCTCTCAAGGCTACTGTACACACAGGTTTTGAATGGCCCTTTGTAACTTTCTCAGTGTTTGGCATAGTTACACACACACACACACACACACACACACACACTCACACACGCACACACGCACAGACACCCACACACAGACACACATATAAACATGTATATATACAATATATGTGTATATACACATATGTCCAAATACATGTTTAGGGTATAATACAGTATATATATATACACACACATATATACTACATATGTTGTGTGTATACATATATGGTTTTGTGTATCTGTGTATATATACTTTTTAAACCTCCAAAATATTACATATGTAATATATATATCTACAAACTATATACATATATGTATATCCACCATATGTAGATCTAGCTACATTTACATAGAATATATATACAACCATATATCTATACAGAATATATTTTTAGAGTTTAAAAAAAAGTTTTTACTGATACCTCTGGTTTTCTATAGCCAAGTCATTTTCCACTATTTTATTACCCATCTCCCATAACAAGATGTGATCCAGACTTTGCTCTCCCTCTGCCAAACCCCTCTGGCATTGGTTGGGTGGGCCCCCAGAGGGCAGCTGGCTGCTTCTCTCCTCAAGGTTCAAGGGACAACCCTGAAATTTCCAAGGCCTCAGGTGTATGAATTATTAGTTGGCATCAAATTGCAGGCATGCTTAGTTAACTTTTAGAAATGACTGTTTACTAAGGAGGTATAATAAGGACAGATGTTATGAAATGTCCCCCCAGACTTGGAACACAATCTCCCACAAATGCAACCAGAATCCAAGGGAAAGTGGGTTCAAGGTTAGAGCACATGTGGCTGAGGAGGTCACAGTTTCTAGACGTCTTCTTTCTCCTCTCTCCTTGACATTCACCATAGGGATGATGTATCTTTCTTTTGAACACCTCGTAAAATCCTAAGACTGCCTTTTCTCTGTGTGTCTGAGTTTATCCTGGTCTCCTGATACACATGCTCCTGTGGGCTTTTCCCAGGACACTGCTAGGACACCCATGATCACTTCAAAATCTTCTGACCCTCCAAAGTCCCCACAGTCATCCTCTAGTCAAGGGGAAGGAGGAGACAATGGCTCTCTCCTCCATCCCAGTGATTCTTTTTGGGGGATGGCTGGGAGACTCTCTCCTCTCTAGGCTATCCTGACACTGGAGTCCTGGAATCTGAGCTGCTTGCCATTTTCCTTATGTCTCACAGGGCATGGCTGGATTTCCTCAACCAATTTCAAATCACTTCTGGTGTAGAATCATTTAATTCCATTCGATAGTTCAAAGTACTCTGATCCTACCCAATATATTTAACTAGCTTCTTCGAATTTAGTTTAATGTTTATTTGATTAATTGATAGAAATGTTCTCACCTGATAGGTATCAAAATCAAGAATGACCGGATCAATTCATAGCTCCACCCACAATGTATTAGTATTTTTGTTTTCCATTTCCCCTTCCCCGAACACTACTTTTTTTTTATTCTCTTTGACAATTGATCTTTTAATCCAACAAGTTCAATCCAACAAGCATTTCCTATTTTCAGAGGATAGTCTCTTATTGACCCTACATCTCCCTGTTCATCTTGTCTGTCATTGACTCCTCTGTATCCTTCTGTAGCAGATCTGCTTCTATCTGCCCATCTGTTTCTGTCCATCTGCCTTAGTTTCTCTCTATTCTTTCCATTTCCTTTCAGTTGGTTTTGTTTCAGAAGTCTCACCCAGACTTGGTTGCTAAAAGTGCAGCTACAAGTCAGTTGCCAGGTTGGAGCTGAAGGTGGGAATATTCTTTGCTTTATTTATTTATTTTTGTGTGTGTGTGGCCCTGGAAAAGACATGTTTGCTCATCGTAAGCAATCTGCCTCAGAAGGAAAAAAGAAACAACCCACAAGCAAACAACATCTGCTTTAGGACCTTTCCTCCTCCACTTAGGAGAAACCGAGGTCCCCACAGTGCCCACAGAATGCTGGCATTCTGAGTGCCCAGTGCTCTGAAGCTCAGACTGATGAAGCCACTTGCCCAGGGTCACACAGTTAGTGACAACTGTAGCTTGAACTGGAACTCAGGGCTTCTGTCCACTGCTCTTTCTTTTCTCTTTTTTAAAGTTTGATTGGTGATTTCATGTATTCTGACATCACAAATGTGTCCTAAATGATTTTCTCTGAATAATTGCTGCCTTTGTTTCCACCCTCAAAGTTTAAAAACAGACAAGTATATCCAACTGATACAGTCACCATGTTTGTACACACTTGGCACGTTCGGCATCTGCAGTCCCCACTGTGAACTCTGTCGAGAGGAATGGCCATATTCCATCATCATGACACCACACCATGCCTCATGCTTAGTGTCCACAGGGAACAGAACTCAGAATCAGAGAGTTGCAGTGTTGCAAGGGACCTCGGAAACCAGGGAGTCCAACGGGAACCAGGAAAGAGCTCTCACTCTTCTCTATAAGACACATGACAGAGAAGGGCTCATCCACTTCACTTGAGAACCCAGTTCCAACACTTGAGGACTGGGGGCCCATTCCATTAGGGGACAATTCTTGTTCTTTGATGCTGAGCCAAAATTGACTTCTTTGCTACTTGCCTCCCTTAGGGGCAGAAAAAGCCCAATGTCTCTTCCGTGTAATAGTCTTTCAAATTCTTGAAGACACCCCCATGTTGCCTGTGCATCTTGTCCTCTTGGCTAAAGGTCTCTGGTTTCTTCAACTGGTGTGACATGAACTGGAGGTCTTTCACCATCTGGTGTCATTGAGTTTTAAAATAATTGCAGGCTTCTATGCCTAGTATCCCAGAGTATCCTACTGGTGTCTGCAGGAAATTAATCATCAGATCTGTCCCGAGTTCAAATAAAACCCAACTTACTAGCCGTGTGATCCTGGTCAAGTCACTTAACTTGGGTTTGCCTCAGTTTCTCCATCTGTACAATAGGAATAAGAAAAATTCCTACCTCCCAGGGTTATTGTGTAGATCAAATGATGTAATAATTGTAACGTACTTAGCACAATGCTAGCACACAGTAGGTGCTTAATAAAAATGTCCACATTCTCTCTTGTCTTTATTACTTTGTCTTTTCACTTTCTCTCTTTGTCTTTATTACATGCCATCTCGTTGGGGTTTTTTATTCTCCTCTTTTCCCTGTGTAACTTCCCCCACAAAAAATCTACCTCACTTTGTGTTTTCTTTAGCTTTCCTTGCCAACCTCAAGTCATATTGACTTGCCCTGACCATGTTGCAACTTTATATTTACCTTCTATTAACTGTCCTTGCTTCCATTTACTGGACATTCATATCTTTTGATGTGTGAGTTTGCTGTTTATCCACATATATCTCTTTAGGGAACTTTTCCCATTCCTACTCGTCAGAATTATTTCTCTTTGTGTCTTCAGAATTTCATTTCTAAGAGATTACTGTTCCTTCTTAGAAGGAATTCGCTTACAGAATTTTAGTACATGGAAACTTCTCTATCCTTCCTCTGAACCCTTTCCAATCTACTCTTCCAAAATGTAGAATAATTTATGCCTGGTTTTCCTTTCCTTCTATTCCAAAATCTTAGATGGAATGATAGCTTTTCCCCAGGGTTCCCGTGATTTCACCCAGCTAACAACTCTTTTTTGATGGTGAGAATTAGCTCTAGAATAACACTTCCCTTCACAGGTTCCCCCATGTTTTGAAGAATGAAGTTACATTAAGGCAAGTCAAGGGATTTTTAGCTGCTTTACTCTTGGCAGAAAGTGAGCTCTAGCAGATTTTCTGCTAATTGAAGTCCCTTCTCTATATCCTGTGACAAGTGTGTGATCTGTTTCCTGAACTCAAAGTATCTATTTTCTCTCTCTGGCCAAGTGGTCTGCTGTTGACTTCACTCAGATGTTTTCCACCATGCTTCCTCACCTATGATTCCCAGATTCTCTCAAATGAGTGTATCTTCCTTGATATAGACTGTTGTGACATAGTTAATGCTGGATTGAAGAAACCTCTCAAATATAGGCTATATATATATACATATATGTATATATATATATATATATATATACATATATGTATATATATATATATATATATATATATATATATATATATATACATCTATACACACACATGCATATGATATGGATAAATTGAGACATAAATTCATTGTTTGTGGAACTGTGAACTCATCCAACGAGAGCAATATGGCATTATGTCCAAAGAGCTATTAAACTACCTATACCCTTGGGCCCAGCAATAAATATCACTAGTAGATCTATTTCTAAAAATGGTTAGGGAAAAAGGAAAAGAACATATATGTTCTCAAATGTTTATAGCAATTTTCTTTGTGGTGGCAATCAACTGGAAATTGCAGGGATGCCCATCCATTGGGGAATGGTCAAACAAGTTGTGGTATATGAATGTAATAGAATGTTATTGTGCTATAAGAAATAAGCTCAACGATCTTAGAACCACAGAGAAATAAGCATAAACAGGAGAACATTGTATACAGCAATAGCTATATTGTTTTAAGGATGGCTTTAAGTGAAAAAGTCATTTTGACTATTGTAAATACCCAAATTAACTACAAAAAGACATAAAAAGAAACATACTATTTGCATCTGGAGAAAGAACTGATAAATAGAAGTATATATAGAATAATTCTATATGAATTATAGGCATACACACACATATACATACATATACATACATATATATATATAAGTGTATACACACACACATACATATTTGCGCCCATGGTAGACCCCTAGGGCAAGAGGAGTGGGGGAGGGAAGAAAAAAGGAAAAGAAAGAAATTTACATGATAAACTTATTATATATGTGAAAGGAATAGCAAGTTGTACTTAATAGATTTGCAGTTTCATGTGCAGACATCTTATAACTATACTATGTTATGGAATTGCGTGCTTTATTCCAAAAATTAAAAATAAAATAATACTTTTTCAATGTAAAAATATAGCTTTTCTCCTCAAGTTCCTGAGTATTAGGAAGTCCCTATTCTGTCTCCCCTCCCCAGGTTGTTTCTTCTGTTTTTAACCTGGGGGGAGCTAATCAGTGCCACGGTGATTCCTCATGCCACACCAGCCACCAGGCATGTGATGCTGCCTTCAAGGAGAACAGAAAACATCTTTCTTTATAAGGAGAACAAAACCCAAAAAAATCCACAGCAAGTAAAAATGAGAATTAGGCAGTGGTAAATGGGGGTGGGGAAGAAGGAGAGTGCAGAAGACCATGTTAGGGTGAGGATGCATGCCAGACTGGACTGGGGTAAAATGTATCCCAGCCATGAATGAATCACCCATTTTAATATTCACTCCAGAAAGTTCCAAAGATTTATGTGATCCCAAGAGGCAAGGAGGGGCAGATACACAAGTCTCTTTCACTAGGACAAAGTTATCCAGTTTTCTGATCCACAAAGACACACAATTGGAGTTCTCTCCAGAGACTTCGACCACCCGGTCAGAGTAACCTGTGGTTGGCTGGCTGGACAGCTCTCCAAAGACAAGGTCAGAGTACCATTGAGCTCCAGTTAAAGACTCAGCATTTTCTTCTGTTTCTTGATTGAAGTACAACTCTGTGCATTTCAAATAAGCTGTCCACTTCAGGGTTTGCCCTGATGCCTCAGTGGTTTTGTGGGAACTTACAAAGTTGCTGTGTGAGACTTTTCTTTCATAACGCAGATTCTTGAAAGTAAAAAAAACGAAACTCTAGAGGACAAAGATCTATACCCTGGTTCTGTTCGTTGCTGCCATAACTATGCCTCTTCTCCTCTCTGAACCTCATTTTCCCCTTCTGTAAAATGAGGGAGGTGGGCTAGACTGTCTCTAAGGTTCCTCTCAGTTCTAGATCTGTGACTGAGAGCTACTCTGCTCCAGGATATTCCTGGGGAAGTTGATGATTGGTCAGCCTCCCTATGTCTGGACAACTAGATGGCAGTTGTCCTTTGTGATCACAGCCTGCATTCTATTGAAGAAGCATGCATTGAGTACCTACTGTATGCTGGGCACTGTGCCAGGTCCTGTGCAAGGTCTAGGGACCACCACCACTGTAATGACCAGTCTGTGCTGGGGACACTGCTGTCTTCTTGGCCTTATTTTACTGTAACAACTACTATAGGGTTTGTGGAGTGTTGTACACACAGGATCTTCCATTCTATGGTCAGTCCTATGAAGTAAATACTATAGGTACTGTCATCTCCATTTTGCGGAGAAGGAAACTGAGGCTGAGAGGTCAAGGCACTTGCCCAAGGTCACCCTGTCCTGTCAAGACTGGAATTTGAACCTGAGTCCTTCTGATTCCAAGTCCAGTATTTAACCACTGCCCCTCCCTGCCTATGAGCCTCGTGTGGCCAAAGGCTGATGTGCATGTTGAGTAGATTTCAGGAAATACTCATATTGATGAACACTTATGTGGCATCACATGCATAGCATAAGGCCTCTGACATATCTGAGACCCATCTCTTGGCCTTATTTCCTGCCCTAGTTCCCAGCACTCAATATGCATAGGGGTCTATGAGCACAAGTGGATGCCAACCAAACATCAGAGTCAGAGTGGGGAAAGGGGGCAGGTGTCCTGGAACGTCTAAGGGGCTTATGAAGGAAGGCTCTGCAGGAGCCCAAGGCCTGTCTGTGGAACTGGATTTTCAGGTACATAATAAATCCAACCTGAGCTTTCAAGGCTGCTTGGGCTCAGCTGTGTTTCTTCCTGGCCTTCTTTCTGTTCTCTGCATTTTAAAAAATAGATGACCTCTCCTTCCTTCTCCTTCGCTCCCTTTCTCTCTTCCTCCCTCCTTCCTTCCTTCCTTTTTTTCTGCTTTCCTATTCTATCTCTAACCTCCCTTCATTTTTATCTTCCCATCAGGGAAGAAAGGAAAAACAAAGCCCTTGTCACTAACGTAGAAGCAGCAGATTCTAAAAAGCTATTAATCCCAGCAGGGACTGTCCTCAGAGAGGTGGATGAGAAAACACCACCTTGACTGCCAGGCCAGCTGACCTTCTGGAGGCCCCCTCAGCACTTGCCCCAGTTGGCCTAAGGGATGGTCTTGGACCCATCAGTCTCAGCACTTGGCTCTGTGCTTGGCTCCAATGACCAAGTGCCAGACACAGCACAGATGAGGCTCCCTGGGCTGTTTGGTGAAGATCCCTGACCCTAAGGGAGTCATGGCAACCCAGTGGGGAGGTCTGCTGCTACCAGTCCTGAAATGGTCACCCTGCTTGGCAGGCCCGGTCCAGGCCTCCTGCTTGGCCCCTGAAGGTGTGCTGTGGGACCCCTGGACATCCTACTATGTTGGCAGCTTGTCCAGCATGACCCCTTTACCACACTGTCTGGTTTAACCTCAGGGGAGGGTTCAGTGGGAAAATCCTGGTAGTGCCCCAGCATACTTCTCCTAACTGTCTTATATCAAGCACCTTAGCAGGAGGCAAGGAACTGGGAAAAACTTGTGGCTTGAGGGAAGGGACCTCTTCTCTCTGGGAGGGGTCTGCAGAAGCTGAAGGCAAAAGAAGGGAGGGAGAGAGGAAAGGAGGGAGGGAGAGAATGTGCAAGGTCAAATCCTGCCCCTGACACTCCCTGTGTGTCCTTGGGCAATTTGTGAAACCTCCTTAGGCCTCTGTTTCCTCATCTATAAAGTAAGGGCATTGGATTTGGTGGCCTCCAAGGATCTATGATTCCCTCACCCTATGACTTGGGCCATGGGCTGCTAAGCACTTTTGGATTTAAAAATCTATCAGAGCTGCTGGGGTCCAAAACCCAGTGTCAGTGCTGCCCATCATCTCTGAGATGACCCAACTGCTATTGTGGGGTTTCTGCTTTTGATGGTGTAATGAGGCAGCTGGAGCTGGGAAGAAGGGAGGTGAGAGCAGAGCTGTAGGTAGGGAAGGAAGGAAGGGAGGGAGGGAGACAAGGAAGGAGGGAGGGAAGGAGGGAAGAAAGACAATCATTCATTGAAGTCTTGAAGAGTCAAAGGTTCCTCAGCCAATGGGCCACACACAGCTGGGCCTCTGGAGACAGCCCAGTATCCAAGGATCAGAGGGGAGGGTGGCGCACTCTATCTTCTTTCCTGGTGGACTCTGGCTCATCTCTTGTCTTGGCAATTTCTTCTCCTCAGGGAGAGGGGCCCTTGATAAATGTGGAGGCCAGCAAGGAGGAAACATAAATAAGGACTGGCCCCCTTCATAGACTCTAAGGCTCTTAGAGATGGGAAGGACCTCATCTTGTCCGTACCCCCTGACCTACTCCAAGTGTTAAGTGGAGGAAGTCAGAGAGAGGGGGAGGTGGTTGAACCAGCCAAGTTTAACTATAAACTTTGGGTCTCCTTAAGAGCAAAAGAAAACAGAACAGCAATACTTCTTTGGAGAGGAGTTCAGACCAGAAGTCTGATGGGGTATTTCAGTTCAGTTCAATTCAGTTCAGGAAAGCTAGGTGGCAGTAGTGTCTAGAAGATTAGGGTTTGGAGTAGGGGAGACCTGAGTTCAAATCCTACCTTAGACACTAACTGTGATTCTGGGCAGTGACTTCACCACTTTGCCTTGGTTTGTTCATCTGTAAAAGGGGGATGACAATAGCACCTACCTCCCAGGGCTGTCTGGTAAACCAAAAGAGATAATATCTACAAAGTAAAAGTCTATATGCCTACTACTACTACTACTACTACTACAGGGGAGAGCAGGAAAGGGAATACATATTTCTATAAGGATTACCACTGTGCTAAGTATAGAAAAATGAGGCACGGGATTCCAACGTATGGCATGAGTCTTGTCCTCAAGGAGGCATCTTACAAGCTAGTGGGAGGGAACACATATGTTGTTACTGAGTCGTTTTTCAGTTCTGTCTGACTCTATAACCCCAATGGGGATTTTTTTGGCAAAGACACTGGCATGGCTGACCATTTCCTTCTCCAGCTCATTTGATAGATGAGGAACTTAGGCAAACAGGTGAAGGGACTGACCCAGGGTCCCACAGATAATAAGTGTCTGAGGCTGGATTTGAACTCACTCCAGACCCTACATGGTACCCACTCTGCCACCTACCTACCCTGAAACACATGTACAAATGACTTTATCCAAGGGAAGATATGGGCAAAGAACACATCTAGGCAAAATCAACCTAAAGTATTTATTGGGTACCTACTATGTGTGAGGCACTCAGGGGGTACAAAAACAGGGAAGGAAATGATCCCTCCTCTCAAGGAACTTATTTTCTCATAGGGGAGACACCAAGGCTCTGAAAAGAAATTTGAGGAGGAAGAATTAATTCACCTGGCAAGAGGTGACTAGGGGGTTGGAAGTGTTAGGGGAGGCTTCCGGGAGGAAAGACTGAAGACAAGGGGATGTGGGGCCAGAGCAGTGAGTGCTGGGGAAGCTGTATCAGCATTGGTGACCACATGAGCAGGGGCATAGAGAGAGTAGAGGACAGGACAACCAGAACAGATTTTGTTAGTTTGGTTTGAGCTGAGAGTGTATGAGAGGCAGCGGGTCAGAAGAGAGAGATTGCAAGTCAAGGAGGCTGGAAAGGTGGGCTGGATCTGGGGAGCAGAGGGAGCCTGCAAAGCATCTGGGCTTTGTTGTTTGTTTGTTTTTAAGGGCAGATCTCATTCTGAGAAGGCAGGCCACATTAAACACACAGGCTTTCTTTTTCAAAAGGGCCCTGTGAGATAGATCCTGAGGAGGCTCCTTTGATAAGCATATTCAGATTTGCTGTTGTGTAAATTTGTATTTTCCACACTGAGTTTTTCTCAAAATGGTACAGATATGTATCAGGTGCTAGGGCCTTTGGAAATATACTATTCCAGTCAACTAAGTTGGCTCCAATAAAGCAGGAAGAAATAGCTAATTTAATAATGCCTTTGGGGCATATATAGTCTTTTTCTTTTACCTTAAAGAGACAAATTCTCTAATATGATTAGCTAGCTCTTGAAAATAAACATCCATGTAAGGCAATGTGGCAAGGTAGATAGGAAGACCTAGGCTCAATTTTACCTCTGACACTTATTAACTGGGTGACCCTGGGCAAATTGCTTAACCTGTCTGAGCCTCAGCTTCCTCACCTGTAAAATGAGAGAGCTGAATTAGATGACATATATGGTCCCTTCATAAATCTGAGATATATTCAGCCTATATTAAATATCACCTATCATCATAGTAATAGCCAGCATTTATGTAACACTTTAAGGTTTGCAAAGCACTTTGCATGTTATTTCATTTGATCCTTACAACAGAACTGTGAGATCGATGGCATTCTCTTCATTTTACAGATGAGAAAACAGACTGAGGGAGGGTAGGACTTGCCCAGGCTCATCCAGCCTGGAAATATCTGAGGTAGGATTCAAACTTGGAGCTTCCTGACTCTAAGCCAAAGTTCTAAGTACTTGGCCCCTGTGTGTGAAGCAAACTACTAGATACTGTGGGAGATTGGATAGGGGACATCTAACCAGGCACCCACAGAACCCTAGAGTTAGGAAGGACCTCAAAGTTCAGCTAGCCTAATGGCAACAGGAATGCCCTCTCCATTCAACATCCATGAACACCTGCCACCTCACTACCTCCTGAAACAGACTGCTCCTCTTAAATTCTTAGAGAAGGTTTCGATACATGAAGTTTCACACTGCCTTTCCATGATTTCCACCCATGTTGTCAACGTTCTTCCTAAAATGTGGTACCCAGAACTGAACATAGTGCTGACAGTGTGGATGTATGCAGAGAGAGCACACAAGCAAGACCATCGCTGATAGTGTTCTGCCAACACAGCCTCTCCTTGAGTCGCTGAAAGGCACGTTGGCTCTCCTGGCTGCTGTGTTTTATCTTTGAGTGGATGACCACTTGTTGGAGATGCTATAGAAGGCCTCTGACTTGGGTCTAATTGACCTCTGGTTTCTTCCCCCTCTTGGATTCTGTGACTTGTGTTTTCAATTTATTAAAAACTCCAGACCTTTTTCATATGAGATGCTACCTAGTCAGGCCTTCCTCATCAGTGACTTTTGGAGTCTAAGAATAGGACTTAAAATATCTTTCTAATGTGGTCTTATCAGATTAGCCCAACTATAACCCAGAATCTGAGACACTATAGAGAAATACAGAAAGAAAGCTTCAATTAAAGTACCATGTGAGCTCTAGAAAGTGAGGGATTCCTTCCAGGGGGAGAAGTGAAAGGAAGACTTTTTACGAGTCACTAGAGCTGGACACCACGACCCCGGCAAGAATTAAGTGAGGGGAGGATGTGCTAGAGAATCTTGAATAAAGGCACAAAGTCAGGGAAGCACAGGAACCTTTCAGGGAAAGGACAGAATCAGAATCATGGTAACTGGGGTCAAATCATGGAAGGCCTTGAATGCTGGTAGAAGGAATCAATAGGAATTCATCGAAGGTTTGGGATTTGAAATAGAAGTGGAGCGATGCCATACTCAGAACCTGTGCTATGAGAAGATGAATTAACAGCAGTGAGTGACAGGCATAGGAGATGGTGGTGGGAGAAAGAGACTTGAGGCAGGATGATTCATTGGTTTGAATTTTCCAAGGGTCATTGTGCAGAAGGACACTTTGTGCCAGTGGAGCCTTTTGTCTTCTCTAACTTAACCATCCTCCCCAGCCCCCAACTGATCTCTTAAGTTTGAAAAGCCAGACTAGATGAATGGTCCTTCTGTTATGTGGGAGAGCTCTACCTGTCATGTGTAACCTTCCCCAATCAAAGGTTCTCTGTGCAGGTAACAGGCTCAGAATTCAGTCCCCACCATTGCCTCCAACCACACGCCATTTGTAACATCCCCTCACATTGAGTAAGCCTTGTACCACAAAGCTTGGTGAGGGCAGATGGTGTCGTGTGTGCCGGCGATTTGGAAACGATCTGGGATTCCTGGAAAAGAATTGTGCTATTGTACCCAAACTATGTTCTGTGGGGCTCCAGGGCTGAGAGAGAATTTAGATGCTGATGCTGGTCTCCCCTCTGAAATATAAGAAATGAAATGATGTGTGAGAGAGAGCTCATGTTTTAGAGAAGCAAGAGTTAGGGAGTGTTTGTAAATGTTCTAAAAATGGTGCTGTCCTTAGTGCTCTCTGCCCCCTGTCCCCACTAGTCTGCCTCCCTCACTGCAGATAGGGAAGGGAGCCACACCATTCTGAGGTGTATGTGTGTGTGTGTGTGTGTGTGTGTGTGTGCGTGCGTGCGTGCGTGTGTGTGTGTGTGTGTGTGCGTGCGTGCGTGTGTGTGTGTGTGTGTGTGTGTGTGTGGCTGCTAGGATTGCCATAGCCAAATGATTCACCACCTGGGGCTTGCCTGCTGGAGAGGATCAGTATCCATGGCACCTGCAGCATCCATGGCCTATATTCAGAGCCTTCCGCGATGGCCACCAACTTGTGTGCCACTTGTATAGATTTCAAGAGCCCACAGTAAACTGAGGTGTCACTGTAAACCTTCCTTTCTTCCTCCCTCCCTTCTTTCCCCCTTTTTCCTTCCTCCCTTTTGTTACTTTCCCTCCTTCCTTCCTGATTTTTTAAAAAAGATACCTGAACTGCCTTTGATGCATATATTAAAATATTTGTTCTAGGTAGCAGTTTTGGTCTAGAAAAGTATAGCCTGTTTCCTCTGTTTCTCTGGTTTTGTCCTTTAGTTATCCTGGGAGGATTATGAACCACAGGTCTTTCTCCCTCCTTGCCATTTTTTGATTCTGTACTAGAATCTCAGACTCTCATACCAGATGCATTTCTCGGTCTGGAGGCCCCTCCCTACAGCACATTTGCCCTCACCAGCAGTCTACTCCCGTGAAAGTAGCTGAGTCCTAGGTCTTGGAGCCAGCACATGACAAGGGGTTTCCATTATGACAGCCAGAGTTCAAGGGCACAGAGCCCTCGCAAGAGCTTTGTCTGCTCATGGAAGAAACGCTGCTAGGCCCAAGAATCAAAGAGCAACCATCTCTTGTTAAATCAGAACATCACCTGAATCCTGCAGCCGCATCCTTCCAGATGTGGCTGCTGAGAGCGAGGCGAGAGGACAAAGGAAAAAGGGCTCTTTGTTTGGGAGACTGGCTCGGTGAGTCCTCCGGGTGTGTTCATCCCTCAGTGAGCATGTGCAAATGGAGAGAGAGATCCTAGGCATTGCTTATTATTCATGAACACAAAGCTACCTGCGCAGAGCTATGAGGGAAAGGGAGATTGATGTGTAGACCTTACAAACGTGGCAATCAGCAATCAAGGCTGGAGAACAGTAGCTGATTTCCGGGCCTATCGAATTAGTGATTCGTACTGGGATTAGAGGGGGCTTTAGGGTTTTGTGGGAGAGGGGGGCCTCCCCAGCGGCTATTTGGCCCGTTTGCATTTGCCTAGTGCCCTGAGATCCACAGGACCAAATAATACCAGTAATTGCCCAGTGATAGCCAATAATATATATTTATATAAGTGCATACATATATATAATATATACATACACACATTATATATAATATATATGATAGATTGATAGATAGATGGATAGCTAGATGTATGGATAGGTAGGTAGATGGATGAATGGATAGATAGATAAATAATCACTTGACCATTTGCAAAGTGCTTGATATATGTTATCATCCTACTAGGTTCTCATAACCCCCTTGGAGGTTGTTGCTATTATGTTTTTATAGATGAGGAAACTGAGCCCCAGAGTAGTTAGGGGACCAGCAAGAGTCATGCCTCTGCTCTGTATCAGAGGCAGAATCTG
This sequence comes from Potorous gilbertii, assembly GCA_028658325.1. NCBI lineage: Eukaryota > Metazoa > Chordata > Mammalia > Diprotodontia > Potoroidae > Potorous > Potorous gilbertii. Next base: position 16,990,512 of record CM053770.1, read on the forward strand.
AACCCGAGATCTTCCTTTTCCAAGGCTAAGACTACCTACCCAGCACATGGCACTCTGCCTTTTAACTTCTGAGGAAGCCTTCTAACTGAGGAAACTTGAGCTGGCCCTGTGGGGGTTTACCAGGCCTTGCCAGGACAGTGGTGACTGTCCCATTCCTGTGTGAGGGTGTGCACAGACAATGCTGGACCTGGCTCAGGAAGAACTGAGTTCAAATTTGACCTCCCTCAGTTACACTGGCCAAATCACTTCTCCTGTCTCAGCCTCAGTTCACTTGTCTGTCAAATGGCGATAGTGATAACGCTGTTCTCAGAGGGTTATTGTGAAGATCATGTGAGATACAGGCAGCCTTTGTGAGCCTTAACACGTAAGTGCTGGCCATTATTATTTATTATAACTGTGATTATTTCCCTGTCTCAGTATCCATATTTTCTGAATGCTCTTTCTCCATTAGCTCCTATCCAGGGCATACAAACAGACTCTCAGGAAGTTACCATTGAAACAACCTGAGAGAGGGCTGGATTTAGAATCAGATGACCCGGGTTCAAATGCCCACTCTACTACTTACTCCTTCTCTGACTTTTTTTCCAGACACTTTTTCCCCTCTGGGCCTCAGTTTCCTCATCTGTAAAAGGAGGAGATTGAGTTAGATGACGTCTATGATCTCTTCCCCCTCTAAATTCTGTAATGCTCTGAATACCCAGGAAATAGGAAACTTAGAACCCCAGAAACTTGTATAAATCTAATTCAATTCAGAACTGAAAAATGACCTGACTACCATGGACTCAACCATGAGTGAAGCATCCCCTCTTTGATACTCCCCAGGAGGGACACCCTATCTCTTCCTGAGGCAGCCCAGTGTACTTCGGGATGGTTCTCCTGCTTAAGAAGCTTAGAGGCTGAATCTGCATCTTTATCATTGCCAGGGATGGCTCCTAGTGCTTCCCTCAGCCGAACGGGACAAATGGAATGCTTCTAGTGCCGGAAGACAACGGGTGCACTGTCCTTGAGCCTTCCCTTCTCCAAAGCAGACATCCCCAGCTCCTCTCACTAGCCCTCACATGGCATGAACTCAGAGTAGCGTACCTCAGTTAATCGATGACCTCCCTAAGACAAAGCCTCAAGAATGAAACGTAATATTCCAGATGTGGTCTTCCTGGGCTATCACCTTGGGTCTGGAAACCACCCCTCTCTTAATGCAGCTGGAAATAATAGTAATAAATAGAGAGCTGGTTTACAAAATGCTTTACACGTTACCTCATTTTGTCTTCACATGACCCTGGGAGTAGATGCTTATTGTTACCCATATTTTATAGATAAGGAAACTGAGGCGTGGAATGGTTCAGTGATTTGTGCAGGTAAGTGGCTGAAAGAAGATTCCAGTCCAGGTCTCCTGGACTCAAATCTGCCACTCTTGGCCATTCTGCCCATGGTGATCTTAGATGATTCTCTCAGCAATAAATACTGTGATCCTCAGAGAAAAGATGGTGAATCTGCTGGTCCCTCCCTCCCCTTCCCTGCTTTCTCCTCATATATGAATAATCTAGGGGGTTGTGGCTCATCATTACTCCTCCCTGCCCTGACACTTCCATTGCATTCTCTTACTTGCTTTGGCTCTGAGTCTTTTTATTACCTATGTGACCTTAGACAAGTCACTTCTCCCCTTGACTTAGTTCCTTTCTCTGTAAAATGAGGATTGATAATAGTGTTTACCTCAGATGGCCTCTGAGGAACATTCCCGCTTTAGAGCTATGGTCCTCTGATTTCCCTGTGCCTCAGTTTCTCCTTCTGTAAATGAAGGGGGTTGGGCCAAATGACCACTGAGGTCCCGTGCAGCTCTAGATCTGGGATCCTAGGATACTATGCTTAAGTTTCTTTCTACCCTAGTTGCTGCCTTGCTTATTTCTAGGTCATATCTTCTGTAAGAATGTGACTCATTTCCTCTCGGTTCCCCCTCTCCTCAAGTTATTTATAGGTTGTGGTCCTACCTGTCTCCTGAGTCCCTTTGTTCCCACCTCATGTATTTTTAGTTCCACCCCCCTAGGTTCCACCCAGCCCCAATTGGGGGATCAGACCTAGTCCCAAACCCCAGCCTAGAGATTGGAGACAGCTCCATCATTCCCTGCACATCGCCAAAGGTCCCCTGGACCTTGAGCGGGATCCACACAGTCAGTTCCTGAATGAGTGGTCAGAACTTAAGTCATTCTTGGACAACAGGAGCCCTTGAGTTGGGGGCAGAGTGTAGCTGGGTCAGGTGTATCCTTCTGACTGTTTCCCAGATCTTGGCAGGTACAAGACACTGAGCTGGGGCTGCCTCCAATCTCCTATTGTGCCAGATCCAGTGGGTGGAAGATTTAACTCAAAATCCTCCCCCTCCCTCACCTCAAGTCACCATTTGCAGAAAGGATGGGCCTTTCCCCTGTATCCACCCTCCCACACACACACCCTTGCCAGCTGCCCTGGTTTCTGGTCTTTTTAGAGTTCCCCAACATTTCCTAGACCTGTTGGGCATCAGGTATACCCTTGGCCATGACTCCAGGGTCCTCCACCATCTTCATGCCCAGCTCCTGCATTATAACCTACACCTCCTTCCTGGCATTCCAGGCATTCCTGGGGCCTTGGGCTTCTTTCCCACCAGAGCTTCCCATACCAAGACCCCTCCAGACCCACCACACTGGCTCCTGTCCTTCTTCTGGCCCTGTGTTGCCCTCAGTCTCTCCCCTCCCCATACTTGTGATTTCCCTGAAGAACAAACCCCTGCCTCATCACCATTGCCCTAGCTGGGTGGGTCTTCCCCAACTAGAATGGAGTTTCCTTGAGGGCAGAAGGGCCCATCTTGCTTTCTCTTTGCATCTCCAAGGCCAAGCACAGTTCCCCATGTGCCCCTCCTATAAGAGCTTGTTGGTTGATTGAAGGGGGATTGTCTCATTCTCTGCATTTGTACCCCCATCTCCCAGCACTACACCTGGCCCTTTGAGATGCTTATTAATGAGTACTTGCTGACTGGCTGGTTGATCAGTTTTTTTTTCATGGTTTTTGGGTTCACAAAGTGATTTTGAGTTCCATGAGTAATGAGCCTCCCTGCATGCCTCGGCTACCATTTTGGCCTCTTAGCTCCAACCCTCCCGGCCCCACCTCCTCAGTTTCTATTTCATTATTTGTCCCTGGTCACCTTTCTGGGACAGGCCATTTACCTGAGTGTTTCCATTACACGCCGTCTAGCGCAGCTATTTTACATTACAGTACCCAAGACAGCCAGCTTGAGAAAACTCACTTAGAGTGATATTGGCAATCTCCTTTCTCCATCTTGAGCTTCCAGGGCAGTCTTTGTTTGAGAAATCCCAGGGGCCAATGTTCAAGGCACTTTTTGGATCAGACTCTGCCTGACTTGGCTTGGGACTCCCTCCCACCCCAATACTCCTTCTGTAACTCAAGCTCTGCCCTGGCCTGGGAAGAGGGGATGTCTGTGGAAGCAGGAGGGAAAAGTCTGCTTGCCATTGTGTCTGCTGGGTGGAGACACAGTATCAGGGAGTGTTTAATCATTAGAGCAGGTTTGGGGCTCTAGAGACTTGCTGGCCTTCTTTGCTGTAGCTTACCAGTCCTTTGAGGTGACAGGGCCAGAGATGTCATTACCTGATCCATTTGCAGAGAACCCTAGGCAAAGACTGGTTACCCAGAAATGGAATGTCTTTTTTCCTCATCTCTCTTTCTCTCAGAATCCTTGTTAACCTTCCAGGCCCACAGAGGTCATAGGATCCTAGACTGAGAGTGGGAAGGGACCATGAAGATATCTAGCCCAACCCTCTCATTTTAGGGATAAGGAAATCAATGTCATGTACACAGTCAATGATAGAGTCAGAATTTGGATCCTCTGGACATTTTATGGGCTCTGGAACATCACCAAGACTGTCCATTTGTTACCCTTTGCTCCAGAGGACTGGTCAGCCTCCTCTTCCACCCTACTGTGCCCTCCCTCAGAGATCTTGTTTATGCCACTTCTTATGTGCTGATATCTTGTAGCCCACTGATGGTCTCCATGGGGCTTTTTTTTTTTTACCCATTGGGTGCCTGATGGGATTGGGGTAGTTTGTGATTCATGGCCAAACTGTACAACTAGAAGAATCTTTCAGTGCTTTGAGGATGGACCTAAAACACAGTTTGGATGCACATAGCATGCTAGCAAAGTAGAGAACATATTATTTCCGTTTGTATGAAAACTGAAGCTGCACCTTAGGATGGTACTGTAAATCTTGGGGGCAATATAGGTCCCTGGGGTCCTGAGGAGCTCATTGGAGAGTGGTAGGTTGTTTCTGTAGCATCCACAAAGCTATTTCAAGGTGAACATGATCTACAAGGCATTCTCAGGCATGTGCTGGTAAGTGTTTAATAACCCACTCTCCTAAAGCAAAAGTACTGCTAATACAATTGGCGATTAATCTGTATTAGTAACATTTTCTCCATCACTTTCTTAAGTCTAGACTCTAGACAATCAGCAAACCAATAAATTAAATCAATTTCTGAGGTGGAAATATTCACACTGAAAGTATAACCATCAGGCTCTGCTGGTTCAAGTTGGTTCCCAGGCTCTTGTTAAATGTGGAGGAACTGCATCATGACCTTGGGAGGCAGATGGTACTCACTGGAAGAAGAATTGTTTTTTTTTATTGTGCTTAGGCTATTCTGGTTTTTTTATGTTGTTTTGCATTTTTTTCTCCTAATGAAAGGCTGTCCTATATCCAATATGTATTGTTAGCTTCAGTGCTTGCATAGGAGTGGCAGACCCTTTTGATGTATATTTTAAGGCTTTGTACATGAGCTGTATAGTTTGATATTCCTAGGGGAAATTGGGATGAGGACAAAATTCTGACGTCTCCGAGGGAGCATGAGACTGGGTGGAGATGGGAGAGGGAGGTGCCAGCTAAAGAAAATGATTTATGAGACTAGTCCTTGTAAACCTTTGATGAGTCTCCTGCGTCTTCCACCAATTTACTATTTGACAGTAGATAAATACTGACGTCCTGGGCCATGAGTTGTAGTAGAAGGATTAATGTCCAATCCCAGCCCAGCGCCTTACTAAAAATGTGACCATGGTTAAGTCGTTGAGCCCTGTTGAGACTTCATTTCCTCATTTACAAAATGGTGATGATGGCAGTTCTATTACTGCTGCTAACAAGAATAGGAATAAAAACACCGGGAGCTAATCTTCATATAACATTTTAAGGTTTGCAAAGTACTTTACAAATATTTTCTTATTTGGTTCTCACTACAACCCTGTGAGGTAGGTGCTGTTATCTCCTGAGGTAGACAGGGGTTAAGTGACTTGCCCAGAGTCATATATACCAGTGAGTGTCTGTGACTGGATTTGAATCTAGATTTTCCTGATTCCAAATTTAATACTCTATACATTGTACCACCTTGCTGTATTACCTCCCAACAAGACTGTTGTGGGGAATGCTTTGAATCTATGAAATGCCATAAAAATGTGAGCTATTATTTCAGAGGGGGCCTTAGCAATCAGATGAAAACCCTTTCAATTGGGTCTGTTAATGGAGGCCTGGGAAGACAAACCCTGGGTTGGTAAGCCACCACCCTCTTCCTTTGGTTAAATATTTTCCTCTTTTCCCGTTGACATTTATGAAAATGAGTGATAACCTGGCCAGAGTTACTGAGAGGGAAGTTCTTTCTTACCCTTGAAATGGATAATGGTGATGGCAAAGGGAAGGAATGCCTGGCTCCTTACAAAGGGATAGATGAGAAAGAGATCCTGGCCTCAAGGTTGTTTTGGCTACAAGCTGCCTGGATTGTCTGCCCAAGTGGGAGGGAGGAAGGTGAGCCCAGCCTTACCAGTCCTGACAAGAGGTGGCAGCAGAGACATCCTCACTCTGAGGAATCTCCCTCCACAGACTTTCTCTGCTTCAAAGTTCCCACAGAATTTGGGGTGTTGGCTGTCTTTGTCCTCTCCCGTGATTTCACCAGTCCTGACTCCAGCTCCTCCTTGGGTCATTAAAAAGGCCACACAGAGGACGTGCCATACAGTTTTTATATCTAGCCCTTTAGAAGGCTCGTTCATTCCAATTTGTCCAAACTTGGAAGGAGTTAAAAAGTGGGATAAGAAGAGCGTCAAATTCCTAGATCCTTCCAGACCCCCAAACGAGCTTTCGTCAGCACAGACCACCCCAAGCAACCATGTGAAAGGAAGCCAGCAGAAGGCACGATTGTGTAAGAGAAATAGGGTGATATTGAGGACGGCCAGCATTGGTGGGGTGAAGCCAATAGAAAGCAGACTTGGAAACAGGAAGACCAGGGTTCTGAAAGCCTTTCCTGGCTCCCCCATCTGCTCGGTCCTACCCCCATGGTGCTTATATATGCACGTATGTGTATGTATATGTGAACATGTTACATACAATATACATATACTGTGTATTGTGTGCGTATGTATATGTATAGTGTGTGTGTGTGTGTGCATGTGTGCGTGTGTATCAACCAGGCTCTCACAGCATTCCTTCTAGTCTTGCCTAATTGGTTCCCAATGAGTCATCCAAGCATCTTTTCCAAACTTTCCTCTCTCTTCTCCCAGGCTATTCCATCAGCAGGTGACTCTGTCTGCTCCTCAATTAGAAAAGAATTGAAATTATTCATCCTGAGCTGCCTTCTATTCATCCCCTCCTGCCTTCCTCCAACGCCCTCCCCATCTGCACCTGTCTTCCCTTCTTCCTCCCTCTAGTCTCTAAGGAAGAGATGACCATTCTCTCATCAAGGCTAACGTTTATTTTTATCTCCTTCCTTCTCTTCCACAAGAAGGTTCCAACATTTGTTCCTTCCCTTCCTTTCGTCTTTAATCTCTGTTTCTACTGTAAATTGAAGGTCTGATCACATCACCCCTGACTCCCTCAATAAACTTTAGTGGCTCATTGTTGCCCCAAGAGTCAAGAATAAACTCATCTGTTCAGCATATACACCCTTTCACAATCTTCCCCCCTTTCTATCTTTTCAGTCTTCTGGAACTTGTGTGTCATGAATCCTTGAGAAGTCTGGCAAAACCTACAGTACTGTTCTAAGAATAATGTTCTTAAATGCACAGGACGTGTAATTATAAAGGAAATAGTTATCAAAATATTTAAATAAAATCAAGTCTGTGCAGCCCAGATTAAGGATGCCTTTTTTAGACTTTACTTCCCTACTTGAGAGCAGGGACTGTCTCTGTGAGGAGAAAATGAGAACATATTTGTAAAGACCCCTTACACACTCCATGATCCAGCCACACGGTCCTGGTCTCTGTTTCTCCTACATGATCCTTCATCTCCCACCTCCACGCTTTTGCATTTACTGGCTGCCCTCCATGCCTAAGATGTTCATTTCTCCCTCCTAGCTTCTATAGCTTCTTTTAAGACTTAACTGAAGTATCACTTTCTGCAGGAAGCCTTTTCTGAGCTGTGTAACCTCAGAATAAGGTGGACTCTTTTTCTTTTCTTAATCCCAATTTTCAATCAATTGACAAGTCTAGTTTTTCTGCCTCCATGACATATCCACATCTGGGTCATTGTTCCACCTAGTTTAGGGCCATGGCTTCTTGACTGGACCATTACCATAGTTTTCCAGTTAGTCTCTCTGATCCCACCATCTCCCCTGTCCTATCCTTCTTCCATATGGCTGCAAAAATAATCTTCCTAAGGCACAGATCCAACTATGACCTTCCACTGCTCCAAAATCTTCCTTGGCTCCCTATTACTTTTAAGTAATTAAGTCACAAATTCTCAGCCTGGGGTTTAAGAGCCTCCATAATCTGAGATCACCATACAGTTCTAGTCATATCATGCGACTCCCCTCTGAATACTTTCTATTTCAGCCCAAATGGTAGCAGCTGTTCTCCTAACTTAGTATTTTACCTATGTCCTCTGTAAATATGCAGACACCATTACTCATCGGTCCTCACCTTTACCTTTTAGAATCCAGCTCAGTCACTAGCTCCTGTGGGCAGCTTTCTCTGCATTGCTCCAGTTGTTTATACTTATTTCTTCCTTGAAATGCCTAGAATTTACTCATCTAGATACATGATATATGTATCTATCCCCTAGCAGAATGGGACCTCCTTGAGGTCAGGGTCTATTTCTGAGAGAATAAAATAAGATAATGTTTACAATGACCTTTACAAACCTTACGTTATATACTTGTGATTTTCATCTTTTAAATAAGTGTCTGATGGGTTGAATTGAGCACCAAGTTGTGTAGAACACAGCAGAGAAGACTGTTGGAATGCATGACTTTGGGGGCTCCTGCTCAATAGGAATGCACATTCAATGCAAAAAGAGGCAAAAACAACAGACTTTGCCCTATCCATTGAGCTATTGCCTAGACTCATCAATGTCACCTTCTCTTTCTTCCCTTTCCTTTATTTCCCATGCCTCACTTAAAGCAAAGATTCCATTAACTATTTCTATTCAGAGGGTATTTTGCCAGTCTCTTTTATCGGTGTGTTCTTTTTCAAGAATGTCCCTAGGGAAACTGCAAAGCAGGTCAGCGAGTCTCCTCATTGCCATTTTGAAACCTTTCTCCTTATGTAGCTCAAGGAGCTGCCAACATTCCTTGGGTTGTTGGAAACCAAATATAGCTGCTAAGATGATCAGAGAAGTTTGTTCTTTAAAAAAAGTTGATTTATTTTTCCCCAGTGGGATACAACTCTGAGAATCCAGGATGTGAATCCAACTTGGAACTGTATTTTCCTTTTTTCTTTTTGGAAAAATAGGAACAAGCTTTTCTGCATATCTTCATTCTTTCATTAGCTTTAGATTTCAACATCCCATTTCTGGAGGGTGAGAAGATGGAAGGATCTTGTTGAAGAGACAAGATAGAAAGGCTATGCAGCTGAATGGGTATGAGTCCAAGAGCAAAGCACATAAATAAAAAGATAAACACTCATATTTTATAAAAAACATAGAGGTCAACAAGATGGTAAAGTGTATTTCCTGAAGACCTTAGGTGGAGATGTTCTAAATGGAATTCTCTTTATAATCTGAAGGGCTTGTGAAAATGAGTTATGATAAACTTTTGAGAAAATTGAGGACCGAAGAACTAGAACAAATTTCTGAGACCTATTTGGAGCTAAAAGTGTGTACTGATTGTCTACAGAGAGTAGTCATTTTATATAGAGTATCAGTAGACTGTCACTAGGGACCACTTGTAAGAGTAGGAGCTGATAGGGTCCAACAATCAAACTTTCCCCATTCCCATTTAAAGTAAATATTAAAATGCTACACATTTTAAGCAAGGGAGAACAGTTCTCTGTGGAATTAATCACTCAAAGACTTTAGACCAAGTGTGGAAAAAGTTCTCTATTAATTTAGATGTTCTTGAAAACCATTGGCTGAATGGGAGTGATGTTGCACACTAAGCATGGTCAGGTTGGTGGATGAAATTTGGTTGCCCCCTGTGGGTCATCTATAAAATAGCAAACCATGTGGAAGGCAGGGACTCAAGTGTCCAGCTGCTTTAGCGATGGAAACCTCCCTCTTTAATTTACCTCATTGTAACTTTACTCTGTCCCCTCAGGATGCCTTAGAAGGAATTGCCTCTTGGGGAGAGAGAAGTCTGTCTCATTCCCTACTGTTTCCAACCCTGTTGATTGGATCAGAACCTTGTGAACTTCAGAAAGATTTGCACTTTTTCATCAGTATGTTTGTGGTGTCCTCAGGATGGCAATGGTTGATGGCAACGTCTGCAAGGGAACCAGAGAGAAGATGAAAAAAAAGGCAGGTTCAGTGAAGGAATGAAGCAAAAAGCTATCCCATCCCTAGGAGGAGCTGCTGGAGGACTTGAGCAGAAGAACTGATACGTTTCATAGGAAATAGGAGATGATATGAAAATATATGAGTCACCCCTTTGCGATCAAAGTTCTCTACGCTTTCGTTTATTTCCCCCGGACCGTGTGACTGTTGTCCTTTGTTCTCAAAGGGGACCACAATGACATCGTCATGCTGGGGTCAAGGTACAGTGTGTTCCACTGTGACTAATCAGACCAAGATGAGCCTAGAAGGCTCTACCAGAGCTCAGGCACAAATACAACATTTGGACCCTGGACTCTATGTACCGGTAGGAGAGAATGTGTCAGACTTTCGGGTGAGAGATGTTTGGTATCAATTATACAATTGGGATAAATACCCAAATTAAATTTAAAACCTAATTCAGTCTGACTGACTAAATGATATCAATTGATAATCGTGGAGGGAAGGACACCAGAGGAGGCTGTCATGCTATAGTACTAGAAAACCTCTCAGGAATGCTCCAAGAACCCTGAGGGGTCAGAAGCAAATTACAATGAGGTCAACTTAAACTTGAGATCACGAAGAATGCCCTAAACCATCAGAGCTGCTCCAGAGTGGAATGTCTTGTTTGCTGGTAGATACCTTCCTCTTTCAGATCCCCTTCCATTTACATTGCATAGATCTCATCTATACCTACTTAGTGACATGTAGTCTCTCCCCTTAGAATGTTTCTGGAGGGCAGGGGCCAAGTTTTTGCCTTTCTTTGTATCCCTAGCACTTAGCACGGTGCTTGGCACATGGGATCCCCCTCACTGAAGCCCTGACGTTCACTCCTCAGGGATCTTCCCTGCAGTGCCTGATCCATGGTAGGCACTTAATAATTATTTATTGAGAATGAATACATAATCAGCAGGTCAGAGGTGCTACACAGTCCTTCCCTACTCCCTAGTCCGCCTTGGACTCTTAATAAATGAGCTGGTCGAATCTAGTTGGAAACACGAATGGGCTTCAAGGACAGCCTCCTGGATAGCTCCATGAAGCCATCCATCTGGAGCGATGCATTCCTCTGCAAGGCTGGGCACAGTTTCCTGTGTCCTGCGAAACCTGGTAAAGGCAAGAAGGAATTTTTCCAGGAGAGACGCTGGAGCTGATAGCAAAGGGACGATCCAAGTTTTGGGCGTGGAGGGGGGGGGGTAGGGGGCTTAGGGGCAAGTTGGGGAAGGGCAGGGTGACAAAGCAGGAAGAGCTGGGACTACAAATCCCTGCTTTCCTTCTCACTAGCTGTGTGACCCTGGGAAAGTCATTTGATTTCTCTGAACCCTGGTTTCCTCCTCTATATGATGCTCCACTTAACCCACTGGGTTATTATAAGGAAAGCATTGTATAAAGCATAAAGAACCAGAGAATTAGGAGTGTTCTTAAGAATGTTTTCTTTTTCTTTAATTTTTTTAAATTGATGCTTTGGTTTTGGCATTGCCTTATTTCCATATATGTCCCTCCCCCACTGCCCTACCCAAAGAGCGGTCTTCCCTTGTAACAAAGAAGAAAGAAGGGAGGGGGAAAGTGGTTCAGCAAAAGTAACCAGCACCATCCATGGAACCTGGAAGTGTATGCTGTGTTCTACACCCATAGTGCCCCACCTCTTTGGAGAAGAGAGGGAAGCACATTTCCTAATTTTTTCTTCAACAGCAACCATTCTTCCCCTCCTCTTCTTTTCCTTTTATTCACCTGTACCTGCAATCCCATCAGCAGAGGGAGCTCTCTGAGGGAAGGAAAAACCTCCCTCTGTCAATGCCAAGATAAAAGTCCAGTCTCTTAGGGGAAGCCACGCACAGGATTGACAGGGACTGGATGGGTGATTTCACTGGTGTGAGAAGCTCCTGGGTGAGGATGCTGCCTCCCACATGGATGGGTGATTTCACTGGTGTGAGAAGCTCCTGGGTGAGGATGCTGCCTCCACACAGGCTGGCATATTCTGTGCAGTTCCCAGCCCTGGAGAGTTGCTGGGGGCACAGAGAGACAGCCTTATTCAGGGCTACACAGCCAGGGTGGGTCAGATGCTGCTGCTGAACCATATCATCCTGACTTCCAGCCTATTTCTCTCTTCCATATATCATCCTGTTTCCCAATATTCCTTATTAAGTCCTGTCCTAGGAGCCTGGAGAGCTCATGTGGAGCTCTCTTGAGACCCAAAGAGAGTTGTTTCAGGGTTGAGCAACACCAGCTCTCTAGACCTCAGTTTCCCACCTGTAAAATGAGATTACAGTATATTGCCTCAGTGGTCCCTTCCTGCTCTAAGATCTGTTACTATGGTCTGCTTCCTTTTTTCCTTTGTGAGATAGGGAGACCCCCAGCCATTACTTATTCTTGGATGCTTGGGATGATAGATACTGTCTACACTGGGCTCAGGAAACTTTGCCAAACTGTCCTCTTTGGGCTTGTGTTTTTAGGGGAAAGAATCTTTTTTTTTAAAAAGGTTTAGGGCTTGGCCGGGCTGCCAGGGCCTCACTCTGCCTCCAAGAGCGAAGGACAGGAACTCCTGGCATGCCCTGATGCCTTTGTGTGGTGGCATCTGAATACCACTGCTGAGGAGAGTGGCCGCAGCTCAGGGCCTGCTGTGCTCAGCCACTTGGACCTTGGCTGTCCTGGCTCACTTGTTGGGGAACCAGATGGCTGTCTTCTCCAAAAAATCCTTTTTTCCCTTAAAAAACAAAAGACAGTTTGAGGAGTTTGGGGGTAAAAAGTAACTTAAAGGGTTGGGAGCTGTCCTCAGAGTTTGGAAGACAGACCTGGGTTCGAGTGAGGCGTCTGATGCAAGCTGGCTGTGTGACCCTGGGCAAGTCACTTACCCCCTCATTGTCCCCAGGCTGGTCTCTGAGACTATTAGTTATATCTGCTTTGGTGAATTTACAAAGGTCTGCTCCAAAACACACATGTTCACATGTGTTTGTGTACAAGCATGTACACACATGTGGCCTTCTTAAGGGTAGGAAATATTTCATTTGAGTCTTTGTATGCCCAGCTTCTACACAGTCTAACACATAGTAAGACATGTTTGCTGATTGATTGGCAGGGGCAGGGTGACTTGTAAGGGAGTCAGGCAGAGACAAGTCCAGGGACAACAACGCTGGGGCCTCTTTTCTGTGCGGGGGCCCCTGCACTAATAGTTTTCCTTTTTCATATTTCTCAGGTCAGAGAGTCATAGATTGAGGTGTAGGAGGAACCTCAGGGCCTTGAGTCCAGGGCTTCCTAACTGTGCAGTGCTGTGGTTCCCCTTGGCAGTCTGGTAAAGCCTTGGACTCCTCAGGATAATTTTTAAAGTATATATAGTACAATTCACAGGACACAAAGGAAATAAGTTACATTAAATTACAATTATCAAGATATTTGCAAAACCCTTGGTCTAGTCCAATCTCCTTATTTTGTAGAGGAAGAAACCAGTTAAGGGACATTCAGTGATTTGCCCACTCCGAGAATGTCAGAGGTAATTTTGAACACAGGGCCTTGTACCAAGAACCCCTATTCCAGGCTGCAGTGATTGCTTCTGAAGCTAGTGAGTTCCCCCTCACTGCGGGTATTCAAGCTGAGGCCTGGCAACCACTTGTTAGGGATGGGTTGGTTCGGGGATTACCCAGGCTCCTTCCATCTCTCAAACCCAGGGATCACCTGAGGTGCTCAGAAAGGAGGAGATGATCCTTCTGATGACCTGTGACCTAGCCAGACCACAGATGGGGCACGGAGTCCAGTCCTGAGTCCCCAGATTTTAAAAAGGACACAGGCAGATGGAGAGATGAGAATGGAGCCCATGTCACAGGAGGATGGGCTAAAGGACCTGGCCTGAGTGGCCCGAGAAGAAGGCATCTTCAGGGGCTTGAAAGGTTATGTGGATGGGGCACTAGGCTTGCATTCCTTGGCCCAAGGTGGCAGAACAAGGAGCAGGGGCTACAAATTGTAGGGAGAAGACAGGTCTTCACTCGATTCAAGGACAAGCTTCTTCATCATCAGAGCCCCTCTAAGATGGGCTAGGCTGCCTCAGAGGAGTGAGCTCCCCATCACTGAAGGTCTTCAGTCTGAGGCGAGATGAGCACTGGTCAGGAAGAAGTCCAAGAGAATGCTCAGTGTCCCCAGAGGCCCCTGCCAAGTCCAGATGCTGTGATTGAGTCTTTTAGAGGCTTTCCCTAAATGAGAGAGAGAGAGACAGACACAGACACAGAGACAGAGAGAGAGAAACAGGGAGAGACAGAGAGAAACAGACACAGAGACAGAGACAGACAGAGAGAAACAGAGACAGAGACAAAGACAGAGAGAGAGAGACAGAGAGATGGGGAGAGAAGGAGAGAGAGACAGAGATAGACACAGAGACAGAGAGAAACAGAGACAGAGAGACAAAGACAGACAGATGGAAACAGAGACAAACAGAGACAAAGAGAGAGACAGAGACAGACACAGAGACAGAGAGAAACAGAGACAGACAGAGAGACAGAGAGAAACAGAGACAGAGACAGACAGAGACCAAAGAGACAGAGAGAGAGAGAATTTGGCATCTCCTTTTAAGGTGCTGACTCTGCAGTCACTGAAAAATGGGTGAAGGCTTGTTCTATAAGGTCCTGAGATCTACTGCAATGTTGACAGGGAGGGGTCCCCTGACCAACAGGCCCAGGCAGTCCATCCTGCTTTGGGACAGCTCTCACTTGGTATCCTGACATCAAACCTGGTTCTCCCTCAGCTCCCCTCATTGCCTTAGATCTGCCCAAGACCTTGAGAGGTAATGAAGGCTTGATCTAGGCTGGTGGCTGTGTGACAGCAGAGAAGGGGACAAAGTGTGTATGTGTGTGTGTGTGTGTGTGTGTGTGTGTGTGTGTGTGTGTGTGTGTGTGTAGAGAGACAGAGACACAGAGAAAAAAAAGGAGGAGGAGGAGACAGGGAGAGAGAAGAGGGCGTGTGCTTCTTACTTTCCTGTTTCCTGACTCCTGCACCTCCTTATTCAGCTCCATGACAGAAGCAGATGTCTGAGGGACTGGACAGGCTGGTTCTGTCTCAGCTTGGGATATATTGATGGGCTTTGCAGGACTGGTCTGGGCTGTGAAATGAATGCCTAGATTTCTCTTTAGTAGAGAAGGCTTGTTTTCATTGAATGATGTGTGTGTGTGTGTGTGTGTGTGTGTGTGTGTGTGTGTAACAAAGGTGGTTCAGGCTCAGACAGTTACTATGGAGACCTTTCCAGCATTGCAGATGCTGGAGATGCTGAGAGATGCAGGAAGGAAGCCTTCCTGCGAGTCCCTCCCCTCCCCCATCATATTCAGAATTGCCTCCTGTGATTCTGGAGACTTCACAAAACCCTGGAAATAGCACTGGTTCTGAAGTCAGAGGACCTGAGTTCAAATCCCCCTTTCCCCCTCCCCCCCACCCCAGCTAGGCTATGCTTGCTAATGCAACTTAGGCAAGATAATTCCTCTCCCTTGGCCTCACTTTCTTCATCTGTAAAGTGACAGGGATTCCACTGCATGGTCTTGAGGTCCTTTCTCACTTTCAGTCTGAAGATCCTAGGATGAAGAAGTCACTTTCTCTCTGTGGACCTGGGGCATTGGGCTGGCTGCCTAGATCTTGGGGCACCTTAAAAGCCCCACTGACACTCCACCTCCTCTGAGAAGGCTTCCTTGCTTGCCCTCCCCCCAACCCGACCTCAAACATTACACCCTACAACCTTCCACTGCCCGTTTCCCATGTTATTTTGTATTAAAGGTCATATCTTCCACCAGACCCTAAGCTCTGTGATGACTTTTATGGGGGAAAATATTCATCCTTTTGTATGAGGTATAGCAAAGCACTCCAGGAAATTTTGAGGAGAAAGAGACTGTTTTCCACTGAGGGGTTTGGGCAGGAACCAAGAAAGGAGGAGGTGGTCACTTGGCACTGTTGTCCCTGTTTTATATTGGGGAAACTGAGGCCCAGACCCATATTACCCTAGAGGTCCCTTCTCTGCCTCATGGCCAATCATAGATGTGGAGGATATGAAGGCCCAGAAGGCTGGGAGGCTGGATGGGTCTGGGCAGGGACTGGGCAGACAAGGAAAGGCCAGGGGTGGAACAGGATGCACTTTCAGAGAAATGCTGTTACATGGTCCTTTCGGCTTCACTTTCAATCTCCTCTGACTTGTGGTTTGATTAACTGAGAAAGGACATTGTGCCTGGGCTTCTTCAGAAGCCACAAATGATGCTGTTCTATGGACCAACTTCTGGGAAGTGACGAGAAGACCTATTAGTCTTGGATAGACACAGAATGTCAAGTGGGGAGGCTGGGTCAGAAAGGCTGAGGAAGACACAGTAGAGATATGGGAGGGGCCACCCCTCAACCACACTGCCTTTGCCCTCAGAAGGAATTGTAAGTGAATCAAAATAATAGCTAACACTTATAAAACCTTTTAAGGTGGGTCAAGTGCTCATTATATCTTATCTGAATCTCACCACAGCACTGGGAATTGGGTGATTGTCATTCCCATTTTACTGATGAGGAAGCAGAGGCAGATTAAGATTCAGTGACTCATAGAGGGTTGCTCAGCTAGTGTCTGAGGTCCAGTTAGCTCTTCCTGATCCAGTCCCAGTTTCTACCCATTGTACAATCTAACTGCTCACGGTGACAAGACAAAGTACTCCTACCTCTTCCAGTAGAAGATTCCTATTCAAACCTTTAATTCAACAAATATTTATGAAGGGCCTGCTATGTGGCCAGCCTCATATTGGACACTGGGGGTACAAAGACCTGACCCAAACCTGGCCTCAAGGAGTTTCTGTTCTCTTGGAGAGGGGAAACAACTAAGGTATTCATATATAGAGTGGAAGGAGTTGCAGAGAAGGTGACCCCAGACATTAGACTTGAGGAAAGATGAGGTTTCTGGGAGGGAAGGATGAGGAGGGATGGAAATCCAGGCATGGGATGGGGAACAGTGAAGGGTGTGTTGGATTAAGGAGTTTGAGCATCAGGTCATAAGTAGACTGTCTGAGCTGTAATGTGTGGTCAATTGATGAAGCTGAATTAACTCTAGAGAGGTAGAGGAGGCCTTAAATGAGAAGGCTCTATTCTATTACTGGCCATAGGGAGCCATGGAGAGTTTTTGAGTAGGGGAGTGACCCAGCGAGGAGGCTGTTACAGTGGGAGGGTTGAGCCAGGGCAGAGTAGGGAGAAGAGGGTGGATGAGAGAGGAGGGAGAATGGACAGGAAATGGCCACTGATGGGAGAGGGCATTTGTGGGGAGGGGAGGAGGAAAGGTCTGAATGATTTCGAAGTCACAGACCTGGTCTTGTTTCTCAGAGACAAACTCCTTGGTTTCCCGACCCATCTATCTGCCTCACTCTTCAGGCTATTTTATAGGTTAAAGTTGTTTCCTGAAATTTGTGTGACCTAGTCATGAGCTGACTATTTCCCTTGCTCCCTTTCCCAATTGGATTCAGGAAGACCCGAGTTCAAATCCTATCTCAGACACATACTAGCTGTATGACTGAGCATATCCTTTAATGTCTTTCAGTCTCAGTTTCCTCTTCTGTAAAATGGGGAATAATCATGCCCCTACCTCTCAGAGCTGTTGTGAGGTTATGATGAGAGGATGTTCATAAAACACTTTGTGAACCTTGAATTGCTGTAGAAATTCTAGCTGTGGTGTGCATCACCATCATCATCATCCCAAGATCACAGAAAGAGTATGCAGGAAGCCCAGAATTTGGACTCAAAACGTCAGATTCTTGAAAAAAGAAAAATATATGTATACATAAAATATGTATTATTTCATTAAACATTTCCCAATCACATGTAAACAATTTTAGTATGAATTTTCAAAAATTTTAAGTTCCAAGGTCTCTTCCTCCAGCCCCTCCCCTGCCCCTTGGAAGACAAGCAACATCTTAGTTGTCCCTGTGGAGTCAGGCCAAGGTCATTTTCACATTAGCCACGTTGCAAAAGAAAACACACACACACACACACACACACACACACACACACACAAACCAAGGAAAAGAAAATAAAACGCGTTTGCTTCAGTCCACACCTAAAGTCCATCAGCAGAACCTCAGAATCTAAACCCGGCTTGGGACCCAGTCTACCGGGCCAGCCTCCCACTGGCTGAGAGCCATCTGACTACCTCTGGGGAAGGATGGGAGGAACAGAGATCAGCATGGGTCTGCAGCGCCTCCCTGAGGGAATCAGAGGCCTGGCCAGACTAGAAGCTGCTTGAGGGCAGGGTCTCTTTCATTTCTGTCTTTTAATTTCCTGACACAGTAGGTGCCTAATAAATAATAGGCAGAGTGGATACCTAACAAATGCTTCATTGGGCACAGTGGTGCCTAATAAATGGTGGTTGTTAAAATTCCTGACTCTACCATGTGAGACCTTAACAAGGTCATTTCCCCCCAGTCTCACTTTCCTTATCTGTAAAGTGAGGACAAGTCCCAAGCTCCCCTACAGCCTGAGGTCTTGACTTCTTCCTGGAGCTTGGTGCCAGTCAGGCCTCCTCCAAAAGGGCCTGCCTGGCCTGGGCTTCAGGTCTCCGCTTGTGTTTCTGAAGGCCCCCACTCTCTGCTTTTGCCTTCATAGGCTTCCCGGCTCTGGAGGAGGCTTCGTGGGAAAAGGCTGCCCCTCACTGGCTTTTGCTTCTTCCTGGCCCTGTCCGTGGTTGCCCTCACCGGCTTCTCCCCAGGCCTTCCAGCCCACAGCTCTGCGGGTTCTGCTGAGCCTCCTTCCCGGGCCACCCAACCCTTCCGGGTGATGGAAGCCATCCCTCTAGGCAGCCCACGGGCTCTGAGCTTCAGGCAGGACCGAAGATTGGCCCCCATGGGAGCCTGGGAAGGATGGGTCTCCTTGAAGAACTCCAGCCTGGTCTGCAAGGATGATAGAAGTTCCAAAGGTAGAGGAGGCCAAGGCCGGCCCCATCCCAGCAGATACCAGGGCCGGGCCAAGAGGCATGCTGCTGCAGCTGCTGCCACCATCACCACCATTCTGGAAGACTCCTCAAGTCACCTGGGCATGACCAGGAACATTCCTCTGGGGAGGAAAGGTGCCAGGGGCCAGAAAGCTAAGGGCCCTTTGGCTTTGACAACCATTGGGCACAGTGACCACCTCCCAGAGCTGCCAGTCAAGGAGGTCTCCCCTGGCACCCACCTGGAAGGAGCCACCCTCACTTCCCTCCTGGAGGACTCCAGAGTGACTCCGCATGACCCAGATGTTCAGACAGTTGGGGCTGGGAAGGAGCCCTGGGGTCGGGGGGCTAGCTTGTCGCCAGGCCCTACAGAAGGGCATCAGGGCTCCGTCTGGTGCGATGCTGGAGTGAGTGGGAGTCGCTTGGAGGAGGGTGAGATCCCTCCATGGTTCACAGCTGACGATGTGTGGAAAATGCGGCTGCTGGCCCGCGGAGAGGTGACGGGCAGAGCAAGGATCCCTGGGCACGGGCAGGTCCTCCGAGTGGGCCTTTCTGTGGAGGGCACCCAGAATGGCCTTCCCCCAGACCTTGGCCAGCTGTGCTCCGAGGGCCTCTGCGGGCTGATCAAACGCCCCAAGGACCTCTACGAGGTACTCGCCTTCCACCTGGACCGGGTGCTGGGCTTGCACCGCAGTTTGCCCGTGGTGGCGCGACATTTCCACAGCCCCCTGCTGCCCTACCGCTTCACCAGCGGGGAGCCCCGTCCTGTGGTCTGGTGGGCCCCAGACATCCAGCACCTGAATGACAGTGATCGTGATCAGAATTCCTTTGCCCTGGGATGGCTGCAGTACCAGGCCCTGCTCCGGCTGCGGTGCGGAGTAGACAGCTCCGGGGCTCCGCTGAGGGAAGCCCCCTGCCTGGGCATCCGCCACACGGAGTGGGCCCGGCTGGCCCTCTTTGACTTCCTCCTCCAGGTAAGTGGGTGAACGCTTGCTGACTGCCAGCAGGTATTCAAGGCCCTCTGCTTCTCCTGGAGCCTCTGCTAAGGGAGGGGGTCTGCATGGAGGGGCTGTGACCAGTCTGCCTTTCACTGAGACCCAGGCAGGGCACGGATGGGGCAAGCTGGGAACGGAGCTGGGAAGGAAGCAGAGAGGGGGGCAGGTGCTTGAATCTCCAGCTGCCCAGCTGGCCTATTCCCCTGCTGCCAGCCCATCCTGTCACATCCAGGGAAGTAGACCCCAATCCTGCCTGAGGGAGGGAATCCCCTCTGTTTTGATACTCTGCCCCGGGCTAGGTAGTCTTGATTGGTACCTGTAGCCCAGGACATGTTGTCAACTGCCCTTCAAGCCACCCTCCTCCCACCCCCAACCCCTCAGCCCTTTCCATCTAAGGCCCTAGGAGCAAATGAATACCGCCTTTGCTTCTGGAAATGACCCCATGGCTCTGGTCTCCATCTCTGTGACTCCATAGACAAAACTTCCCCTATATGTGTGATCTGCCCCATAGAGGATCAGCTCCTCGAGGGAAGCCAATTCAAGTCAACATGTATTTATTAAGCACGTACGGTGTACCAGGGATTGTGTTAAGCACTAGGAATAAAATGAAAGGCCAAAAACCCCAAAGTTGCTGCCCACAGTCTAATGGGCAGCCTTTTCCAGGAACAGAATCTCTGGAGCAAGGGAGAATGGGGAGGGGAGTGGAGGATCCAGATGGATGGACATCCATGGCCTCTAAGGTCTTCTTTCCACAGTCTCTTAGCCCCAGGGCCCTGTCAAAGATGAAAATACACACTGCAGCTTTCTATTCTGAACAAAACCCCAGTGTCCCCTTCCTCCAGTTGAGGTGGCAGACTTCTTACTCCCCTGAGACCTGTCTGCTTATAGAATGAGCAGATCTCCAAATAGGGCGCTGCAGGGCAAGTCTGTGCCAGGTTCTCAGACCTCCTGGGCTCCTGCCATCTCTTTCCCAATTCTCTCCCTACCTATCAAGTGAAATGTTCTTGCGTTGGACATCTCTATCCTTCCTTGTTGGCACGGAATCAGTTTTCTCTGGAGAGGAAATCAAAGACAGAGTTTTGGCAAGGGGTAGGATAAACTGCATGCATCCTGTGGAAGCATCTCGGAGCATACCCGAAAGGTTTTCGCATAAAAAGCTTTTTGTCTGTTGAGGGAGTCTCAGTTCTCTTTGAGTAGTCTTACTTGCTTACCTCATGGGTCTATTCTGGGTGGCACCCCCTCTCCCTAGGGCCCCAATGTCACCCCAGCTGTAGTATTTCCCCTTCTTTCTGCAGCTGAATGTAAGGCAGCTCTTCTGTGTGTTAACTTTGTAGTGGAAGAGCACAAGAGTCATGAAGACATGAAAGGACCCAACAGGAGCCACCATATTGACCCAGTATAAATGAAGCCCTCATAAATCAGCTGTGTGATGGCACCAGCTCTGTTCTGCATTGCATCCCTAGTGTCCTCAAAGAGGGACCTAATGGTCCCAATGCCCTATACCCAGCTTTCTGGCATGCCTCCAAAGCCCCCTTTTCTCTCTTCTCCCCATTTAGACCAGAAGTAGCTGGACATGTGAAAAATCTCAGCTATTTCTATGACTCTTTGAAGTCTGCAAACACATTATCTCAGCTGAGTCCCACAATAGCCCTGGAGGTATCTCCTTATATTTGCAAAACCATATCTAATGATGGTTGAGTAACCTACTCCATAGGCTTTTATGAAGCATCTGCTTCTGTGCTCAAGATGTAGAGCTAAAAAGAAAACAGTGCCTGCCTTCGTGGAACTTGGAGAGGGTGTCCCATTTATCTGATGGCAATTTTCAGCTTGGAGAGTTTGGGAATGTTCTATATTTCCTGGCAGGGATTCAATGTGAACATAGCTAAGTTAATACAAAGGAATTTTGAGGAGGGAGGGAGGAAATATTAACAACTAGGGGAATCAAGAAGGATCTTGTCCAGTAGGCTTTCACCTGAGCTGTGATGACAGAAAACAGGGATTCTGAGAGGGATGAATAGTGAGGAGCAGTGGATTTCAGCCATGTGGGGACCAACTCCCAGCTTGTGGAAGTAGGAGGTGGGATGGTGTGAAGGTAGAGGAGCTATCAGGGAGAGTTTTCAGGAAGGGAATGATTTGAAATAAGACCCAAAGAGTAGATGGGAGGTAGATCATGGAGGGGTAAGGAAGGCCCTAGATGAGCTGGAAGACCATCAATAAGAAGGTGACCAGGATGGGGAAAGAACTGGAGACTGTGCCATCTGAGGATGGCTGAAGGGGCAAGGGTCAGGAGGCTTGGGTTCAAATCCTCCGTCTGGCACTTAGTACCTGTGTGACCTTGGGAAATCACTTAACCCTGATTGCCCTCCCCCTCCCCCCAAAAAAGACTCCCTGGCTAGACTGAACTCTAGGGGATCATAGGATCCTAGATTAGAGCTGGAAGGGACCCTAGAGGCCATGGAATTTAACCTCTTCATTTTATAGGGGAGTTTCAGGGGAGTTAATTTCCCCAGCGTCACATAGCTAGTAAGCATCTGAGTCAGGACAACTCGAACGTGGATCTTCCTGACCCCAAGTCCAGCCCTCTGCCCACGTCTGCCCATCCAAGTCTGAGATTGTGTTTCAGCAGCAGGTCAGGAAATGTGCAGCATCTTCAGGGAACAAAGCATTGTCATCATTATTTATCACATCTGACAGTAACAGTCTAACCCTCAGGAGTGAGAAGAGAGCAGGGTGGCTAAATGGTAATGGTAACTTGGTAAACGAGGACCTGATCTCATCAGGTGACTTTTCAGGATAGAACTTGGTCTGGGACCAGGGCTGAATGCTTGAGGTCTTTGCTCACTATCCTATGGATACCTCTTTCCTCATTAACATGCCTCAGAGACCCCCCTTCTCTCTCATCCCCATTTAGACTATGAGCTGCTCAAGATAGGCTGACACCCCTATAACAATGGGAAGTTTGCACACTGGCCTAGTCTATGATTTCCTTTGGGCCTCACAACAACCCTGACAGGCAGGTACGATATTATTGACCCATTCTAGAGGATAAGTAGACTGAGGCCGGAGCCAGAGACAGGATTTGAACCTAGATGATTCTAGATTTGAGTCCAACATTCTATCCATTACTCGGTCATTATGTTGTTTTAATGATTCGATCAGTCATTCCAAGGAACTTTCAGTGTGGCTTAGTGGAAAGGTCATTAGGCTAGGGCTAGGAAGCCTGAAGCTCTATAGCTGGCTATGTGACCTTTGGCACATCAGCGAGCCTCAGTTTCCTCATCTATCTGAAGAAGTTAATAATCATACTGTGTTTCTCTCTCCAGATTTTTGTGAGGGTCAAAATGAGATGGTGTGTGTGTGTGTGTGTGTGTGTGTGTGTGTAGTGGTCTGAAGACAGTCAAGTACTACTAGTGTATAGGGACTGGTTCTGGACCTAGGATTCCATCAGTAGAAGGTACCCCCAGAGGAGGAAAGTTCCTTTGCCCATGCAGGTCAGCATCTTCTCTGCCTCTCCTCATCTTAAAGAGTTGCCTGAGGACACTGAGAGTTTAGATAACTTGTCTAGAGTCACACACCAGTAAGTGCCAGAGCTGGTACTGGCACTCAGGTCTTCCTGCGACTAAGACCAGCTCCCCACGACTCCCTGCTGCCCCTCATATAACTGGATACCTGTTATTCTACTTTGTCAGGCTGAACCTGGCAATACAAGAAAAAAGGGAGGGCACTTGCAGTGGCCCCTCTTGGTCATTAGAGGATATTATGGGAAGCAACCTAGCATGGAGGAAAGTAGTAAAGTCAGAGATTGAGGCAATTTCATGCTTGGTTGCCCATGGACAGAGTTTGTGGTTTCAGCCATGTGGAAAGGGGAGGGACCTCTGGAGACTTAAGATGCCTCCGTTCAGAGCTAGAAAAATGGAATCTTTCTGCTGACTTGCCTGTTTGTTCAGTGACTAGAAATCCATCTTTTCTAAATAGAATTCATCTTCTCTGTTCATCTTCATTCAGATTAAGGATGCTTAATCTTCTGCCCAGAAAATCACAGCCTGCTGTTTGAGAGATTATGACCTTGTTACCCACTGAGACAGATGATTTATTATTGAAGCCTGTCAAGAAAAGGATATGCTTTACAAGGCAGCTATGGCCATGTTTACTCACCCAGGGACATCAGAGACAGGAATCAGAAAAACTAAGCAGCATGAAAAAGAAAGGTGCTCTATTAAAATGCACGTTCTTGTTATGGCCTGGAATAGAGAATTACTATTCATCTTTATGAGCAGCAGAAGAAGAAGTTGGTGGACCCAGAGTCTGGGAACACTTTGAGAAAATAACTGAGCCAAAAAAAAGAGAGGAATATGAAATTTCAAGAGGAAGTCTTTGAGCCTAGCCCCATAGTCCTTGGGGACTCCACAGGGCTGACCAATCAAAAGAAGAAGAACTTCATACTTTGGGTAGAGAGGCAAATGAGCCTTCAGCAGGGGATGGGCTCCTCTCTTCTTTGGCTACTGCTGCAGAGGAAAGGGCCCTGCACACATCCCAATGTCAGAAGGATTTAGCTGTTTCCAGAGAGTGGGAACCAAGGATGATAGTTTTCCTCTTGTCTCCTGGGAGATTTCCTGCCTCCTTCCACCTCCATCCTTGGAAAGGCAATTAGTATACATAAAAGTGTAACTGTATAAATGCTTAATTGTCCTAATAACCAAGAGTAAAGAGGAAAGTTCTTCTTAATTTCTCTCCCCAGCACCCCAAGCTGGAGCACAGCCTTGATCATACATAGATACACACATATATACAGGTGCACACAAACATGCAAACACACAATGTTGCTTCCATAGTTAAGAGGTCTTGGCGTCACAGGACCTGCATGTGAATGCCAGCTTTGCCAACCATGGGCAAATTAGGCTTTCTGTGCCTCAGTATCCCTATATTTAAAATGAGGAGCTTAGGCTAAGTGATTCTTCCAACTCTAAATTTCTAGATTTATACTGTATTTCTACACTTCTACTGTCTTTCATTTTGCATATAGTTTGTTGTCATTGGATCTTTTCAGTTGAGTCCAATTCTCCATGACCCCATTTGGGGTTTTCTTGGCAGAGATACTGGAGTGGTTTGCCATTTACTTTTCCAGCTCATTGCACAGATGAGGAAACTGAGGCAAACAGAGTGCAGTGACTTGCCCAGGATCACACAGCTACTAAGTGTCTGAGGATGGATTTGAACGCATGAAGAAGAGTCTTCCTGACTCCAAATCCAGCAATTCACCCACTGCATTGTTTTATTTGTCCCTTAGCACCTTGGTGAAGTAGGTGTTGTTATCATTTCTGTTTTACATATTGGAAAAACTGAGGCTAAAAGTGGTTAAGGTACTTGTCCAAGGTCACATGGCTACTAAGGGACAGAATGAACTCAGACTCCCTGACTTTATATCCAGTATTTAGCACAGTATCTGGTTCATAGTAGGAGCTTAATAAATGTTGATTGATGGATCTTTTCTCTACTTAGTAGTCTTCTCTTTCTTGTTCAAGCAACCCCCTTGGACCAGGATAGGCAAATTTTCCCTTCATTAGTTCCTAGAGCAGAGACTTCAAAGGGTGAATCAGTCTACACAAACTCCAGGTCAAGGTAGCTTTTTCTTCCTTAGTCTAGCCTGCTCCCAATGCCACTAGCTGGCTCTGGATTCTTCTAGGGAGAACCACAGCTATTCAGGGTCAGCCTGCTGCTTGTGGATGACTTCCTCCTTTCACTGAGAAAGAGAGGCGAGAGATGGAGAATCTTTGGCTCCCTCCCAATACTCCCTGCTGCCCCAAGGCTTTCTCTCTCTTCACAGCCAAAAATAACTTTGGAAGAATGGAACATCACAGGGGGCTCCCTGCTAGGGGTGAGTCAGGAAGGGAAGAGATGGAGTGAGAGGAAAACTTGATGCTTTGGGCATCTGCCTACCCAGCAGGGGCTATGAGTCTCTGAGTCTGAGATAGGGGGAAAGTTGGCATTCAGCAAAACTGAGCACAGCTCTAGCAGGGAAAGACTCCAAGAAAAGAAGGAATCCCACCAATGGATGGGAACCCTGGACAAAGTCTCTCCCGATTCCCTCAAATTAGTGATTTTCTCCCCTTACCCCTTCCAGTTTGCCTCAGTTTTCTCATCTGTCAAATGAGCTGGAGAAGGAAGTGGCAAACACTTTAGTATCTTTGCCCAAAAAAACTCCAAGTGGAGTCACACATGGCTAAACAACAGCAGCTAATTTTTTCTGTTTTGCTGATCTGAGCATATCTTGCCTCCTTACCCACCATCCAAGGGCAGACACTCTTTCTGGTTCATCTTGTCTTGGCATCCCCAGCAGCAAGCATGGGGGGATGGCACATGGTAAGCACTTAGCAAATGCTCGTGGCATTAAACTGAATTGGGATCATAGATTTAGAATTTGGGGATCAGTCAGTCAGCAAACATTTATAAAGTGCCTGCTATGTGCTGGGCACCACGTGAAGCTCTGGAAACACAAAAAAGGCAAAACCAAAACAAACCAACAAAGTCCCTGCTCTCTTAGGAGGTTGAAGTCTAATGGGGGAAACAGCATGCAAACAACTGGGCACCATCAAGGTATTTAGGGGAGGCTGCTGCTACTGTCATTTATCCCTCGTTCTTGAAGAGGACCATGCCATCAGGGAGGTGATGTCATGACGTACAAATGAGTTGGATTTAAGTGAGGGAGGGCTGTGCAAAGTCACCAGTCTCACTGTCTCCTCCAGAACCATCTGGATCTAGTGGCCAGATACAGATCAGAAGATTGGAGATGGCCCAGAGTGCAGTGGGGGGCTTTGCTTTGGGCAGAACACCAGCAGGTAAGGGTGTGATGCCCTATGTGGAGAGAGAAGAAAGAGAGGATAGAGACAGACAGAGACAGAAACAAAGAGAGAATTTGGAGCTAATCGCCAGAGGGAAGGCACTAGCATTGAGGAGAATGAGAAGAGGCTTCTTTTAGAGAAGGAGCTGTGAAATGACTTGCCTAAGGTCATCCGAATAGTAACGGTAACTTGCTATTTGAGCCAAGGTCCGCTGGGCGCTGGCAAACAAATGCCAGGGTTTAAATCCTGCCTCTGACACAACACGGGTGGAATCACTTCATCTCTCTCTAGCCTCAGTTTCCTCATCTGTAAAATAAGGATAACAGCACCCACCTCTTAGTGTTGTAGGAATTAAGTGAGAAAATATCTGTAACGCACTTTGTAGACTTTAAAGTGCCATGTGAATGATAGCTATTGTGATGTTCTGCAGGGTCTTGTGGGTCTTTTCTAGGACACAGTGTCTTATGTAATCAAGACCTTATAGGAATTGGAGGGGACATAACCTTAGAGAATCACCTAGTCTGCTTCCCTCATATATATGTATGGATGTATACATAGACACACATAAGTGTCTATGTATTCATTGATTTCTCTATTTTGCAAAGTTGGAAATTGAGATCCAGAAGCATGAAGTGACTTATTCATGGTGAATAAATGAAGGAACATTTATTAAGTTCTTACTGTGTGTCAAGCATTGAGGATACAACAGGAAAAGTGAGACAGTTCCTGTTCTTAACAAACTCATGACTCACTTGGGGAGATAGCACTAAAATCATAGATGTAATCATGGACATGGACATAGATATAGACTCTGACACAGACACAGACATGAACAACACTAGAGGCAGGGCATAGGGCAAGGCCCAGGGGTCCTGAAGGTACATCGGTGGGGCAGATAGCAGGAGGGCAGATGGTAAGGCCTAGCAGTCTTCTATCTTATCAGAAGGATTGTGCTCGATGACTCAGTGCTGTGAGTGGCCTGGTTGTTCTTCCTGCCTGGCAGTCCTAGTGGGAGTCTAATAGCTCAAGGTTGGAGGAAGATAAGAGGGGAAAGAAGAAAGAGTATTCAATGCTAGTGGCTCTTGTCTCTTAGTTGGCCCAGATCTTTGTATAACTCCCATAAGTCACAGGGCTTAGAACTCAAAAGGTCCTACCTTCTATATTATACAGTTGAAGAAACTTCCCATTTGCACAGAGCCCTGATTCTTCTCTCAGGAATTCATTACTTAAGAGGATGGAAACTCAAGCCAACCTGGAAGGGAGGATATTAAACTGGAAAATAAATCATTAGGAAAATAGTTGGACTAGGTCCTTTTCGGCAGCTCCATTGCACTTCTGAAATGGAACTCCTTTTACAGGGAAGGGTGGAAGAGGGCAGGGCAAAGAAAAAACTAGAATAAGCCATTGGGTGATTGCTTTTTGTGGATGCTCAGACATCCAAAATAAACCTAGTTTTCAAAAAGTGAGGTGTCACATGCCACTTGTGGGACAAAAATCCCTTTTTTCCTCTGTAAATAAGTGGCCTGTGGCCTCTATGTGCAAATGATAGTAGAGAGTAGAGAAATATTAGCAAATGTTGATGGAAAAGGAAGAGGGAGGGAGGGAGAGAAATGGAAAGCGATGTGAGAAAGTCACAGAAACAGACACTAATAATAAAAGAGAGAAAGATAGAAAGGAAGGGGAGGAAGAGAGGAGGAAGGGAGAGGAGAAAAGGGGAGGGAGAAAAGAGAGGAGGAGAGAAAGACAGAAAGTCACAGAAAGACAGCAAGAATAAAAGAAAGAGAAAGAAAGGAAAAGAAAAAGGAAGGAGGAAAGGAAGGACAGAAGAAGAGAAAAGAAGGGGGGAAGAAATGGAGAAAAGAGGGAAGGAAAGGAGGGGAGGAAGAGGAAATCTCTTATGATGCCAACAGATGAATGGGTCTGTTGTACATCAGGGAAATAAAGAAATCTTGTATGATGAAGGATGAGTGGGCGTTTGTCCTGGACCAAACATCTAAGGCTCCCACCAAAGAGATAAAAAATGCAGTGGAAGAACTCCAGCTCCAGTCAGTGGTCATTGGTATCTGTGGCAGCAGGACCAAAGGAGGAGGCGATGAGCTGCCAGCAGGGGAAGACTCTTAGTTGCAGCCAGTGGCCATGGAGCCTTGGCTTGCCTGCAGACCGCCATGTCCTTGGGAGAGGCATTCTGTGTCTTAACTGTTCCCTGGTTGGTGATGAATCGCATCTGTCACCTGCTTCCTGGGTATGATTTAGAAAAGTTCCACTTCTAACAGAGAAAACTGGCAAATGCTCATCTCTCGAGGGCTTGCAGAGGTTTTAACACAACTCTTCATCCTCTTGTATTTGCATAAATTCCAGTCAAGTCCAAATATCAGCTCCCTCCCGCCCTCTTCCCAGCTGCCCAAACTCGCTCATTTTCTCCCCATGCCATCAGGCAAGGAGAATACAAGTATTTGTCCATAGGAAACACATTCATTACTGTACCCTTTACAGATAGTCCTAGAAAATGGAATTAAGAGGTAAGGAGAGGCAGAGTATGAATATTTTAGACCTGCTGACTGATTTCTACTGTCTCTGAGTGCTCAAAGCAGGCTTTATTTTCTGGGCTGCAGGAAAGAACACTTTTCCCATTCCCAAGTCAGTGTCTCCAGCCTCATTGTGCTGTGGTTACACTGGACTCTTGAGGACTATATCTTATTAGGCTGGAAAGGTTTTGAGTCCAGCCTCAACGGATGCATAGATTATATGTGCTGTCTTGGGTCTATGGAGACACAGAGTGCTGAGGGTGAAGAAGGTGATGGTGCCTCTGTTCCCTCACCTGGTCAGACCACATTTGGAATAGGTGGTCAGTTTGAACGCCCAGAGAAGTGTGACCAAGCTGGTGAAGAACCTGGACACCATTCCTCATGAAGACTGGTCAAAACAGTGAAGGATGTTCAGGCAGGGAAGATTTTTTTTTGAGAAGAGATTTAAGGGTGACATGACAGTTACATGTGTTGTACATATGTACACATGTTCCAAAGGTTGTGTTCTGGAAGAGGATCAGACTTTGGATTGTAGAATTATAAATCCAGGGCTGGAAAGGACTCTCGAGACCATACAGTCCAATTCCTCCACGCTCATTTTGCAGATGTCATGCATGGGATGGAAGGGCTTTGCCCCAGCACATCATGGTCTAGACAACTGTTTGATTTGGCTTGGAATGTTAGGTCAGCCTCTTCTGAGAAATCATCATCCCCTCCCCCAATGTAGAGATATAGTATGGTATTACAATGTAACAAAATAATAATATGATGTTGACAATGGTCC
The DNA here is from genome assembly GCA_028658325.1 of Potorous gilbertii. Lineage (NCBI taxonomy): Eukaryota > Metazoa > Chordata > Mammalia > Diprotodontia > Potoroidae > Potorous > Potorous gilbertii. The sequence continues at coordinate 17,020,315 of CM053770.1, forward strand.
TTTCTTCATAACAAGCCTGGGAGAGTGAGGCTGTTCTCACCATTTTAAGAAGGAGGAAATGGAGACGGAGAAGTGAAAGGATTCTCAAAGGTCACCAGCTAGCAAAGGTCTGAGGCAGGATTGGAACCCAGCTCTCCCAGCCACCATGTTCAGTTCTTTGTCCACAAGCCTCTGATGCTGCTCAAACATAATAAGCCATAAATCTCTGAAAGACAGTCTCATTTTTGGAGCTCTGCACTGGTGAGCTCAGTTGGATGCTAATGAGACTAAAGTGGCAGGTTTCATTCCCCCATAGATCGGTTAGCTTTGCATAGAGAAAAGCTTTCTTCCATGACAGAGGAGGCAGTGAAGGTGCCTCTTCTCTCTGAGGACTCACTTTACTTCCAGACAGTAGTGAGTCCTCAGGAATGGAGGTCAGTCCTTCTCGGTGCCCCTCCCCCCCCACTTTGTAATTTGACCAGCATAGGTCCTGTCTCCTCACCCTCCTAGCCTCACCCAGCTACAAAGAGACCAGTAGAGACCTCTCTAGGTTTCCTTGCAGTCTAGGGAGGCAGGATGCTGGCAAATATACGCAGGATCTCCCAGGAAGGCAATGAGGGACTGGCCATCAGATTCTGTATTAGTGGAATTCCTTGGTAAAACAACATGAGCTCTCTCTGGCTTTCTCCCTTTGAGATGTGGCTCTGAAATAACCCTCCAGTCAACTGGAGAACAGCCAGGTTTTTTTAAACCAGTATGGAACACATTTTGTGTTAGATTTTATAGCATAGTCATATAGCCATGTCTGGGTATAAGGCGTGGTTGCCCTGCAGGCTAGATACAGGCATGATATGGGGTGTCCCTGGAGTGGAGAGGAGCAGCTTCCCTCAAGATGGGGGCTCCTATACTTGTGAGGTTCCTACACTATGGCATGGACATCCAGTGGCAGAGGTGACCACTTCAACTTGACCACCTCAACCCTTGTCTAGCAAGTGTGTATACCATTGGGCATTAGGGTAAACCAGTGCTCAGAACTCGTCTCCTTTAACTAGCCCAAGGCCTGGCTCAGTTGTGTAAAGAGAATCTTTCTTTTTTTTTTTAATATAAATTTATTTATTTAACTTTTTACATTCATTTTCAAAAAATTTGGGGTTCCAAATTTTCTCCCCATTTGTCCCCTACCCCCACCCCAATACACCCAGCATTCTAATTTCCCCTCTCACCAATCTGCCCTCTCTTCTATCATCCCTCCCTTCTCTTGTCCCCATCTTCTCTTTTGTCCTGTAAGACCAGATAACTTTTTATTCCCCATTACCTGTATTTCTTATTGCCTAGTAGCAAGAACAATACTCGACAGTTGTTCCTAAAACTTTGAGTTCCAACTTCTCCCCATCCCTCCCTCCCCA
>CM053770.1:17022199-17090403 GCA_028658325.1 Potorous gilbertii
CATTGGCTTTTTGAACCTCTTTTGCCAATTGAGTTAGCCTATTTTTCAAGGTGTTATTTTCTTCAGCATTTTTGGGGTCTCCTTTATCAAAGTATTGACCCATTTTTCATGCTTTTCTTGCATCTCTCTCATTTCTCTTCCCAGTTTTTCCTCCACCTGTCTAACTTGATTTTCAAAATCCTTTTTGAGGTCTTCCATGGCCTGAGCCCATTGGATATCTATTTCAGATGTTTGGGATACAGAGGCCTTGACTCCTATGTCTTTACCTGATGGTAAGCAGTTTTCTTCCTTGTCAGAAAGGAAGGGGGGAATCATCTGTTCACCAAGAAAGTAACCTTCTATGGTCTTACTTTTTTTCCCTTTTCTGGGCATTTTCTGAGCCAGTTACTTGACTTCAGAGATTCCTCTCCCAAGAGAATCTTTCAATGACCTTTGGCTGCTGCTGCAAGAAGCAATCTGGAGGATGAGAGGAATGCTTGGGTGGGAATGGCCATTGTGCAGCATCAAATAATAGAGTAGCCATTCTCTAGACCGTGGGTGCTGTTGTCTTCTGTAGGTCCATGACCGCCTGGATCGCTACTGTTGTGGCTTTCAGCCTGAGCCCTCGGACCCATGCCTAGAAGAAGGACTCCGAGAGAAATGCCGAAATCCAGGCGAGCTGCTCCTCGTCCACATCCTGGTATGTCTCTCCTGCTTGCTCAGCCTTGTCCCCTCCTCTTGCTTAGGAGACAGACTGAAGGATCAGAGGATGTTAGAGCAGGAGAGGACACAAGAGCTTCCCTGGTCCCAGAATCGCAGAATTAGCAAGTTGGGAGGGGCTTCAGTGGACAGTTATTCCAAGTCATACACAAAATACCCACCATGTTATTATCTGCCTTATTGCGGAGTAGATTTAGGTTTGACTTGAACCTTCTTAACCATTAGAGCATCCAAAATAAACTGGCTTTGTTAAAAAAAGAAAAGTGGGTTTCCTCTCCCTAGAGCTTTTTCTAGCAAAGACTAGATGACATAGAGGTAATTTTCTTCAGAATTCTACATATCTGCTTATTCTACAGAAACCCCTCAAGCCCTCCTGTCTGCTCCTAGAACAAAATGCTATTTCTAATGTATTTTGGAAGAAAATTGCCAGGGGCACGTTGGTACCCCTATAATACCACAGCTCACCTACCTAAGAACAAATAATCCACATTAAAAAAATTCCATTCTACTGTGTCCTCCAAGGTTCATCAGTGCTAAGCTCAAGGTCCCACCTTTGACACTAACTTTGTGTGACAGGACACTTAAACTCTGAGTCTCAGTTTTCCCTTCTGTGAAATGGGGATAACAGCATATGTAGACCCTGCCTTGCAGGTTGTTTGATGAGGCAGCTCTGTGATGCAGTAGCTGTATTTGGAATCAGCATGTCCTGAGTTCAAATTCCACAGCAGAGACTTACAAGTTGTGTGACCAGAGTTAGGTAATTTATGTTCTCCTAGACTCAGTTTCCTCATTTGCAAAATGACGGCAGTACTTACCTCCCACGGTTATTTTGAGAATCAGCTGTGTGAAGTGCCTTGCAAAGCTGAAAATTCTATATAAATCCTAGCAGTTATGATGATGAGGATCCCCGATTACTAATATCAAGTGAGCCATTTGTGAGGAACAAATGAAATCATGCCTGTAAAATGCTTTGCAAATGCGCTAGTGTTACATAAATGTGAGCTGTCATTAGGGTCGCTACCATCCTCCTCCTCATTCTTCTTCCTCTTCTCCACTAGGTCCGGGAGAGTGACCCATCTCGCCTGGTATACATTGATAATGCTGGGAAGCCTTTGCACCCAGAAACCAAATTGAACTTCAGACTTCTTGAGGGCATAGACGGGTACGTTCAGGGATGCTGCCAGCCATGTGCAATAGGACCGGGGTAGAGAAAGCGTACAGAAAAAGCATTAGATTTGTTCTGTTTGTCCTAGAGGACACGATAAGGGGAATGGGTAGAAGTTACACAGGGGCCAATGTCTGTTTGATGTCAGGGAAAGCTTACTAACGATGAATACTGTATTGAAGGGGCTTGGAGTGCCTGGGGAGGTGGTAAAACTGTCCTTCCCTAGAGATCTTCAAGCAGTGGAAGAAAGAAGGGAAATAAGCATTTTTAAATCACTTATTGTCTACTAGGCAGTGCTAAGCACCAGAGGCTACAGATGAAACAAGGCTAGATGGCACAGTGGATACTACAGCTGCCCTGGAGTCAGGAGTTCAAATCCTGCCTCAGCACTTGACACTTCCTAGCTGTGTGGCCCTGGGCAAGTCCCTTAACCCCAACTGCCGGAAGGAAGTCCCTGCCCTGAGGGAATCTTACAAGCAGAGGCTGGATGACCCCTTGTTGGATAGATTATGGCAGAGATTCCTGTTGGATGTGGGCTGGGCTTAGTGTTCTCAGAGGTCCATACATATATGTCTGACATCCTGTCATTCTAATGACTTATCTGAAAGGCTCATAGTACCATGGTGCCATGTCCTCCACGGCCATAGAGCTGGACAAGACCTTAGAGATAGCTCAGATGAGTAAACAGTGGAGGGGGTGGGGCTAGAACCAAATTAGAAATGACAAATGGAAGTTGTGGAGTAGTAGATTTAGGTTTGACTTGAACCTTCTTAACCATTAGAGCATCCAAAAGTAAATTGGCTTTGTTAAAAAAAAGAAAAGTGGGTATCCTCTCCCTGGAGCTTTTTCTAGCCAAGACTAGATGACACAGACGTAATTTTTGTTCAGGAATGGGTTAGACTAGATGGTTTCTGAGGTCTGAGAGTCTATGATTTGTGATTTTCCCAAGGTCACACTGTTATGTAAGTGTCAAGGGTCAAAATTGGAAACCCAGCCCTCTTTCCACTAGATCCCCAGCACTGCTGTTATGCCTTAGGGTTCCCCCAGAGCCCTGGGCCTGCCAAGGAGGAGGGGTTGGTTGCTTTTCTATTTTCCTACCTCTCTGTTCTACATACGTATGAGCTGGCATATCATCATATGGAGACACCTGTCCCCTCCCAGCTACCCAAGGGGAACAGTTGGCTATCCCCAAATCCAGTCCTCCCCATACCCTGGTCAGGGAAACAGGCCTTCCTTCTCTTTTGAGCATTTCTCACCTGAAAAAGAGTGAATTTGCCTCCCAGTGCATGAACACTTTGCTGAGATAAGGCCAAGCTCCTCTCCATGGTTTTTCCCTAAGACCAGACTCATTAAAAGGCATTACTAATGCAGCCTTAATACAAGCAGAAACCACAGACAATTGCCATTGCTGCTTTAACTATAAAGAGTGATGAGGCTAGCTTCCTCTGGGGACCTAGAGCATAGAGTTTGTTCAACTATTCCTCATTAGGATGTTCTAACTGTCCAACATTGCCTGGGAGGAAGCCTGGTTTAGTGGGAAGATGGGTAGACTTGGGGTCATGGGACATCTGGATTTTGATCTTTACCTCATACCCCCTGCTATATTTAGGTTCCCAGAACTGCTCCTGGAGTTTGACCCTTGACTTTCCTCTTCCTCTCTCTCTCTCTCTCTTTACCCTCCTCTAAGTCTTGCAGTCCTACGCTGTTCAGTCCTCAGACAGCTCTCTGGGTGTAGAGGAGTGCACTTGCCGCTAGAACTAAAAGTGTGGAAGGGCATACCTTGGGAGATGAGTGTGACAGAGTGACTGCTGAATTTAATATCTTATTTGCTTTTCATTTTAAGTAAATGTTCTATGATGTCACATAGCTAGTTCTAGCTGGTTGGGGTCGGGGATTCAGAGGGAAAGCAGGGGCTCATGAGCAATGGTTTTAAGCACACAGTGAACTCCCAGACAGAGATATTTAGATAAAGCAATAAAGAGAGATAAAGAGATGAATAGATGGGTGGAAATAGATATTTTAGATAAAGAGATAGGCAGGGAGAGCTAGGGTGATTGATAAATAGATAAAATATGTATTAAGTGCTTACTAAGAGCCAGGCACTGTGCTACCTGCTAGGCACAAATGTAAGTCAGCCAACCCTACCTCCAAGATGCTTACAAGTTACCAGAGGCTAACCCTAAATGGAAGGAGACAACAGAAGTTTGTGGGAAATGAGGTGGGAGGAGGGAGGGAGGGAGGGAACACAGACAGGAACATGGTAAATAGACTGCAGGGAGATGTGAGAATACAAAATCCCCACCCCCAAGAGGAGGGGCCCCCAGGGGTGGAGTCCAAGGCTCTGGTTGGGAGATGGGGATGAGGATGATGGCTGAAGAACAGGGGCAGGTGAGGAGGTAGCAGGCAAGGGTCTTCAGCCCCAGCACAAAAGGGTTAAAGCTCACCCAGCAGCACAGGGGGAACCAACAGTGTAGTTTAAGTTTTTAGTTGGAAATTGATGGTCTAAAGACATGAATCCTCAGGATTCGAGGGTTCTGGATCAAGCTGGAAGTGACCTCAGAGAACATGGAGTTCAACCCTCTCAGTTTACCCATGAGGAAACAGAGACTCTCTGGGTCTTAAGTTCAATCCAATAAACATTTATGAAGTGCCTACCATGTGCAAGGTACCGTGCTAAACTCTGGGGACACAATATAGACACAGTCCTTGCCCTCAACAGGCTTCCAGTCTAGTTGGGGGAGATATCCCACAGATGGATTCAGGAAAAATAAAGGTGTATCTTGTTCCCCAGAGCTGTAACCAGGCAAAACAGCAAATGCAGAGTGGTCGTTCAATGACTCCCCCAAGGTTGTGCAGGGCCCCTCCTTCCTAATCCTGGGCTCTGTGCACTGTGCTTTTTAATGACTTGCCTAATGGATGAACAGCTGCCATGGGCACTGTAGTGTCAGGGGTTGAGAGGCTCAGTCCAGCATGATCAAGGGACAGCCTCCCATCAGGAGCTGGAGAATGAAGTGTTAAGAGCCAAGGGCAGCCTCTGGGACCCTCTGATCTTCCCTTGCCTCTTTCTCCCAAATTCTATCTTTCATTTCTTGTTGCATAGGCCTCCCACAGCTTATCTCTCTGCTTCCATATGTGGTTCCATGGATCTCCAGGTGACCAGTCCAGTCATGGTGGGGGCTGTATGGGAGGGTGATCTCCATCCTCCATTACACCTACTAGCTGTGTGACCCTGGACAGGTCAATTCACCACTTTGAGCCTGAGCTTTCCCATAGGCAGGGTGAGGCTCACAATAGCCCCTTCTGAGGGCAGTGCAGTGGGGTAACAATGCTTTGTAGGCCTTAAAGAGACAAAGGAATTGAAGCTCTGTTTGCTTCCTTTCTGTCCCGGCTGCTGGGCTTGTTTCCTCCAGATTTCCGGAGTCAGTGGTCAGGATAATTGCCTCTGGATGCTTAGAGAATATGCTGCTGAAGTCACTGCGGATGGACCCCGAGTTCTGGGAGAGCCAAGGAGGGCCCCAGGGCCTGAAGCCGCTGCTGCGCACCATCCAGAGGAGGGGGCAGATCCTGCTGGAATACATCCGGGGGCGCAACTTAACTCTCTTTATGGAGGCGCCCCAAGAAGGGGACCAGGGGCTGCTCACCTGATTAGCGCCGTAATTGCTGATGGAAAAACAGGAGAAGGGGCCAAACAGGCAGGGAGTCAGTGCTGTCAGGGCTCCCAACATTGAAAATGGTGCGAATGAAATGTGTAGAAAACCATTGCAACTTCCTGCCCTCTGCAGCACCTCCAGCTGAGGGGAGGAGGCCAACTGGGGACTCATGGCTTTCACGGGCAACTCTCCCCACAGCCACCTTGGAGGTGGGATCTTTGTCATCTGCCCCAGCCATCTCTCTCATCACTCCTGCAGGGATAAGCTTCTCCCCTTCTGATAAGGGGTGATATGTCAAGCTTTTGATGTCTCAACAAAATTTCCTTTCCACTCAATAAGTATTGACTTAGCGCCTTCTTCATGCCAGGCAGGCACTGAGCTAGGCCCCACATGATACAAAGCCAAAAAAAAAAAATATTAGAACATTGTCTGCCCTCAAGGCATTCTCTGGGAAAGCACAAGCCCTTTCTGACTGTCCAAGCCTGGATGCTGGTAGTTCAGGTCAAACATTCCAGGCAAATTTGTCCTGATGCTGGGCAGGCTCCATCTCAAGTGGGTGAGCAAAGGTGCTTGTCTGTTTGGAGGTCCAATCTGCACAGACATCTGAGAGTGTGCATTGGGCTGAAGGGTGATTTATTTTCATGGCGGAGGGGAAATAATTCTCCTGCCCTCCTCCCTCCCCTTGGAAACTTGGGAGGGCTCTAGGGAAACTCGGAGCCCAGTCTGTGCCGCAAAAAAATTGAGAATTTATTTTTAAGGTTGAATTTTTCAGTGTCTGCTCAGACGTGAGAGCTGCCCTGTTTTCAGTTGTAATTTTAAGCTGACATGGGAAACAGTTTTCGAAGCTTTGGTTATTAGCATTCTCATTTCTAGTTCCAGCTGCTGCTTCATTTAGCGTCCCTTACTCCAAGGCAGCCACACCATCGCTAATGGATGGAATTGGACGGGCCTGAGAGCAGGGTTTTTACCTTGGGATTCACGGACCGCTTGGGGTGGGGGTGGGGAGGAATTCCACCTTTATTTTCACCAGCCTCTAAGTGAAATTTAGCCTTCCTTTTTATTATTTAAGAACAAGATTCTGAGAAAGGGTTCACATCCCATCACCAGGATGCCAGAGGGTCTGTGACACACAAAAGGTTAAGAACCTCTGTCTGTGCTTGTAAAGGAATAATTCACACCCTGACAACAATCATGTGAATGAAGGTAGAATTAACAATAAAATTAACAAGCAATCCAATTCTGGCCAATGCAACTGACAATGCCGGGCCAACCAGTGAAAGTCAGAGCTGACTTTCTTTCTTTGACCAGACGGTCAATCAGAGAGGATTGTGGCTGGATCTGCTGTTTCTTGGGTTACTCTTGTCCATAGAACATGTTTAGGGGAATGGGTTACACCACATTGGGGGCCTGGGTGTTTGCTGAGGCTTGTCTGATGTGTGGAACAAGAAGAATCCACAAAGGCTCCCTGTTCCCTTCTCTAGTGAGCCAGACTCAGCCCTCTTCCAAAGGAAGGCCTTTTCCCATGACTGTTCTCTGGTACTTAAACCCCATTTATTTTTACCATACTCTATTGGGCCTACTAGGTCATTGACTTGGGGACTCCCTCCACCCCATGACATCCACTTTATTCAATCATTCATCCAATGGTTCTGCCCACGAGGGCAGGAAGTCAATCTCCTCTTGTGAGAGGCAGTGAGCAGGGCACAGGTTGGAGCAAGGAAGACTTGAGTTTCTTTACATTTGCCCTTCTGTGACCCTGGGCCAGTTAATCATCTTTAACCTCTTCGAACCTCAGTTTCCTCATCTGTAAATGAGGGGCTGCACTAGATGGTCTCAGTGGTTCCTTCTCATTCTTGATTTGTGATCTTTCTGAACCTCTCTGGACCATTATCAGACATCATGATTTGTATTTCGGAGCAGAGACTCAGGTTATTTTTTCACATCATTTGAACCCTAGGAATAAGTTACATAATACCTCCTATATGCCAGGCACTGTGCTAAGCATTTTATAAATAACTCATTTGATCCTTACAAGAATATTGTAAGGTAGATGCTACTTTTATCCTTATTTTACATTTGAGGAACTGAGACAAACAAAGGCTAAATGACTTGCCCAGAGTCACACAGCTTGTATGTATCTGAGGTTGGATTTGAATTCAGGTCTTCCTGGCTCCATGCACTGTGGTGCCACCTAGCAGAAAAGAAATGCACTAAGCTTCCTTCATTCTGTTCTTGTGTCTCTCACTGTGAAAGCCTATTGTGTCCTTAGCATCACAAAGGATCTTCTGCCAGAGGAATTCCATTCGATCCAATAAGCATTTAGTTAAGTGCCTACTTCGTGCGGACCGTGTGTTGCTAGGCACGGGGGAGTCTGAGACAAACCACAGAAGAGTCTTTGTCCTCGATAAGCTTCCATGCCCCTGGATGAAACCATTTTCACAGACCAGGATTTGAAGAGGAGAGAGCTCTGACAATAAGGGGCACTGATTCCATAAAATTTGCGGAGTATTTATTGAGCACTCCTTGTGTTCCACACACTTGAGGTGTCAGGGATAGAGAGATTTTAAACAAAATGAATCAATCTCTGCCCTCTTGGAGCTTACGGGGAAATCACAAGGACACAGATAAAGATATACAAAATATGCAGAGAACAAGTTCAGGGTAATTTGAGAGAGGGGTAGAGTGCATTCAGTTTGGGGTGAGGTCTGAAAAGGCCCCCTCAGATCTCTGAAAGAAGCAAGGGATCCAGAGACAGAGGGAGGGAGAGGGGCAATCCAAGCATTCGAGATGATGGGACCCCACATTGGGAGGGCACACAATCTGGGCAATAACCTACTTCTGCCTCCCCCTAGAGTCTCAGATGCCCAAGAAGGGCAAAGAGACACAGTGCTCCTACGTTCCGTGTTTGGGCAGCTATGTGGTGCCATGGTTCTCAGAGCCCTGGACCCGGAACCAGGAAAACTCGAGTTCAAATCCAGCTTCAGACACTTACCTGAGAGACCATGGACTTAGCTGCTATTTGCCTCAGTTTCCTCATCTGTAAAATGGGGATTATCACCCCCTACTTTCTAGAGTTGTTGTGAGGATGAAATGACAATTAAAAAGTGCCTTGCACATAATAAGCACTACCTAAAGGTTAGTTACTGTTATTCTTATGAGGGCTCAAGTCTTCCCAAGCTAAACCTGTGGCTTTCCTCAGGATGCTGGCTGTTCCAAGGTCCTTAAAATTCAAGGAAGAAAACAGCAGGGCCCTGCCATGTGTCTCTCCAGGTGTTCTGATATGCTGGACTTCCCCACTTCTGCTTTTCCATTTAAGTATGCTCAGTCCATTAACTTTTTCTTCCTTACAAATTTTAAACTGCATCCATCTCTGATCCTTCTCCAAAAAGCCTCCCCCCCAAACCCTTTCAGCTTTGGTGGGTTGTGTGTCCCAGATGCCTTCGCCAGCTGTTACCTCTGGAATGATAATGAGCCATCCAGTCAAACAAACAGAGGAGAGCAGGAAAGAATGAATTCCATGTTGCTTTGAGCATCCCGCAGCGGTTGACTCTGCAGAGCAGAGACACACACAGCCTCCTCCAAGCAGATGTTTGCTCAGCCGGCCAGTCAGTGTCTGCAGGGGGCAAGTGGAGAGAGGGATCCGAAGAGCTTCAGAGCCGAAACCCACCCTCAGGATCACTAAGATCAGCCTGTCTACTCCAACCATCTCATTTTACCGATGAAAAAACTGAGGCCCAGGAAAATAAAGGGTTTGGGGAGGAGTAAGTCTGGATCTAGGTACAGAGGGCACTTATGGTCTCAGAGATTTGACAGTGTTCACTCAGTTGGTATATGTCAGAGGCAAGCCTTGAACTCAGGTCTTACTGACTCTGTGGTAAATGCTTAATAATTTTTGTTAAATGACTTGACCTTTGGACCGTAGGAAGAATGGAGAGAGTCTGAAATCAGAGGCTCTGCCTCTGAACCTTGGTTGGTGCCTCTGGGCAAGCTCTGGGCCTAGAACGTTGGACTAGGTGACCTTCTAGTAGCTCCAGGGTGTGAATCACGGATTAATTGCTATCAGGTGAGGCCCAGCATTTGCGTCTGATACTAGGAATATACAATCCTTTAGCCCAAAGAGATGATTCTCTCCCAATAGGATGTCAGATAGCAGTAAACAGGAGTGTGTGTGTGTGTGTGTGTGTATGTGTGTGCGCGTGCACGTGTGTGGTGGCGAAAAGAGCATCCTTGCCTGGGTCCTAACCTTCAGCAGGTGCTAGTGGGGGCCATAATGGATCGGATGAGGACTCACCCTCCCTGTCCTTGACCTTGCTCCTGAGTACAGGAGGTCCTTTCTGAGCTAGCCAGGAACCTCCTCAGAGAAAGGAGGCAAACACCAATTTTCATGGCAGGAGAGGTGTACAGTTTAATTAGCACTTGCAGAAGAGGAAATGCTAATTAGTGAAGACAGCTGGCTTCTGTCTGACCCGCTTGGGAGCTGGGAGATGGAGTCTACCCCAGGGTCTCCCTTTGATGAGTGGCATTCAACTCTCACATCCCATGCTCCTCTGTGTGCTGGACTGGGATGCATAGCTAGATCAGAGTTGGGGAGGGGTCACACTTGTTGTGGCCCTAGGCCCCACCCAGGACTGGACCCCAGCTGGGAGGCCTGGGGAGGCCCTAGCAGGGGCTGGGGGATGAATTCCAGGGTCTACAATAAATTTCAGCATTGGAAGGGACCCTAGAGGCCCATCCAGGGGCTTCTTACTAAGACCCTAGGATAACATTTAAACTCCAACTGGCATTTACAACCTCCAGGCTTTTTTCCTATCCCTCCAATTTCTGTTCTCTGTGTTCCAGGCACAGGGGACAGTAAGCTTTTCTACAAACTCAACAATCACACAGAGGCTGCTCCCCCATGCCTGGAATGCACTCCCTTTTATCTCTGGCTGCGTGATACTCTAACTTCCTGGTTACCACCTCCATGAAGCCTTCCAGGATCCATTTCACCCTCATCCCTTCATTCAATCTCCCTCTTCTTTAGTCTGTATTTACTCAGGAACTGGAACTGGGAGAGACCCTATAGGCCAGTTGTGCCAACCCCCTCATTTTACAAATGAGCAAATCGAGACCCAGAGGGGGTAAGTGACTCCCTCGTGAAGCACATCTAGTACCTGTCAAAGGCAGGATTTAAACCCAAATCTTCCCGACTTTGTCCAACAATTGAGCCTGAGAGCAACCATGTGGCACGGTGGATAGAGTACCAGGTCTGGAGTCAGAAAGACTCATCTTCGTAAGTTCAAATCCAGCCTTACACACTTACTAGCTGTGTGATCCTGAGCAAGTCACTTAACTCTATTTGCCTCAGTTTCCTCATCTGTAAAACGAACTGGAGAAGGAAATGGCCAACCACTCCAGTATCTTTGCCAAGAAAACCCCAAATGGAGTCACAGAGAGTCAGATATGACTGAATGACAACTTGAATCTGTAGACCATCTTTAGCATCCACTAAAATGTTAGCTCCTTGAGAAAGGACACCATTAGCCTTTTCTTTCTTCTTTGTATTCCCAGTACCCAGTGCAGTGACTGGTACACAGTAATTAATGTGGAATTAATTAATTAATGTTGCATTGACTTGAATTATCAGTAGGCTGGCTGACTAATTCCATACTTGCAAACACACTGGCTGCATAAACCAGAGGGTGATTTATCCACAGGCTCCAAGAATCAACATAGACATTTATTAAGCATCTACCATGGGCCAAGCACCCTGTGGGGAAACAAAGGCAACATCTGTGCTTCCATCTTTCAGGAGAGACAACACGGACTCTTCCAGGTGTCTGTGGAATAAGTACCAGTAGACATGAGATGGTTGAGGGAGGGCACTATGAGTCGGGGGAGTAATTGTTTCTCTTTTACCCAGGAACCCTGAGGGTCTTCTCTCAGTTTGAATTTTTTTTTTGATTAAAGGGGTCATCCCTTGAGCAATTACTTAAAGAAGTCTATTCATTGAATGATTGTGTCTCACTCAAAGTGAGAATGCTATAAGACCATAGCCTGAAAGGGCCAGGATCTTCCATTGCATCCTGGGCCATCTCCAGTTGTCCTGATGAATAGCAGGCCACCGGACCCAGACGGCTCAGGAGAAGACAGTGAAGTTGGTGACCTTGCACAGCCCTCCCTCACTCAAATCAAAGTCAACTGCAAGTTATGTCATCATCTTGATGTCATGGTCCTCTTCGAGAACGAAGGACAAACACACAACAACAAGGAGATGTGAGACAGCTGAGGGAGGGCTCTAGGAGTCCGGGGAGTCAGGAAGGGTGGCATTGGAGCTGAGTCCTGGGGGAAGGGAGGGATTTCATTAGGCACAGGTGAGGAGGGAGGGCATCCCAGGGATGGGAGCCAAGGACTCTGGAGATGGAGGGTGCTGCATACTCTCCAGGTGAAACCTCCTCACCTTCTCATAGGTCTTCTCCTCAAATCTCACACTGGGTCTGCCTAGGCTCATTCACAGTCAGTCCCCAGAGAAGGATTCCTTCTTTCTTGGTGGCCTCAGTGGTGGCTGTGTGTTGCCCCTACCTAGCCCGTCCCTCACCCTCTTGCTGCCCCCTGCAGGTATTGTAGGGACGAACCTAAAAGACGGTTCTAGGGCTTGCAATCTCTTCCCCCATCTAGTTACAGGAAAGTCCCCACAACAGGCTCCTCCAGGTTATAAGGTAACAGCTCACATTAGGTGGGGAGTGGGCCACAGGAGGGATGGGATGGAGGGCTGGTCTTTAGTGGCTCCTAAAACACTCTGGCTGCAGGGTCAATGAATGTTAGAGCTTAGAAAGACACATAGAGATGCCTCTCTTTTATAAGGGAGAGAAGGAAAGCACACATCTTGGCAAGAAGGACAGATAACACTGGAACCTACCCAGCTGTCCACATCTGCCAGGCCTTTCTGGTCTCCACATCACCACAGTGAGCAGCGGAGTCTCTATTTCTCTGTCTGCTATACACCCACACATAGACATATACATGCATATACGCATACATACATGGATGTATATGTATACACGTGTAAAACCCTTCCTGTTTCCCCACCCTACCCCATTTGTCTTTACAAAATTGAGTGTATTTTTGCTGGTTGCCCTGGGTGAATTTTGGGAGATTTTCTTGGGGCCAGTATTGTTAATTAGAGCTCAACCTATTCCCCAACTAAGTAATTAAAATTCACAAGTGAAATTCTAAGAAATGTGACTCAGAAACTGCTTCAGAAAGACAGCAAGAGCCTGGAAGCCAGCAGCACACTCGGGTGGGCCTGTGGAACTGAGCAGCATCTGCCTTTCATGTTTCTCTCCCTGACTTCACTGGTGGCAACTCCTGGGAGATTAAAGTCTTCCCCCTTTGCCCTGGGCCTGCCAGAAATGTGTACAGCTCAGTCTCTGCCACCCTGCTGGAGAACATTAAGAAGGAGGCCTCCCTGAAAGTGATAGCCATGTGCCAGACAGCCCACTCACCTGCTCACCTGCTCAGGGCTTTAGCCCTGGGAACTACAGAGAATGATAGGGAGCATGGTGATGGCTTCCCACTCCCCTGGAGCATCTGGGAATAGCTGCTGCCCAGAGTGAAGGGTGGGAGGGGGGTCCCAGAAGGGAAGAAGCAAAATCTAAGATGAGGGCTGGGTCAAGATTGAAACAATGGGGAGAGCTCTGGGGCTCTGAAAAGAAAGCAAAAACACCAGAAGCGAAACCCCAGATCTCAGCAAAGAATAAATCAAGAGTTGGCCAGACAAATTCTAGGATACATTATAAAAATGATAATTAGTAGGTCTGCTAGGACCTGGAGGACCTGCGTTCAAATCCCATGATTGATGGCTACCACCTATGTGACACCAGACAAATCACTTGCCCCCTGTATGACTCAGTTTCCTCATCTGTAAAATGACCTCTGAGGTTCCTTCCAGCTCCAAACCTACAATGCTTCGATGGACATTTAATCTCCTGTTCCTCAGTTTCCTCATCTGTAAAATGAGAGGCCTCTGAGTCTCTTCCATTTCTAAAGCTCTGATACCAGGACGACTGAACCTTCTGCTGCTTCTCTGGGTTGGGGTCCTCCATCTCCACGTGGATCACTGGCCAGAGGGGCTTTGCTCATCCTGCTTTCCTGTTTCAGCCCTGAATGTCGCTCAACAGCAGAAAGGAGCAAGGTGGGGCTACCCTGGGGCTGCAAGGCAATTTGGAGATGGAAATAGAATTGTTCTTTGATGCATTTCAGAATTAAGCTGAGCAGGCCTCTCCGGTGAGGCAGGACTTTATCTCCATCCAAAAAGGGAGCCTTGAGACCAACCGGAAGACAAGGGGAAGATGATGTAATTCCAGAAACGCCACTGAGAGGAGTCAGCTGTGGTTCCCTTTGGGACCAAAGGCTCCCCAAGATCCATGGGGAAACTGGAAAGTGAGACTCAGTGAGGACACAGAGCAAAACCTCAGGAAAAATTAGGAGCAAGGCTGGAACTGGATCCCAAAACTTCTGCCTTCCAGGCCAGAGCCTTGGGGAGAAAATGTTTTCTTCTCTGACTTTTAGGAAAAAAATAGAATAAGTTTCAATGTCAATAAAATGAAAATTGCACCTGACAGTGTGAGTTCTGAAGGCTAGGTCCCCAATGGATTAATTAATCAATCAACAAGCATTGCCTAGGGGCACAGAAGAGTGGGAAGGGTCCTCAGTGGCCACAGAGCCCAACTCACAAAGTAAACAAATTCTCATCAGGGGTCATATAACCTCAGCTTGAAGACATCTGAGGAGAAGGAACCTCTAAGGACAAGCTGGCAATTTTGGACTGCTCTACTGACACTGAACCTTCCACTCATCATTCTTGGTTCTTCTCTCTGAGAACAGGAAGAGTGAGTCACCATAAGTTTGTGGTCTAACAGAACAATCCCAAGGAGTGACTGGGACCCAGCCCAGTCACGGATTGGCCTTTCGGCCAAGGTGCTGGGTCTTATAAGGGGGAGCAACTTATCTATCGGCTATGCTAACACATTTGGAAATGAACTTGGTATGGAGTGGATGCTTTGGAGCAACTGTTTTATGTCTGTGCCCACTATGCCCAGGGTCTAAGGGGGTACAGGGTAGAATCTCATGGTTCTAGAGGATGTTTTTACTTCATTTTTGCTATAATTTCTCAGCAAACATCCTTTCGTAAAAGCCAATTGATGTTCATTGGTGAAATGATACTTTGGGGGCTAACCAATGACACTGAGGAGATATTAACTAACACTAGTTAGGAAGTGTTAAAGAGATAACTTGTGATTGAGATTGGGGGGTAATGGGAGCTTGAATTGATGGCATTAGAAAAGATACTCCTTTGACCCTCAGGGGTGCCCCCTAAAATCCCAAGGGGAAGATGTAGCCAGCCCTGCTCTAGGGACTCAAATTACAAGTATGAGTGTTGAGATAAAGACCCTCAGGGGTATATCAAAACTATGTTTATTTTCTAAAATTTCTTGAATAATAATTTTAAGTGAACATCACCTCTTCCAGTCTTCTCCAGGAGCTAAAAGGGAGATGTTTTTGTTTTGTCCTGTTTCTCTGGCTCTGCTCTCCTGGACAGCCCCATCATTAACTCTACATTCCTGAGATCCAGCCAAACCCCAGACCCCAAAGCCAAAGGCACAGTATTTGTTGGTTCCCACAAAATGGTGGTAACACAAGCATTTGGGGGGCTGGATTCAACAGAGGGAGTTTCACGATTTATGGTCATGTAGGCTAGTGCTACCTGGCCCCTTTCTCCTGTCCCCACTCCCTGAGAATATGACAAGAATAAATAATGACAAAGAAAGAGCTATCTCCTGCTTAGAGATAGGGGCAGGAGTGAACTTTACAGCCAGCTCCGGAGGAGAGGAGAACATGAGATGCTGCTAAAAACAGGATCCTGAGCGAAGCTAGCTCTCCACAGAGGATGCTCAGCTCAGCCCACCATCCTGGTACCTCCTTCCATCTGAGACATCAGCTAAGGGGGGGCTTTTCCTTCTTTGCATTTCTAGTCAAAGACTTCATTGTATAACAGGGGTTATGAGGCTGTACCGAAGTCCTGGATCTCCCATTTAATTAATTCTATGCCCTTGGGACCGTCATTTCAAGAGAACCTGGTTTAGAGTTAGAAGGTCTTGGGAAGGAAGGAAGGAAAAAGAGGGAGGAAGGAAGGAAAAAGAGGGAGGAAGGAAAGAAAGGGAGGAAGGAGGGAGGAGGAAGGAAGAAATAAGGAAAGAGAAGAAATGGAGGAAAGGAAACGAAGGAAGAAGACAGATTCAAATACCAGCTTTGCTCTTTGCTACTCATTTATCTTTGGACAAGTCATCTCCCCTCTCAGAGTCTCCCCCAGTGGCTACTCCCCCACCAGTCTCAGTTCCTACTTCCCTGTAATGGGACACTTTAAAAAATAGAGTGAAATGAGAAAGGTGACTAGATGACCTCTAAGCCTCTCCAACTTGACTTTCTCTCTAGCCCCTCTAAGAATGAGAGGCAACATGGCTTAAACAGGTTGACAGCTCACCTTGGAGTCATAAGATATGTGCCTAGGACTCATTTGCATGTCTAGGACTACATGACAGCTGTGTGACCTTGGGCACATCACCGAACCTCTCTGTGGTCTGGGTAACTGCACCCACATTGAAGGGCAAGTAGAAATCTGCATTAGTAGAGACGATGTCCTGACAAGGGAGTTCCCCATACCAACAAATCTCAAACCAAAAGTAAAACCCTCCCAGGAGCCCAATATACCCATCTGGAAGGTGGATGATTCCTCCTAGAAGTGGATGGACACAGACTCCGTCAGTCACTGCTTCTCAGAGCTAGAAGGGACCTTAAAGACCACTTACAGTGGGGTTCTTAAGCTTTTTTGTTTCAGGGATCCCTTTGGCAGGCCAACGAGGCCTGTGAATCCCTCCTCATAATAATCAAAAAGTATTTATCATAAAAATAATATTTTAAGTTCATAAAATAAAATACATTGGATTACAAAGGATGTCACAAGTTAGTGAAAATAGAAGCATTTTTTCCCATTCAAGTTCAAGGACCCCTTGAAATATATCCCTGGATGCCTTGTAGGGGGAGAGGAGTCCCAAGTTAAGTTATATTTTGAGTCAGAAGCACAGGTTCAAAGCTTATTTCTGACACAGACTGTGGGACTCTGGGCAGTCCTTTAACCCTTCTGTGCTCCCAGGTGACTCTCAAATACCACCAATGGCACAACAGCTGTCAATCTTCTTCATTTAGGGAGAGAATTTCCCCTACAGGATTTCTATGAAATTAGTGAAATCCTAGAACCATACCCCCAAAATAAACAAAAAAATACAACAATCCTCAAAACTTGAAACCCTTAAATGCTCTTTGCATTCTAGAAACTCGAATTATTGTGATCTACCCAGTGGAATATAATCTTGTTGAAGTCACAGAAAAGGGGTCTAACTCCATCTTTGTATACCCCTGTACCCTGCCTGTAGGAGGTGATAAACGTCTCGAGTCGAATTAACGAGGTGAGATTCATGTACGCCCACAGTACGAGAGTCATAAGAAGGTCTCTAGGTGAAGACTAAAGGGAGTGGGACAGGCGCTCAAGGGCCTAGGGAGTTCAGAGGAATGCCAGATCAATGAGGGCTGGCTGAGACAGGAAGGCTCAGGGGTCTAATAATGAGCAAGCAGGGATGGGGAAGCAAAATTTTTCTTGCCAAGAGGCAGCAAACAGAGAGAAGGCAGGAGGGCCTCCAGCTACTACGAAGGAGAGACTGTCACACGGTCAGCCTGAGGAATCCACTTCCTTTGGAGCAGGAGAGGGAGACCCTAGCATGAGCACAGAGCTCGGAAGGCTCTCCTTCTCTATCTCTCATCTCCTATGGGCCCCAGCACGGCCTTGAGAAGTAGAGACCACAGTTATCAATTCTAATTTAAAGATGAGGAAAAGGAGAATCAGAGAAACTAATGATAGTGACAATATGTTTCTAATGTGTCAGGCACTATGCTAGCGGCTTTAAAATGTTTATCTCATTGGATGCCCACAACCAAGGTTGTGGAAAGTACTGTTACTGTCCCCCTTTTACAGATGAGGAAATTGAGGTAAACATGGGTTAAGTGACTTGCCCAGGGTCACACAGCTAGTAAATATCTGAGCCTGGATTTGAACTCAGGGGTCCCTGAATCCAGGCCCAATACTTATTGCACCATTACGGTCACACAGCCAGTAAATGTCAGAGGTAGGCAGGCTTAGATCTTGTCTGTCTTCCAAGTGCCATACTCTTTCTGATACATCATGGGAGCATGGAGAGCACAGGAAGGGAGGAGAGGGGTCGTGTACATTTTGACATGAATGTGCATTCATGGGTTTGCATACACCCAAGTGAGTGCATCTGGGAGCTCCTAAATGCTTGTGGAGATTCCCCTTGGACAGTGGGAAAGAGTTAGTCTTAAACAAGGCTAAGGGTGGGAGCTGGGGTCCTTTTGTGCTCTCAAACCTTTGTTTTCTCTCTAGGCTTGGAGCTTTATGAGAGTGCCCCAGCTGTGGGCTAGACATTGTTGTAGTACCTGGAGTGAGGGTCCAGAGGGTCCTGTCCGGCTTCAGGTCCTTCTAGATTGGAAGCTATTTTCTTTTGTGGTGTCCCAGACTCCTTGGGTGGGTACACGAGGAAGCTCATGGACCCCTTCCCAGAATCACGCTTTTAGATAATTGAAGAAAACGCTCACTTTCTGTTAGGGGTAAATTAAAATAAAGATGCCGTTTTTTTCCCTCTCCTCATTCACAAAGTCCCCGAAATCTATACGCAGAAGGTTGAACTCTTGTTCTAAATGATGACAAGAAGGGAATTGGTAGACAATAGTACCTGTCTCTTCCCATGGCTTTGGGGAAGGTTTACATCTTGCCACTCTTTCAGTTTTTCTGTGGAGGTCAGTAATTTTCTGATCCTCTTTCTTTGCCCATGTCAGTACAACAGGAGAAATCTGGGGAACTCCTTGAACTGCTTGCTCATGGGCCTCTCATGGAGCTGGATATGTCCTTCTTGGCATTGTGGGGAGGTGGGGGCACATATTCAGGAGATCAGGGTGTTCCCTGATCACTCCCATCACACCAACCAATCACAGGCGCAAGACATCACAGCATTCTCCTAAAGTTGCAAGAATGAGAAAAGAGATGTGGGAAAATTGGAACACTAATGCATTGTTGGTGGAATTGTAAACTGATCCAACCATTCTGGAGAGCAATTTGGAACTGTGTCCAAAGAGCAATCAAACTGTGCATACATACCCTTTGATTCAGCAATACCACTACTAGGTCTGTATCCCAAAGAGGTCATAAAAAACCCCACATGTACAAAAATATTTATAGCAGCCCTTTTTGTGGTGGCCAAGAATGAGGGGATGTCCATCCACTGGGGAATGGCTGAACAAGTTGTGATATATGAATGTAATAGAATACTACTGCACTATAAAAAATGACAGCCAGACTTCAGAAAAACCTGGAAAGACTTATATGAACTGATGCTGAGTTTAATGAGCAGAACCAGGAGAACACTTTACACAGTAACAGCCACAGTGTTCCAGGACTGTTTCTGGTAGACTTAGCCCTTCACAGCAATGCAAGGACCTAAAACATTCCCAAAGGACTCAAGGCAGAATGCCATTCACATCCAGAGAAAGAACTATGGAATCAGAAGCAGAATGAAGCACTCTTTTCTCCTGTGTTATGTTTTGTTCTGTTTTTTCTCATGGTTTCTCTCATTTGTTTTAATTCTTCTATGCAACATGACTAATGTGAAAATGTGTTTAATAAGAATATATATGTAGAACCCAAATAAGATTGCATGCCATCTCAGGGAGGGAGAGGAAAGGGAGGGAGGAGAAAATTTAAGACTTATGGAAGTGATTGTTGAAAACTGAAAACAAATTAATTAAATTTAAAAAAAAGAAATGATGAGTAGGTGGACTTCAGAAAAACCTGGGAAGACTTACATGAACTAATACAAAGTGAAGTAAGTAGAACCATGAGAACATTGTACTTAGTAACAGCAACATCATGTGATGACTGATTGTGATAGACTTAGCTCTTCTCAGCAATGCAAGGCTCTAAGCCAACTCCCCAAGACTCGTCCATATCCAGGAAAGCACTTTGGAGTTTGAATGTAGATAGAAGCATATTATTTGCTCTCTTTTCGTTATTGCTGTTTCTTCTTTCTCCCATTGGTCTTTCCCATTGGTTCTAATTCTTCTTTGCCATATGACTAATGTGAAAATATGTTTAATAGGAATGTATAAGTAGAGCTCATATAAGATTGCATGCCATCTTGGGGAGGGGGGAGGAGGAGAAAATTTAGAATTCAAAATCTTATGAAAGTGAATGTTGAAAACTAAAAATAAATCCCTCCCAAAATGAGAGAAGAGGTGGGAAGGGATGGAGATGGGGGTGGAGCACAGTCTGCAGAATCCCAGAATTGGAGGCACCCTCAGAGGCTGTCCAGTCCAGCCCATGGGAGAACAAGTGTTTCTGGGAAAGTCTAACAAGCGCTAGCCCACTTCATTTTCAGATAGCTCATGTTACTAGAAAATTCTTCCTGATAGCAAACTTAAATTTATCATTCTGCAATTTCTATCATGGCTCCTTGTTCAAATATAACACCTAACCCCTCTTCTATGGAAGCCCTTCAAATTCCCAAGGCTAGCTATTAGCAGTACTCACCTTTACATAATACTTTTAGGTCAAAAAGTCTTTTAAGTTTGCTTTCTTATTTGATCATTGTAACAAACCTTATGAGGTACTTGCTAATTTTCATTTTACAGATGAGGAAACTGAGGCTTACAGAGGCGACAGGACTAAAGTCACACAGCTAGCAAGTATCTAAGGTGGGATTCAAATCCAGTTCCCCCTGACTTCAAGTCCACTGGCTCTATCCACTATACCACTGATGACTTCAACCAACACTAGGAGAAAAATGACATTGGTCAACTACCATCAAGATTAGACCAGGAGAATCTCTAGTCAGTTTCATGGATTGTACCATTTTCTGTCCCATGTTTTGGAAACAATTTTCACAACAGCAACCCCTTATGTCTCCTCCCCTTCTCTTCTTTCCCCTTTCTTCTCCCTTCTCTTCAGATGATGGATTCAGCTTTTGATGGCCCTTAAAATTCAAGATAAATGGATGAGTTAGCTGGAGAGCACTGCTAACCATCCACAAAAATGGAAGTGGGCCAGCCAGCCTGTAGTCAACCATCCCTGCTGTAGAAGGGATCATGATGACTTCCCCTCTCTCTTGTCTCTGAGACTGAACAGGAAGGAGGGAAGTGGTGAGTTCAGGCCTTTGTAAATTATTCTTACCTTGTCCCAATGGATCTCAGAATGAGACCGGAGGAAGGAGGCAGTGGTAACTCCCACGCCAGCTATTCCCTCACTGAGATCTATGCCCTGACTCTTTGAATCTGGACCAGGAACATTTACAACACAATGTAAAACCACAGCAATATTTCTGGGGGAAAAAGAGGGCTGGATTGGCCAAAACAGGGAGCCAGCTCTTTTCTCTCTTGGACAAGTCCCATGTTTTCTGAGAACCCCAAATTTTCTTTCCCAGATCTTCCCCTTGGCTTTTCCTGAAATATCCTGGATCTCCTGACTCTCTCTTTCTGGATTTCTAAATTCCTATCTCTTCCCTCCCTCCTTCATTATCCTCCTAGCAGTCTCCTGCTCCCAGCTCTCTCTGTCTTGATCCTATAAAGACACTTCCCAGTGATGGTAACAGCTCCTTTTATGACATCCCTCTCAGGTTTTTCTCTTCCCCTCTCCCCCATTTCCTCTCCTCAGCACATCTCAGGGAAGGACTCTGAGCATGAGCTGGACAGATCTAAAACCAGGTGAATCCTTGGAGGGAGGTGAGAGTAAAGCCATCAAATGATCCACTGATTAATCAGTCAAGCAGTTATTAAGGAGCTATTCAGTGCCAAGTTCTGTGCTAAGGGTTGGGGATGCACATACCAAGAATGAAGGACTTTATAAATCATCTCATCTGAGCCTTTTATTTGACAGATGACACCAATTGAAATGGCTTAGTCAGATTCACACAGGCTGTTGTTTTTTTTATAAAAAACCAGAACTGTGATTTTCTTAGTGCAGTGAGGGTTTGGTAAGGAACTTCTTCTGCCAATGTAGATTGGCTCTTCAGAAACTGACAGTTTTGAGATTTCCCTGGGACACAGAAATTAAGACTTGTCTGGAGTCACACAACTGGGTTGTGTTCAAGGAGAGACTTGAACCATACCTTCTTGACTCCAAGGCCATCTCTTTCCTCTATGACATATGCTCATTTTACAGATAAGGAAACTGAGGCACCCAGAGCTTCAGTGGTTTGCTCAGGGTCAAATAACTATGGAGTAGCATAGAATTTGAACCCAGGTCTTTCTGAGTCCAGATACAACAATCTGCAAATTATACCATTTGAGAAGCAGTTACTTGTTGACTATTCTGAATATTGTGGGAGTTATGTAAGTATCAGACAAGGTCCCTTCACTCCAACAGCCTCAAAAGTGCCATGACTTCCTGCAGGAACAGCCCCGTCTCAACTGGTGAGGGCTATCCTTGAGAATAACCATTTTTCATTAAAGGGCTATGACCTCACCTAGGATTGACTCCCTTCCTCCCAAGAGACAACCTTCACCAATTGAAAGAGCACAAGAGTCCCAGTTGGAGCCTAATTCCATCTGGGGTGGAATGACCTCCCCAAATGAATTAGACAAATTCCTTAAAAGCCAAGCCATGAGGGAGAGTTTCTAAGGAAATGCACATTGCTACTGATCCAAGTCCAACCTGGAAAAATACAAAAAGCACAGGCTAGCCAACCAAACCAAGGCAATGGCACCCACAATTGGGTGTGCACAGCCTAGTGGGGTGTGAAAGATGATCCTTTGGCGTGTAGTAAAAATAATAGACGTTAAGGAGAGAGTGGGAGTTCCACAATGGGGTGATACCATTACACATTCATTTGCTTTCACTCTATTGTGATTTATAAAGGTTTATGTTGTCTGACTAAATGTTCAGTTTACAGTTTATATAACCAAATTAACCATCACGAAAGGGACAAGTGGCTCAAAAAGATTCCTCAAAAAATTGCAGAGAATACTAATAATTTGAGTACAGGATAACAACAGGAAAATGGCAGGCTGATGTTGATATGATCTAACAAGGGGCTGACCCAAAAATGCAAAATTATCAGCCTTCCACAAGCATTGATTAAGCACCTACTAAGTCACTCTGCTAAGCCCTGGAGCTATTAAGACAAAAAGAAAATAATATGCCCTCAAGCTTACATTCTAGTAGGGAGATGTATGTGTAAGTTAAGTATAAGTCATAAAAATATCATGATGATCATTTGAAATATGGGATTACATCCACCATTATTGATGCTGTACCTCACCCTAAGAATGTATAAGGCCTTGAGACAGTTACTTGTAATAGTATGAAGTCATCACAATTAACAAGATATTTTAAAACTAAGTTTTTGTGACAGAAAATGACGTAGGGTCATCTATTAAAAATTCTCATCTCTTCACTTAAATTTGGGAACACAATTCTCCAACCTGTTTAAAATCTTTCAAATGAAAAGTTTCAATGGGTTTCAAACCTATTTGTTGAAAAGACATAAAACACACCACTTTCTATATAGTTCGAAAGAACAGGTTGATGTCAGGGAAAATTGAAATTTACTATAGTTTCATTTCAACAAAAACTTATGCACAATTTGTGGATAGGATTTTAAAATGAGCATCATGTTTTAATAAGCATACCAATGATGCATTGTGGACGCCGTTGGATCTACACCCCCTTTTCAGGTACCTTTTTCAGGAGTGAGAAACATTAAAACCAAGCATGGAAATAAAGTGAACTTAG
Organism: Potorous gilbertii; assembly: GCA_028658325.1. Classification (NCBI taxonomy): domain Eukaryota; kingdom Metazoa; phylum Chordata; class Mammalia; order Diprotodontia; family Potoroidae; genus Potorous; species Potorous gilbertii. The sequence goes on from CM053770.1 coordinate 17,045,604, forward strand.
AACCAAAGACTGAAATCCTTATGTCACAAAAAGTTAAACTGTGTGCTCAAAAATAATTAAACAAATTCAGTCATGCTGCTCTCACTAGAGGTCTTTTAAGCCATTAATAGATAATATTAAAGGTCATTATGTTATCTTTATCTCACTCTTGATTTTCCATTTTGATGAATAGTTTACAATGTACATATTAGTACAATAGTATGTGCATGTAATTTATAAGTAAATAAATATGTTGGGGGTGTTCAAAAGTATTTTAGTGATAGGAGTACATGATCAAAAAGTTTGGAGATGGCTGATTGAGGGCGTCATGACCCTACCATCACTGCTTGGGAAGAGGCTTCACCAAGTGACATCGGCAGGGGCCAAATCAGGCCCTTATACTCCTATCTAGAAACAGATAATGAGAAATCAGAACTGGCTCACTCAGAAGCCCCAGGAGAGACATATTGATGGAGAGCTCTTGAGATGAGGTGTAGTGTAAATAAAAACAGTCTCCTACTTTCCATCTGCCCAGAGCTGTAACTGGGCCTAAGGCCAATGGAGTTGGACAAGCGTATGGTGATGCAAGGATGCTCATGACATGGGGGTAGTTGTGTTGAGAGAGGACAGAAGTCCTCTACAGAGTAGAGTTCTCACCTCTGAGGGAGGTGGCGGAAGAGGCCCAGAGAAGAGGGGGACAGAATGGTTTCAATTCAACTTTGACCTTGTATAGGAGACTTTGTTGGCCCACATAGCTGCTAAGCCCTTCCTCTCTAATCTTACCTTCTATGTAGATACCTACTTATGCACATATCATCTTCCCATTAGAATGTGGGATCCTTAAGGGCAGGGATCATCTTTTGCCTTTCTTTTTATCTCTAGGGCTTAACATGGTACCTGGTACCTAGTAGATGCTTAATAAATGCTTGTTAATTGCATGCACCCTATGCCTCAAAGAAAAGACCACAACTCTAGGAGAAGATGGAATTCCCTCTTCCCCATTCCCCCCATTGCTATTTGTATCTCTGCCTTTGTCAAACCAAATCCTTGGGTCCGTTCACCCCTCATTTAAAATCCTTTAAGCTCAAGCCCTCCAACTAACTGGAGACACACCCCAAACTGTAACTGATCATCCTCCTCTTCTATCTGCTATCCTCTTGACACTCCACATCAGACACATCAAAATATCCACACCCTCAATCACCATCAGACAATAAACAGTTTAAAATACATTTTGCCTTCATGTGTTTAGTATATAATGGGAGCTCAATGACACAATAAAAGTTCGTTTTCCACTCAATGATCTTCCAAAAGCATAGCTCTAACCATGTCACTCCCCTAATCAATAAGGTCCAATGGCTCCCTACTACCTCCAGAATCAAATATTAATATCCTTCATTTGGCCTTAAATACAAATCCTGCCCCCTTCCTACCTTGCCATTGTTCTCATGACTTTACTCCCCTTCATGTGCTCTCCGATCTCAGGGCCCTCACCTTGACCTAGTGACTTGCTACTTGAACAAAACCCTTCATCTCTGATTCTGGGCCCTTTGTCTGGCTCTGCCCCAGGCCTGAAAGGTTCTCCGTCCTCCCCCTGGATTCCCTGAAGCCCCCATTCTATAGGAAGCCTTTTCTGATCCCCTATAGTTCTAGTGTCTGCCCTCTGTTGACAGCCTTCAACTTATTCTCTATACAGCTTGTTTGTATACAGTCGGGTGATGTATCCCCATGAGACAGCGTCAGAACTACTGCTCAACACAGAGCTTGGAACGTAGTGGGAGCCTCATAAATGCTTATTGACTTGACAACCTTGAGTCACATGGGATTATCTGCTCCATGGACTGACCAGCAACTTAGATCTCTGTGAATGGGCTTCAACCTGTTACCAGGCATGACTCACTCATGGTTATGGTCATTTCCAAGCCATAATCCTCTGCATTATCTTCCCTCCCTCCCCTTTCCTAGTCTTCTCCTCTTCTTGCTCCCCTTTATGACTTGTCTTCTTCCATTAAAATGAGATTTTTGTAAAGTGCTTATCACAGGGCCTGGCACATGGTAGGCAATTAATAAATACTTTTTTATTTTGCATCTCTTCATTAACGATATGTATGCTGGAAAAAGGGGATGAACCAACCTGAAGAAACAACAGTCACAGAATCGAAATGTTGAGATATCATCTCACTTGACCACTCTTTGACCCAGGACTCTGTATGAAAAAACAGAGGAGGACCCCAGCCCACTGGATGGGGCCCCTGGGAATGATGTCCTGTAGGATGCTGTCTCCTTCCTTCCTTCTCTCTCCCTCCTTCCCTCCCTTCTCTTTTTTCTTTCATTCTTTCTTTCGCTCTCTTTCCTTCTCCTCTGCCCACCTGGCGACTCATGGACCCGATCTCACCCCTGATGAACCTGGGAGCTTTGACTTAGACTTCCTGCTGAGGCCAGTCATCCCTTCTTTGGGCAGCCTGGTGGTCCTCTGCTTCCAGGAATTCCCTGTAATGGCTCTGGACTTAGTGTAACCATGTGATCAGCTTTAGCCCATCTACCTCCCCAAACCCCCAAGCTCAAACAATCCAACAGTAACATGCACCACCTTTCCTAATCTGATCAACACCATTTCACCATACTCATGAATACATTACAACCACAGCCCTACCCTCTTTCTCCTGTAGAGGCAACATGATAATATTACTAAGAACCAACAGTGTCACATACTAGAGAGAGGGCTTCATCTGGAATCAGGGAGACCTAGATTCAAATCTGCCTCTGACACTTGATTAGCTGTGTGACTATGGGCACATCAACCTCTCTGAGCCCACATCAACTCTGGGAGTAGCACAGAAACAAGACATAACCAAACTCCACTGCACCATCTTCCAGCTGAGGTGCCACTTTTTACATTGTCCCAATGAACTTTCCCCTGGTATATTTTTTGCTTAATATAGGGTTTTTGCAGAACTAGTTCATGACCTTATTATTACTGGTGACTATAAGAATGTGAGTAATGGGCCCTTTTCCCCTTCTCTGGCCCCTTCACTGGGAAAGAAAAACAAAGGATCCCAATCCCATCTACAAGTGTTCCTCTTGTGACTTGGATTCATTCTCCATCTCCATGCCCCTTTTAACTTCCAGTGCAGCCTTGGGCAAGTCATTGAACTTCCCTGTGCCTCAGTTTCCTCATCTGTAAAACGAAGGGGTTAGCTTGGTGGCCTCCAGTCTGCAATACCATGAATTCATGCTCCTCTAGCACTGTAAAGATTACAAAATACTTTCTTTACCAGTGAGGTTACTAGTGCAAGAATTACTCCTCCCATTCAGAGACTCAGAGAGGGAAAACAACTTGTCTAGAATCAGAGTCAATAAGGAACATCACCAGGTTTGGAACACCAGTCCCATGGCATGACCCAGCTCCCCCTGCCATACCCACAATGCTCCCTCCTGGAGTCAGTGCGTGATGCAGTATGCCAACTATTACTGACCTTACTGTTTATAAAAAGGTTATGTATTGGTTCTGCAAAATCATACAAACATGCATATATACACGTGTGCGTGTACATGCATGCATACATGTTTGTGTGTACATGCATGTATAGGTATCTACACACATGTATGTGTGTATATACACATCTGGCTCACCCTGAAAAAGTTGATCTGATCAATGCCGATAACAGTAACTTATTGCTATAGTGCTTTCATTACCCTTTGAAAGCTTATCTGATTAAAGAGCATAGTCTGCCCTGCTAATCTCCTGACTGTACACTGGGGATTTAAAAAAAGCCCACAGCTCAAAAAAAGGAAAATGTGTGAAGTCACCACTGGCCTTGGAGCACGGCCCTTGAAATGATCTTGTTTCCTGTCTCCCTTCTCCGTGCCCCCGTGCCCAGTTTCTCCAAGCCCTCCCTTCCCCATCCCTCAGTTGCTGGGCTGGAGGGCGGGGGTGGGTAAGTGGCACAGGGGAGGAGGAGGGCACCCCTGCTCCTCTCCCTATCACAGCCTGCCGCATCTCTTTTGAAGTGAGGCAGAGAAGACCTGGCATGAATTGTGCATGCAGCCTTGAATCCCACACCTCTGCAGTGCAGGGGCTGCCAGGCCAGGTATTAATTAAGGACCCAGTGGTGAGGAGAAGACAGATCTGCAGCTGCCCCCTCCTCACTTAGCCCAGAGCCCTGACTCAGTGGGGGCCTGGGTCGCCTTTCATCTGTTCAGTAATTACCTGGGAGGCTGGAGACAAGCTCTGTCCAGCCCCCAGAAGCAGGTGGAGGCCTTGATTTAATTAGCAGCCAGTAGTCAACACACATGGGCAGTGACACCCCATCAGGCCCATCTGCCAAGAAACCCTTTTAGAAATGGAACAAGGAAATACATCTGCTTACACCGGGAAAGGGGTGGGGGGAGGACATCACAGTAGAGTCCTAGGGAACATGAGGAGGAGACACTAGGGAACCTGAGTGGGCTGCGCTTCGAGGCAGGCCCTGGGTTCAAATCCTACTTCCGACACTTAATAGCTCTGTGTTCCTGGAGCAGTGGCTTTAGGCTTTCAGCCTGTTTCTTCATATGTAAAATGAAAATAACAGTAACTCAGAGTTCTTGTGAGGTGTCAAGAGAAACGCTGGAATCTATAAAGGTGTTCCATTCACGTCTTGGGTCCATTCCCCATCTCAAGGCCACCTTCTCCCACCTGACAATAATCAGGGGCAGTGACCCTCCTCAGCTCCTCAAAGGCAGTGGGGTGGTGGTGGAAAAAAATTAGGACTTCAACTCATTTAAGATTTTATTAAGAGAAATTAAGCATTACTAACATTTAACACTCTCAAAGTGGCTTTCCCACGTGGTCAGATGGTCACGTCACACATCTTGAGATCTGCTCTTGCCCCTTCCCAAATCTGACCCCTCCAGCCATCCTCAGAGGCACCTCTTATCCATCTCACTGAATTCACCCTCACTGCCCACCTTGGTTCAGGGGAGGGCAGTGTGTGGAGCATTGCAATTGATTGTTAAGTAAGGCCCAAAAATGGCAGAAAGAGAAGTCTTTTTCTCTTCCTAGATTTATTTTCTACATTTTTTCTTTTGTTTTAGAAATTCTTTTCTCCCATTTCCTTAGTCTAGGAAACAGCACGGTCAGGTCAGGTCACCACACATTAAGAGCTCACTATGTGTTAGACACTGTGGGTTCAAAGCACTGAAGTGAGCATTGGGAGCTGTTGTTAGGGGAAGGGCACCAGATCTGAAATCAGGAGCCCCATACGTGTTTAAATCTGGACTCTTCCATTTCCTATCAGTGTCTGTGAATGAATGCCTTTACAAGACCATAGATTTGGAGTTGAAGGGGACCTGGGAGTCATTAGCCCATCTTCCACCCCTTATCTTCTAGATGGGGATGCTCAGGAACAGAGGCTGATGGGATTTGAAACAAGAGGATAGAAGATTAATAACTGGGAGCATTTCTAAAGCACCCGAAAGCTTGCAAAACACTTTACATATTACCTCATCAGACACTCACCACAACTCTGGGAGGCAGGTGCGAATACTGCCTCCATTTCACAGAAAAGAGGCTGAGAGAAGTCATCCGGCTACTAAGCACCTGAGACAGAATCTGAATTTGTCTTCCTGACTCCAAGGATCACATTAGAGCCCCCATGTTGCTTAGTTAGCACCTTAGGGGGACAAGATAATAAATCTTGTAGGGACCTAAAATGGTTTAATCCAGGGGATTTTAAAGTGGAGGCAGATTTCCAGGAGTACAGGGATTTTTATATTTTGGTAACCATGTTTCAGTATAGTTTACTTCATAATCCTGTAGTTTATTTTATGCACTTAACCTTATAGAAGAACACGGATGAGACTCATTTGGGCTCTGCAGGACCTCCCAAAGTGATTCAAAATCACTCACCAGATTCCAGCCTAACTATCCTCACAGGAAAAGCCAAGTGAATGAAGACTGTCTGGTCCAGACCATGACTATCAGTGAAAGGAACTTGAACACAGTCCAAGAGCTGAGAATTCTGCTCAGAACTTGTGTTTGCCCTTCCTTCTTGAAGAGGACCACGACACCAGGACGATGACGACTTGCAGCTGACTTTGATTTGAGTGGGGGAGGGCTGTGCTAGGTCCCCAGCCTCGATTTCTCCTCCAGAACCATCCGGTCCAGGGGTCAGATATCAGGATGACTGGAGATGGCCCAGGATGCAATGGGAGGCCCTGGACATTTTAGGTTAAGGTCTTACCAAATTCTCACTTTGAGTGAGATACACCTACTCAATTAACAGACTTCTTTAAGTAGTTACTCAAGGGACGGCCCTTTTAATTAAAAAAATCAAATGGGAGGGGAAGACCCTCAGGCTTCCTAAGTAAAAGAGGAACAGTTACTATTTGATATTTATAAAAAAAATACCCAGAACTAAATAGGAAGAACAAGCAGGCTGGATCACAATGGGAAACTGTAAATTACTTTGTCCCTGGAGCCAAAAACAATCTTTCAAATATCAATACACTTAACCCCAGCTGCCTCATCCTGGGTCATCTCCAGTCATCCTGATGCATATCTGGTCACTGGATCCAGATGGCTCTGAAGGAGAAGTGAGGCTGGTGACCTGCACAGCCCTCCCCCACTCAAAGTCAAGTGCAAGTCATGTCATCATTTCTGTGAAGGCAGGGTCTTCTTCAGCAACAAAGAAAGAACACACACTTCTGGTAACACTGGTGCTGCCTGGCTCCTATAATACTGTGAGCCTGGGATACCATGCTCTCCAAGGATTCAATACTGCAGGTCACCCAAAGATGGGAGGAAACAGGGCATTGCCTTCTAATTGCTTTCTACCTTTTCTCTTTCTACCTTACATGTATTTGGTTTTATGGTTTTTCAGATACAAAGACTCAGACTCATATATCAGTGGTTTCCAAATTGGGAGTCAATGGCATGGTCCCAAAGGGTGTGTCATCAACCAATTAATGGGTGAGAAAATCAGTTAATAAACATGTATTAAGCACCTACTATGTGCCTCAAGACATTTCCCACACTGCTGCCAAACTGATTCTCCTAAAATGTAGGTCTGACCACCTCCCTCCCTTACTCAATAAACTCCAATAGCTTCCTATTGATTGTGGAAAAAGTATTTCATTATTTCAACTTGTTAGTTGTATAAGTTTTGTCATATAAATGATCATTCATCCAGAAGTATATGTATATAATTTATAATTAACTGTGTATTTATTTGGTGTTCATGCTCAGATTTTTTTTTAGACTGGGGTATTCAATCACAAAAGTTTGGGAATCACTGACAGCACTTTGGGGCCCAGCATCAATGCCACCTTCCCTGATCAAGAGGAGGAGAAAACTTAATTTATTATCACCGACAGTCCTTCCCATCAAACTTTGGTTACACAAAGGACCATCTGGGGTAGCTATTAGACATAGACATAGACATAGAGCCTGGCAAAGACTGCCATGGACAGCAGAACCCATCAAGTGAGAGCTAATAATCAAGCCCTCATTATCCAGGGCCTGAACTAAGGGGGATTCTACGGGTGAGGAGGTGAAGGTAGAACCTGCAGGATTTCACAGCTGTACTGACCATGAGGGCAGCAGTGAGGGAGGTGAGACGTGGGAGATAGTACCAGGGTTATGAAGCAGGGAGGAAGGAAGGAGGGTGGCACTTTTGACAGTAACAGGGAAATTTGGAAGAGAGCAGGGTTTATAGGGAAAATAATGTGAGCCATTTTGCTCATGTTGGGTTTCCCACTGGGAAATCTAATTTGAAATGTCTAATAGGCGGTTGGTGATGTGGTACTGAATCTCAGGGGACAGACTGGGGCTATATCTATATAAACATATGCATACATATCTCTATACAGGTGTATATTTACATGTATATATGTGTATACATACACATATAGGTATTTATACATATATACCCATACATATGCATATAAGGAAAATCAAGAGGATGTGTCATCCAAACCTAGAGAGGAAAGAATATTCAGGAGGGGAGGATGGTCAACAATGCTGAATGAATAAGTATTTAGGTTATGTACATCTCCCCCATCCCCCATTGCAAGCTCCTTGAGGGCAAAAATTGTTTACCTTGTTTTGTCCTTTCTAACCCTTGTGCCTCACACAAAGTGAGCATTCAACAAATACTGGTTGAATTGACTATAATCCGGAGATATCCTGAATGTTTTCATTATTGATAGGTCCACAGAAGTCTTTTTCCATTGCTCTGTTGAGGCTCAGGGCTGGCTTTTCAGAACGATGTCAGCCAAGCGTATGCTCAACCAGATTCTACCGTGCTGGCTGTATTGTAAGTGCGGGCCTAGGAGATAAACTATCATCCAAGGACAGCTCTAGCTAAATCTGGAGAGGCTCACCACCAGCTTGTTGGGGGATGCAGAGGGTATGAAAATTTTGGCCATAGCAACTCTTGGAAGTCTGCTGTGTTGTAAAGGGGTTATGATCTGCTTCTGTGGAGAGAGTCCTTGTGTTTATGAGATAATGGATTATTGATAGATGAACAGTGCTAGTATTAACTGCTAGCCGGCACAGTGGAGAGAGCATCGGACTTGGAATCAGGAAGACCTGACCTCCAATCTATTCTTAGATACCTATTAGGGGCAGCTAGGTGGCGCAGTGGATAGAACACCAGTGCAGGAGTCAGGAGGACCTGAGTTCAAATCTCACTCAGACACCTGACACTCTAGCTGTGTGACCTTGGACAAGTCTAGGTCTAAGTCCAAGTGCCTCATCCTGGGTCATCTCCAGTCATCCTGAAGAATATCTCCTCACTGCATCCAGATGGCTCTGGAGGAGAAGTGAGGCTGGTGACCTGCACAGCCCTCCCCGACTCAAAACAAAGTCAAGTACAAGTCACGTCGTCATTTCTCAGATGGCACGGTCTTCTTCGGCAACGAAGGACGATCACACAGATACCTGTTAGCTGTGTGACCCTGGGCAGTTCCCTTCACCCATCTGCTTCAGTCTTCTCTCCTGAAAAATGGGAATGATAGCACTTATACCCTATCCCCCAAGCTGCTGTGAGGATAAAAGTAAAGTGTTATATAGGTGTTGGCTATTCTTGCTGTAACAACCAGTAATAGCCACAATTAGATCCTGACGTGGAGATTGCTCCTATTTTTGCTTTGTTTCCTACAGGACTCTGAGATGGATTTTTATTCTTCAGGGTCTAAGTACCTAGGGAAAACGAGGGGAGAGGCTTTATGATGAAGTGTTTAATGATCAGGATTCTGCTGAGCTGTAACCTCTTGCTCTCTAGCCCATCCTTCTCCCCCTATACTTGACTCCTAAATGTCCACATTCACCACAATTCCCCATGCCCAGCCCCCACTCCACTTCTGAATGGACACACTTCTGATCTCACTTTTAGTAATTCCCCAAGCACTCACCACCAACAGGGCACATGGCAGGGTCTTCAAGTTTTACACTCATCCTCATCACCCAATGCCTTCACTCTTGGCCTCGTCCTAAACGCACATAAGAAATTCTTTTTTGAATTCTAAATTCCCTCCCTCCCTCTAGCCCCTCTCCCACCCATTCAGAAAGCAGGTAATAGGATAACAGCAATGGAACATGGGAGGTCATGAAAAACGTTTCTCTATTAGCCAAATAGGAAAAAAAAGGAAAAAAAAATTTAAAAGGACATGGTGGCAAAGCTGAGCTATGAAAAATAAGGTTTTGAAAGGTGGAGGTGGAAAGGGAACACCCTCCAGCTGTGGTGGATGGCTGAGAGATCTTCTGGATCTTCCTGGCACCTGTATGACTGGCCACTGCTGCTCTGAATAGGATCAAACCTCTCTGGGCAGGGCTGTCTCCCACAGACCCACTAAGCCTCTTTATCTTTGGGCTTTAGCACTTGGCAACCCCACTGCTTCCTGTAGTCTGGCTTCTCCTTGTGAAGGCCTAAGACCTGAGGACCTGGTGGCCAAAGCCACTGACCACTCATCTGGGTCTGAGCTCTGAATTTCAAGACCTACCTGGACAACTCAAGTTCAATCCCTCCACATCTGGTCTTTGACCCCATGTCCATTAATTCATAATCTTCACCTGACCTCACCCCACTGTCTCGTCCCTCAGTCAATTCAACAAACTTTTTTTTAAAAAAACATTTTTATTGATTCCTTTTGTTAACATCTGTCATTTCTGATGAAATGAACAGTGTGGGGTAGTGGACGGAGCTCTGCACTTCTAAGTTAGGAAGACCTATTGACTTTGGGCAAACCATGTCACCTCTGGACTTCAGTTTTCTTAACTGAAAAGTGAGGGGGTTAGGGTTCCGGCTAAGGTCTCTTCCATTTCCAAATCGATCGTCTTTTTCTCTTTCCTACTCAGAAACTAACTACGTGACCCTGGGCAAGTCACTCTCTACGCCTCAACTCCATTATCTGTCAGAATCAAATGAGATAACATAGGCAACGCACTCAAAGAAAGGAAGAAAGGGAGAATAAGGAGGAAGAATTACTCAAGAAATGGCAGGAAGGCTCGTGTGGCTGAATCATAGAACATGCGGGGGGACAGTAAGGTGTAAGGAGAGTAAAGGCAGGAAGGGATCCCATGACAAAGGGCTTTAAGTGCCCAAAGAGGATTTTACATCTGACCCTGGAGACCACAGAACTGGAAGGTATAGAATTGGGGGGGCGGGGAACTTCAGAGAAATGACTGGCAGCTGCGTGGGGGATGCGTTATAGCAAGGAGATGAGGCAGGGCCCCCAAGCAGCGAATCCTGCACCGCGGAAGCTGATGAGGGTCTCCTAGGGGGAGGATGGGGTCCAGTCCAATTAGATTCCAGCCTTTTCATGTGTAAATGGAGATAATCCTACTGGGCATATATTCATTGGGGGAATAGCCAGCCAGGTCACAGGATACGCACAATTTAGTTCATTTTCTCACATCATTTCAGGTTTTCCAGAACAGTTAGGCCCAGTCACAACTCCAGAAGTCTCCAGATAATATTATCTAACATTCACACAGAGCACTACCACTTTCCAAGCACTTTATATATATTATCTCATTCAACCCTGAGAGTTGATGATGTTCTTACTGAGGTCCAGAGAGGATACCCGATTTGCCTAGCATTGCAGAGTTGAGTGTCAGGGGCAGGATTCAAACTCGGATCTTACTGACTCCAAGCCTAACGCTACAAAGCTCCCTGGGCCAGATCCGAAGCTTCTTGCTTCCTGGTCTCAGGCTGCATCACTGAGCAGGCGGCAGCCTCTGATCCCAGGCAGAAGCCTGGATGAGCACGAGGAAGACATGGCCTTAATAATTATGGCCGGGATCCAACTGAAGCTATCTCATGGATCTAATTCTCCAGAATTAGCCAAGGAGAAAATATATCACGGTTCAGGAATCGGCAAGCTGAGGGAATTGCTCACCAAACTTTCCTTGAGAGCTGTCTCAGCCCAGCGCGGCCATCCTGAGGCATCTGCTGCCCTGCCATCTCCCTGCCAGTCAACCTCAGATGTCCCCGTGTGCCAGCATTACCCGATTCTCACTTGTGGCCATCCCTGAGTCCTGCCCAAGCTCCTCCTCTGGGTAACTGAGAGTGGTAATGAGACAAATGGGATAGGCTAGCAGAAGCCACAGTGGACCTGGAGTCAGACCTAGACTGAATGACACCTGATCGCAAACTTTCACCTCCCTCTGCCTGCTTGCCTGGACAGGTCCCATGAGATGAGCCCTGGGCAGCGGCACCCAGTGCACAAGCAGGCAACGTTCCAAAGGTTCTATCTAACGTAGCAAACCTAGCTGTTATTAATAGTATCTCGTAACAGAGCTAAAGTATCCTCCACTAAAGTGCTATTCTGAAGATGTTCAGTTGAGTGGCACATTCTAGGAAGTACTCCAGCAACAGGGAAGGCCCACCCAGAGAGGTAAGGGGATTGAGATCACGCAGGTCAGTTCAAAGAACTGGGGCGATGTATCCTGAGAAGACCAGACTCAGATGAAATGTTAGCAGTCTTCAAGTATACAAAGATAAGTCATTCTGTTCAGACCCCCAAGGGGTAGAATAAGGTTTTCTGGGTGGAAGCTGCCATAAGGGAAATTTAGGCTTGGTGTCAGGAAAAACTTCCCAATTCCGGAGTACAGCTGTCTGCCTGGGGAGGTGACAGCTTTCCTCTTCCTAGCAGTTATCAGGCAGAAGCTGGGTGACCTCTTATCAGGAATGCTATGGATAAAGGGAGTCTTGAGACAAAGGATGGGTTTAACGTGATTGCCTCTGACTTCCTTCTGACTGAAATTCCGTCATTCTCAAACCAATCTGGGCAAGCCAGACCTCCCACCCTCCACAGGCCCAGTGACAATGGACTGGCCTCCCAGGAACAGCCACATGAAATACTCAACTCCTTGATGCGGAGGGGAAGGACACTTCAGGCCATGGCACAACACCAGCCTCTAGGACCAAGGGTCTGAGAGTCCATGACACTCCTTAGAGTGCTTAGCTTTTGCAATATTTAAGAAAGGAAAGAGCTCTGGCTTTGGAGTCAGAATTCCTGAGTTCAAATCTCAGCTCAGCCGCTTGTTCCTTCATCTGTAAAAGGAACGGGTTGGATTATGGTCTCTTCTAATTTCAAATCTGTGCTCCTACTGCTAATATGTGGAAGGTGCCCTTACTTCTACCTGTGCAGAGGTTCCTGTACCATTTAATGGGGAAAGGACCTTTGGGATGGTTCATTCTTGAGCCCTGAGAGGAATAGGCTTCAGTTCCCAGGTTACCCATGAGCTTGCAGTGGTTCTAACAAAAGTCCTTTCCCAGACTCTACCTTCCTCTCCCCTCTCTCCCCCTGAATGATGCACACCCCACCTAGCAAAACAAACCCACTGCAAGAGAAACAATTCACTTGGCTAAGATGAAGGACCCCCTGCTCCCTTTAGTCACTACTCTCACTGCTGTGGGTCTGCCAAGGGTTTTCTGCAGAACATCATGGAGGAGGCAGTAGGGCAGGCATCATCCCTGTTTTACTGACAAGACAATGAGGCTCTGAGAGGTCATGACATGCCCATGATCACAACCTAAGGCAAGATTCAGACCCAGGCCCCTAGCCCTGAGATCTTCTTGCTATATCCACCTCCAATGAGGAAAAACAATCCTCCTCACAGTCCTCTTCCCTGGACTTCTTAGAGACCCCTCCCCCCCAAGCTCTTCTCAATTTTCCTCCAAAGCCCAGTTCAAATGCCACCTCTAGGAAGCCTTCCTTGATGCCCCCCCTCCCAATTACTTGAAATCCCCTGTATTCTTGAATGAACTTATTTATGTGCATGGTCCCCCCATCCCCACCTCCCTTCCATGGAATGTCAAGTTCTTTAATGTTTTCTTAGCATCCCCAGTGCCTAGCACTTAATCAATGCTGCCGACTGACTGGAGGCAGTGTGGCTCTGGAGTCAGTGGCCCTGGGTTCCAATTCCCCTCTGTAGCTTACTACCTCTGTGCCCATGGGTTCTAAACCTCTGGTCTATGACTACACACATGTGGTCCTGGATGACTCTGCCAAGATCACTGCAGAGTGACACACTGGGTTCCCCCCCAAATTAAAGGACTGGCCGAGGATTGATGCTCACAACCATTTATTGAACGTATTAACAACACATCCTTGGATTAGGATTTGGCTAAGTTTCACAATGAAAAGCTAATGAAATACTCAACATAACCACCCGCAGTCCCTATGAACCTATGCAGGGCTTGAACCCACCTACGCAATTCACAGTTACTTTTCCAGAACTACAGATACTCAATGGCAACGGTGGAGGGCAAAGAGTGTTGGGGGGAAGAAGGGGCAGGGTTGGGCAGACAGTTGTTGAAGTTGAAGAACTGGAGAGGTGGGATTGAGAGGAAGAGTTAGGTTCCACTGAGTATTGTCACAGTCAAGAACACACACAGTAAATGCAACAGAGGACCACTGAGGCACTAGTGGGGGGTAGGGAGTGGGCGGGCGCGGCTTATTCTCTTCCACCTTCTCCACAAATACAAGATTCCCTGGGACCATCTTGGAAGGAAGTCAAACTGCAAGGTCTCCTCCTGCTGACTTAGCCCATGGGGCTATGTGCTACACACCAGCACATCTGCAAAAGGTCCGAGAAGGTTTTTGCTAAAGATGCACCGGATCCAGACCAAGTAGGTGGTGAAGGGCTTAATGTTCTCAGCAAAGGTGTGGTTCTGATGGGTCAAGATGTAAGGCATGTATGCGTTCTCCCCCTGCTCCTGGATCCATACTTCATATCTCACCTCCTTTACCTTCACGAACTTGAGGTTCCAGGGAATCTGCCAGGACACGCTCAGCCGAGCCTCGGTGGCACCCTGGACAGAAGCTTGGCACCTGGCCTCTCTGACTTTGCTCGGATACAAGCCATTTGCCCACTTCTGCTTCCCAAGCCCCAGACTGGCCTTCACCACCCCTCGGATGGCCTGGAAGAGGGACGGGATGTCCACCTTGGTATCCTGGTAAATCCGGAACAGCCACTCAGGGTTGCGGCAGCACAGGTGCCGGGGGACCTCGCGGCTCTGCAGGATGCGCTCTTGTTCGGCCCGGTCTAGGTGGACGATACCGCCCTGGTCCCAGGGCCGGTCGGGGTAGGTGACTGTGTTCTCTTGCTTGGTGTTCTGCCAGGCCACGTACTGGAGGTCCATGTGGGGAAGGCCAGCCAGGGTCTTGTAGGGGGTGTAATGGTCAGGATTGATGGCATAAGGGAAGAGCTCCACCACGACTGCACCTCGGGGCAGGAAGAGAGCGGTGATAAGCTGTGCCCCATGCATGCTGACCAGCATGGAGGCGTTGCTGACGAGCCGCACGATGTCTGCAAATGCGTAGTCCTCCAGCGACACGGTGATGGTTTTCATCTGGAATTCCTGGGCGAGAGCCAGCAGCAGCTCCGCCTCATTCAAGATGAGTCTGTTGAGGGTCCGGCTGAAGACCACGATGTACTCCTCTCCAGTGGGGCCCCGCCCTTCCGTGCCACTGATGTTCAGCCTCTCGGTGAAGAAGCGGGTGAACTGCCGGATCTCGTTGCCCGAGACCAGGATGTTGGCCTTGGGGCCCTGTGGCTGCACGAAGCCATACTGGTACCAGGTAGTGACTTTGGAGAGCCCCACATAGGCCTGTGAGAAGCACACCAGGCCGGCCAAGCTCTTCAGCTGCTCACGCACCAGGGGTACCTTGTGGCTGAGCAGCCTGTACAGGTCGAAGTGCAGCCCGGGCCCCCAGCCCTCCATGAAGACGAGCCTGGCGTTGCGGTTGAGGTCAGGGAACTGGCGCATGGTGTAGAAGAGGGGCAGCAGGTCATCGTGGAAAATGTGCATGAGGTTGTCAGGGTTGAAGCGGTTGGCTATCAGTGCCACCTCGGGCATGAAGAGTGGTGGGGGCAGGGAGCGCAGGGCGCTGGCGGGCAACTCCACGAAGTTGAAGTACTGGGTGTTGTGGTCCTCCACCGAGGACAGGTCCAGGAGGGCAGGCTGGAAGCGGCGGGGACCCAAGCTGGGCAGCATGACCGAGGCGTTGCTGTGGAAGAACAGGAACTCCTCAGCCTCGGCTGAGTAGCAGAGACCCTGGAAGCGGCACACGCGGTCAGTGTGTGTGCGTCCAGTGCACACCATGCGTGTGCCCTCTTCCAGGAGGTTCTGCAGGGCTGCCTGGTAGTCGATGGTCTCCCGCGGGAACTCCTGGGCCTGGCGGCTGAGGGCCAGTTCTTCCTCCAGCATGGAAGCATGCTCCCGGAGCCGGACATGCTTCCACAACACGGCCGCCAGGATGGACACCAGCAGGGCATTGAACACAGCTGCGATGTTCATCCTGCCACCGTTAGCCAGGGATCTAGTAAGACGGTGGGCACAAGTTGGAGCTAGACACTGGGGGGGTACTGTCCATCTCCTCATGCATGGCAAGAAGAAGCAGAGACCTGGAAGGGGAGAGAGTGGAAAAAAAACACAAACAGGTTTAGAAACCCAATGTGGTCCCAAGTCCTACCTCCGCTGGTGACTCTGGCCAAGTCATTCAACTTTGCTGGGTCTCAATTTCCTCATCTGTAAAATAAGAAGGTTGAACAAGATAAGAGCTGAGCTTTCAAAGTCCTTTCCAGCTCTTAAGTCTATGATGCCATGAAATCAGTAGTAACACGGAGCAGAATTTGCTGGTATAGACATTGTTTTGTTGATTCTCAGCTACCTGGAAAATTGGGGATAGAAGTATCTGACCTGACTCCCATCCTCAAACACTGCACAGATGAAAGAGTTATGTGAAGAACTCAAGCATTATTCCAACATTACTTTTGCCTTCTCTACCAGTTGGTAAGGGAATGCCTTGGCAGAATGGGATTTTATACTCAACCAGCAATGCTTGGTAGTTTTTACCCAGAGGTCACAGTCAAGAAAGCATTGTGTTCTGCTGTCTCTCAATAAAACAGACTCCACCCCTCAAGATCTGTTAACTACAGAAAAAGATGCATTTAATGAGGACTTGCCAAGAATCAGATTTTTAAGGAAGTTTGTAGCTCAAAGCAAACATGTAAATGTATCTCAGCTGATCTCAATAAACTGAAAAGATAATTTTAACAACTCCCAAAGAAATAGATACACAAGTGGTGGACTCCTGAAAAGAAGATGGAATTGGGTTGCAAACCAATACCTTCTGTTTCAGGACCCTATCTGGCTTACATTGGAATGAAAGAGAAGGAGAGGGGGAGAAAGGAGGAGGAGACAGAGACAAAGAAACAGGGAGGAAAAAGGGAGAGGGGGAAGACAGCAACAGACACAGAGAGATAGAGACAGAGAAAAAAGTCAGAGACAGAAAAAGAGATGGAGGAAAAAGAGAGAGGGAGGGAGACAGGGGGAGACACACACAAAGGAGTAACCATGGTGGAAGAGGTGTTGGGGGGAGCTGTGACCTAGCTGATGTTCATGTATTTTTCACATACACACACACACACGAAAATAATATGTATGATAAATAGTCATATATAATATATATGGAATTATATATATTTACTACTTTTGGCCTATCCAAATAATTTTCCTTCTTGCTACAGCTCCCAAGTTCCCTAAGCTCTCTTGGAGGAATGGGAGCCAAAATCACAGGTGCTTTCTTCATTTCAAACCCTGGACCAGATTTGAGGGTCCACTCCTTTTTTAAGGGGCAAGTCAGTTTTGAGTGGTGGGGAAGGTCCAAGCCAATCCCATAGCTCATTATACCACCACTGGCAACATATTATTCTGGTGGGAGCTTCTGGGGGAAATAAAGCAGGGCCCTGGGCATTGTGAGCTACTCTCCCCAAAGAACAGGGAATCAATCAATGATATTGGAGTTCTAGGAAAGAACCTCTGAAGTTTCAATCTACTGGCTACACCTGTGTTTTTCATCATCTAAAGGAAAAAAAGGGCAAAAGCAAGGGCTCATCCCACTCAAGAAAACACTCGTTGTGGAAGCAACATTCACCGCCAATCCTAATGGCCATCTTTTCACTAAATTAGCTTGTCTAGAGGCAAATCTCACCAGTCACTACTATTCCTGGGAAACTGTCCCCATCTGCCTTTTTTCTAGCTGCCAGTCTTTGATCCCAGCCTAGCTGGGAAATCAGCTGGGGTTGTGTGAGACCCATGGGCCCTTAGCCAACCTTCCTCTCCCATCCCCAAACACTGGTTTTGTTCCCACTGTTCTAAAAAGAAGGTATTTTGATGACCATACTTCAATATCACTGATTTTTTTTGGTAATCTTGTGTGTTTTATTTTGTGCATTTAAAAACATATTATGAGAAAAGGCCCAGGGGCTTCACGTAGACTGCCAAGGGGCCATGATACAAAAAGCCTCAGAAACCTCTGATCCACAAGACGCTGGGTCAGATTTCCTGTTCCCTTTTAAAGAAGAGACCACAACAGAGCCATCAGTGTGGGCAGCAGAAGCATCACTATGTCTCCGGAGCCTCAGGGCTGAATGGACCCCTGGAGATCAGCTAAGCCCCTACCTTGGGCCTCTGCAGTACTAAAGCCATGATCCTCGATTGGATCTATCAATAGGATGTGAGCTCCTAGAGAATGAGGAACAATTTTAAGTTTGTCTGTGTACCCCAAACACCTAGAAACAGAAACTGGGGCAAATTCCCCCAACTGAGTCCTACAGTGTGAAGACGGGTGTAGAGAATAAAAGATGCCTCATTAAGTTCTGCTCTGAGAGGGGGACTAGTCCTGTGATTTCACTGGTCTAAGGAACTCCCAGGTAATCTGTCTTCCCCAAACATTTCCTGGCTGAGGGTTCTGGACAGTCTTAGAACCAAGCTGGATGATGGGAAGCAGCAGACTACAGTGGAGTGTGCTTTGGTCTAGGAGTGAATAGTTTCCAGCACTTCTTATCCATGACCGTTCCAGGCAAGCCGCTACTTTTGGAAAGTTGCATTACACTGACATGTCTGCCTCTTCCATGATTTCCATTTTCCTTTTGAATCATGACAGCTCTCACACTTAAGCTACAACATGGGACAAGAGCAGCAGCCAATCACACTGACTGCAGGAGAGGGAGCTTTGGGGTTAGCCCCAAGCTTGGTAACATTCTGCGGTGTGACCTGTAGCACATTCTTTCCATCTCTGTGCTTCCTGTACAAGCACAGGGAGTTTTGTGCATCACAAGCATCCAGGACATGCAGAGGTCCGACTACTGCTAGCTGAAGATTTTTCACCACTCCCTTCTCTTCAGCTCCCTTAAGACACATTCCAAATTGGGACAGTGTCCCCATTCCTTGGGGGCAGGGAAAAGGTGCTCTGAGAGGAACAGAAGTGACATGGAGAAGGGAAAATAACTCTGTGATGATCTACAGCGCAAGGTAGCCACGAGGTCTGAATCACCATTTGATGTGGACACCTGAACACCTGAAATGGGGATTTCTATAAAGGATAAAGGCCCCAGTGTTAACCAAACAACACACACACCTCAACGGCCTGCTATGGGCTAGCACTGTGTCTAGATGCTGGGCAGTACTAGGCATTTCTGAAAGCCTAAATACTAGGGCCCCATCTCTTAATACCATGTATCCCTCCAAAGTACCTTGGCAAAGGCAGTAATCATTTTTTAAGCACCTACTATGTGCTGGGCAATGTGCTGTAAGTTCTGGGGAGACAAAGGAAGGCAAGACCAGCCCTGTGCTCATGGAGCTTCTGCTCCACTGATGAGCCAGTATGGAGAGAGCTTTGGATCTGAAGTTTGGAGAGCAAGGCTGGAATTCCACCCAGGAGACTTCTAAGCTTGGAGCAAGGCCCTTCCCATCTTAGCACCTCAGTGACATCACCTATAACATGGGGACAATAGATACCAGCAGTCTTCCCTTCACAGACATGGGATCAGAGATGGGTTTTGTAAGCCTCAAAGCTCCAGAGAATTATCAGTCCAAACTACACTACTACTACTACTGTTGTTATTAATTCATGGAGTAAGTATGAAAGTGGGGTTTGCTTTTATACTTGAGGAAAATGTCATTTGCATGATTTGTCAATCCACAGCAACATCATTAGAGGTGGCCAATTTTGGAATTTAAATCAGCAACAAATTAACACAAATTCTTACTGATACAAAGCACTCTGTACTAAGTTCATTTGATTTTCACTCCATTCTGTGTTAAGTATAATTATCCTTACGTTACAGATGGAGAAACCTGGGCTCAGAGAGGGATCACAGCCACGGAAGGAGCAGACCCAGGATTTAGATCCTGATTGTCTGGTGACAAATCCCCCTCCCCTTCCAGAAAAGGGTAAACTCACCACAGATAATGACAGGATGCCAATCTGCAACTGGGATAAAGAGGAAATCATAGAATTAGGGACCTCAGGAGTCATCCTACTCAACCTCCTAATTTTACAGATGAAGAAATGAGGCCCAGACAGGTTCCCAAATCTCCCAGGCGGCCCCGAAGGAGTCGTATCAGAGTCAGGATTTGAACCCAAGTCTCTCCTGGCTCCAAGTCCAACACCAGATGCCTGTCCATCTTCTCTCAGTTCCTCTCCCCCTTTAGTGTCCAAGTTTTCAGGCTCCCAAGCTGCAGTGTCTGTGCTAAATCCATTCCAGCTGAGGCCTGGAACAGCCCCCAGACTCCAGACCTACACCCAAGGGGCAGCTGTCTATGGCAGACTCTCGAAAGGCAAAAGAAGGGAGATGGATGCAGTTTGGGGCAGTGTGGAAAGAAAACGAGAACTGAAGCGAGGATTTGGGTTCAAACCAGAGCTTGGCTACGTTTGTGACCCTGCGTCACGTGACCTCTCTGGCCCTTAGTTAGCACAGAGTTGGGCTGCATGATCCATTGGGTCCTTCCAATAGTGAAACTACAACCCTATGAAACCACAGGCTTACAGTTACAGATGGGGGTGGGACAGGGAGAAGAGGGCTCCAGATTAGATAAACAGCATCTATTTTAGGAGTTTGAAAGTGTGGCTGAAGAAGATCACAGTGGGTATACCTGAGAGCAGATGGATAGAGTCTGCCTGGTGCCCTGCTGTGATCAGAGACAGGCAGAAGCTTGGTAGTATTTTACTAAAAGCCCAGGTCACACACACACACACACACACACACACACACACACACACACACACACACAGACACAGACATTTTCTTACTCTCCTTTCTGCAGGGACCAGCAATGGAAGGAAGCATGACAATAGCATTCAAACACCTCCCCGTACTTGGGCAAATGGTTTTGGAGATCCCCTCCGATCTTGCCTACTCTTTACCCTCTGCCTCCCAGGATCCCTGTTATCCAAAGGTTTTCAAGAAGGTGGTGGAATCCTGTTGGCGACCATGTCTGGGAAGGAGCCTCTGTTCCCAGACCCTACTTGGAAATCCTAGGCAAGAGCACAAATGCATTGGCTAATCCATGGAGCCAATGAGAAGGGGTGGGTCATCTTTTTTGGGTAGCAGTAAGCTGGGCTGTGCATAGAGTAAAACTGCATGATGTAAAAACTGCAAAGCTGCTCAGTTCATCTCTCTCTCTCTCTCTCTCTCTCTCTCACACACACACACACACCCATCCATGGAGTCTTCCATTCCCATCACTATCTCTAGCACCAGCATTATCACCTTCCTTTATGAGAAACCCAGCGTTTCCTGGGTTCCACTTTATTCACACATGCAAACACCTCTATGGGGCAGGTGACTCAGGTGTCTCGTAGTGAAAGACCAGGAATATGAAAGGAAAAAAAACAACTAGGAGCCAAATAAGCCACATGGCAAGCTGACCCACCCCACCTTACCTCATCAAGCTTGAAAGAAAAACATCCTTCAGACAGTTCTACCCTCCCCCCTACTCCCACCCCCATTTTCTTCCTTCTATATCTACAAGTGCAGTGGGAGGGCAGTTGTTGGTCCAGGTGTTGTGGAAAAGCACTCCTCCAGCCCATAAACACTGAACTGAGAGGCTGGACAACAGGCCCCTTCAGCAGAGCCAGGTGCTGGACAGCGCCAAGCAGCCAAGCTCAGGAGAAGAATAAAAGATGCTTCCAAATCCTCTCCTCAAACAAGGAGGGCTTGGGGCACATGCCCTGCTACCTCTCTCCGCCCAGGGAACCCATGACTCCTCACTCTCTGAGGCGACCCAGAAAACCTCCCAACTTGCCCCTCTAGGCTCCTACCCTTTGCCTCAGCAGCCTGGGCCATTTCCTGGTGCCCCATCTGCAGCCCCAGTCACCTTCCTCCCCTCCTCTCAGCTCTGTCCAGCCGCCATCCTGTGGCTCCAGCTGCCTCACCTCAATCTGGTAGCCTCCTGAGGTCAGTGAAGCATTGAGGACGATTTGCTGCAGTGTTCCTGCAAATGCCCAGTGGGGCAACCACAGGAAACAGGAAGACAACCGAGGACAACTGGGATGGACAGACGTAGGGAGGGAGGCTCAAAGGGGCTTCCCTTTCAGAAAGGGACAGAATCTGGGAGCACAGAAGACCCATGCAAGAAGCAGCTTCTCCCAACACTGACTCCTGGTTCTGGAAACAGCCACACAAAAGGGGGGGGGGGGAATAAAAGGGAGGGAGGAGGAGAGAGCGAGCTCCATCACCAGTAAGAGAAAGATGATTGTAAACGGCTTTTGGCAAGTCCCTGGGCTCAGTGCAAAGAGCTTCCACAGCCGGAGATGGCCAGGAGAGGGGAGCTGTGGGGAGCTCCGCTGGCTCGCCCACCCTGAAGGGGCACCTCAAATCCTAGGCTTGGTTTTTAAGAGAAGTTTCAGAAGAGCCTTCTCCCTCCCTGGGGCTGTTATGTTGACTGGGCTGGGTTTTAATCTTGGTCAGGAGTGGTGGAATCTTATTCCTTTATTAAGCACCCATGCAGTGAAATAACATTGCCCCAGGTAGGACAGATTCAAAATGCCCCCCCTTCTTGGTTAAGGGTCCCACTTTCTTGGGGGGAGGGGAGGAGGAAGGCTGCAGAAGGATAATCCTATTTGTCCTTTCCATACCACCTTAAAGAGCTTTACTTAGAGGAGCCCACAGGAATCTCAGAACAACCCTGAGGGTGTTATAGGTATTATCTGGGAAATGAAGAGGTTGGATAAGATGACTTCCCTGGCCCCTTTTGGGTCTATATTTGTGGCCCTGGGATCCCCTCTTGTTTCTGACAGGATGTTTTTATTGGGGGGTTCTAGTGAGGCAACTCCCTACACCAATCCACCTACTCTAGTGCCCAGGAGGCACTGATGGGTTACAGACCAGCTAGAAGATAAGTGGAAGGACCTAAACCCAGTTCTTCCTGACTGAAGCTAACTAGCTCTCTATGCAATATGATATGCTGCCTCTCAACTTGGCTTGGATTTATGGGGAAGGGGATGCAAAGACTGAGTAGCTGCCTCTCAGAAGGGGCAGGAGACTTGCCTACTAGCACACAGTTCTTTAAGTGTAGGGGGCAGGATTCAAAACCAGTTCTCTCCATGATCCAAGACATTTCCCACTGGGCCATGATTCTGAACACAGAAAGGAATGACCTAACTGAGGTTCCAAGTGACTCCTGGCTTCTCACGTTAACCAGGGCAAAAGAAAATTAAGAGAAGTTCAGTAGAAATCAAGGCAATGCAATGGCATGAGAAACACAGTGGGACTTAGGAGACCAGGATTGGATTTCTAGTTCTGCAACCATGTAAAAGCAACATGAAATGACATTTCTAAGATTCTAAGCCATGCTGACAACGGTAGCCATCACTGTTCCTCTTTGTGAGTGGCAGCCCTGATGGAAGGGGGCATTCACCTGCTCCTGCTAAGGAGCTCATTGCAAATGGCCAGCAAAGGGGAGTCTTCTTATAACTGCATCAAGCAGAGCCACAGGTGAATGCCCACCCACCTGCTGGGCATTAAGTGATTATACTGTAGGAGGTAGCCATTGTGCAGATTCATCTCCCTGTAACCCACCTGTCTGTGGATGAATTGTCGTGCAGACTTTATTAGGCTGGTCTTTGGAAAGCTGTTTGTCACCTGGCCCATACTCTAGCAGGGCAGAGCAAGATCACCTCCACACCACAAAGACAAGGGCTTTAGTGGAGGAAGCATTATTTACTCCTAAAAACACCTTCTAGTCAGTGATAAGAAAGTTCCCCACAAAGGCAAAGGAATCCATCATCTCACAGATCTGGCCTCACCACTCCCCTCCTCAAAAATGGCCAGTGACCTTCCACTGCCTCGAGGATAAACAGAAACCCTCAGCCTGGTATTTTCACACTATGGCTCTCAGTTACTTTATCTTTTTTCATGTTATTACCCTTCACACAGTCTCCATTCTGGTCACACTGATCTCCTCCCCTATCTAGGACATTCCAACTCCTATCTCCTCCACGTTCCTTCCCTCTCCATATAATTTTGTATATATCCAAATGAGGCAAAGTGGATCAAGAGTCGGTTTGGAGTCAGAAGACCTGAATTCAAAGCTTTCTTCTGACACAGACAGGCTGGGGATTCTGGGAAAGTGGCCTGACCTCTCAGTACCTCAGGCAACTCACTAAGAGGGAGCTTCTTCACTCCAAGGAAATCACAAGTTCACCCTGCCCCCGCCATGCACCAAGGCAGACCCCGCCATTTATATATTCCTCATTTTTATTTCTTTGTACAAAACCTCCAGCCCTGCCCACTCCAACAGAGTATCAGCTCCCTGAAGGCAATACAGACTGTTTACTATTCACCCCTCTGCTCCTCCACCCCAACTGCATCAAACATCACAGATAGGAGGCAGTGAGAACTGAGTGAAAGCTTGTTGAACTGAACATTTTTATATTTCAGGCAAGTTCAAGAAACGATTCCATGCTATCAAGGTTGCCCACATTGCTTCAGGTGTCCTGCAAAGCCAATAATTAAATGTGGACCCTTCCCCTGCTCCCCCTCCCCTTCAAACATGCCAAGCATAACCCAGAGAGAACTTCCTCTCTGTTTTCCTCGGTCTACTTTTCCTGCATTCCTTTGAGTAGGATGAGGAAGGTGGGGGAGGGTCACCACCCTTCTCTGTCCCAGCTAGGGGAGGGAGGGGGTATAGTGATGCTAGCCAGGGTCTCCTGCTGATGCCATGCCTCCCAGGGAACAGGCATTTCCACCTTAAGTCTGTCTGCAGGGAGGAGTTACTCCTGCACATGAGGGAGGGGCGTGGTCTGCTGGTCCCTCTGCTATGGTTCTACTTGGAGCCCTCTAAGGAAAACTGTGAGGTTCCCAGCTATATAACTTCAAAGAGAAGATGCACGTGGCCCAAAGACACTGGCAATATGAAAGTTGGTCTCTCCTAAGGGTGGAAAAGAGGTAGGGAATGACGAGGGGACAGTTCTAGGCTGGAGAAATAGAAATTTATGGGACCCCATTTGGTCACCAGGAAATGCTTCCTGGACTCCACTGTGCTATTACACCACCTTCTGATCAGGGCAGAGCATGCTAACTGTAAAGGATGCATCCCTGATTAACCAAGATTCAGAATGAGGACCTGAAGGCCAGCCCAGCAGAAACACCACTGGACAGGCCCCGCCCCGGGCTTCAGTTTCCCTATTTATAAGATGAGGGGTGGTCTAGCTAGCCCCTAAAGCCCCCTCCAGCTCTACATTCTATGACTCCATGATCATGGTGCCCTAGCTCTGCAAACACTCAAGCCTGTGAACAAAGCTTCCTGGGCTCCACAAGCCAAGATCCATGCCGAAGGGAATGTGGGGGGCCTTCCAGGGAGATCCGCTCCCAATCTCAGTGCCTCTGTCTCCACCTCGTGGCCCCTAAACACACTAAAAAGAGCAGAGACCTGTTAGGACATGGGAAACTAGGAAGATTAGCAGGGAGGAACTTAAGAAAATATGTCTTAAAAAATATATAAAAAAATACATATATATAAAACTCCAATAGCTCAAATTGGTTGCTCCACTACCACCAACCACAGGGCCTGAAGCACACCCCACACTAGAGAACATCACAAATTATGACAATTAAAAGTATCAGATGACCTTTTAAAAAGCTATACTGACAATATGGATCATATAGAAGTCAGGCCCCAAGATGCCAGGCCAGGCCCTCAGGTAGAACAGGACACTGGGACACGATCCCAGTCCCAGTTTCCACAAGGAGCAATGCAAAGGGTCCTTCAGGCCAAGGTTAAGTTCTGAGAAAGGTCTCAGGAATCAAAAGGAAACCTAAGCTGATGGGTGCATCCTATTTCTTCGATCAAAAAAGGAACAAGCATTTATTAGGGGCCAATGCAGTCAGGACAGTGGAAGTGCGACCCAGTTTAGATATGGCATGGTCCCTGCCCTCAGCAGCGCCGTTTAATAGACAGCTAGAGGAATCTGAATCATGCAAGCTGCCCCAAGAAACAGGAGACTTCGTCAGGATCTCAGCAGTAGGAAGTAGGAGAGCCATGGTTTGGACCCAGGTCATCATAATCTGAATTTACCCTAACACTCGGCCTCTCTATGGGGCAGGGGATTCAGCCAGAAAACAGCTGCAGTTCCCTTGGGCATTTACTCTGGGCTGAGCTCCAGCAGGTCACTTACATTTATTGGGCCACCGAAAATGTGGAGGCAGACCTCTAAGAGACCTTCCAGGTCTGTCTGGGACCCTGGGATCTCCAAGCACCTTTCTGGCTCTTGGCATCCTAATAGAGGCTGGGGGTGATGGCTTCTTGGGGGCCTGGACAGAGATGGCTCCACGCTGACCCCTGGTGGTGACACACCCTATCACATACTCTAAACTCTAGATCAGGATCCAAAGGCCATGGACAGAGCTTGAGATGGCAGGACTGGGGTGAGAACTATTTTTAACTATGGAGAAATAAGGAATTAGAACAAAGAGAACAGGCCCGGGGGAAGATCTTTACGGGTCAAACTTCAAAAAAGGGAATCGACTAAGCTGTGCTGTGAGCAGTGAACACCCTGGACAGAGTTCTGGCAATGATGACCTCCTCGCCATGACCCTGGGCTCGGCACATGATCAGGATCTACACCTCAGCTTCACCTCTGTCAGAGAAGGGAGATGACAATTTCTGCCCTGCTATGATTGGAACCACCCACACTGACCTGACCTTCCTCCTCCACCCTCCCAACAGGGCCCAGGGACAGGTCTGTTTGTCCTTCCCTTTGCTTTGGGGAGGGGCGGGGCACAGGGCTCCTCTCCTCCAAAAAACTTGAGAAAAAGTACAATCTTTTAAATAATTATGCCAAGTTAAGCAAAGAAAATGTCCGCTTAGGCTGTGTCTCAAAAGACACAGGCCTGACCATGTTACTCCCCTGCTCAAAAGCTCCCGACAGCTCCCTCTGGTTTGTAAGACCACATAACAAAAGCCCCTTAACCTGGAACTCACTGGCTTCCACAGCATCACTATAAAAGGAGAGCAGGGATGGAAAGCCTGGAGGGGCTCAGTGTGGCATGGGGCATGACTCAATTTGAATTATTCATCTGATTATTCAATCACTTGCTAGGAGCTGCCTAGGACCTCCTCTGGACCTGACTTCCCATTTCAGAATTCACAAGACAATGTTAAGTGGATTCTACAGGTAGCAGACTAACAGATTAGGGTCTCAATGCCCCCACAGAATGAGCAAGGATGCCCCATTATCTCCCTGATAAGAACACCAGGAGATCTGTGAACTGCAGTGACAAGCAGCAGCAGCTCAGGAGAGGTCAGCTGGACAGAATCTGCTTCCTTCAAGGCTGACCTCTGGGGTTACCTATTTTCGGAAGTCTTTCCCAATTCCCCCCTCACAGAAAATTTTATTTATCGATCTGCCTTCCTGTCATCCCCTCCTACCGCCCCGTGGAAGCCCCCTGAGAGTGGAAGTCATTTTATTTTTATCTTTTCATCACTAGCCCCCAGCCTGGTAGCTGGCACATTGTAGGCATTTAGAAGACGTTTACTGAATTAAATGAAGGGCATGATCCCTAGCATCAGAAGTACATCGTCATCTATTCTTCATCCTGGAAGAGGACTATGACATCGGTATATACCACTGTAGAAGCACGCTGGACTTGGAAACAGAACTCACGGCTCTACCCATGTACCTGTGTAACATCAGGAAATCCTGCTTCTCTGTGGGCCTCACTGACCTCCAGACGTGTGACGCTAGGATCCCACCTGCCATCCCCACACCTTCCTTCTAGTCAACCCCAGGACCAAGAGATGCTCTCAACCTCAACTGTCAAATTTCTTCATCTGAGGTGCAGTTCAGGCACCGTTTCTTCAATGAGCCTCCCCCTGATATGTTAGCATCAAATACTTGGGGCTTTCTTCTTCCAGTAGCCTGGCATTTCATCCTCTGTACTGTATTGTCCAGTAAAACAGAAGGTCCTTGAGGGCAGGTCTGTTTCCTTCCCTACCCTTGTATCCCCAGCACCTACCACGCTGCCCTATATGTAGGAAGTGCTCCATAAACCAGGAGTTGGGTGCTGGGCTTGCGAGTGGAGGGCCAGGGTTGGAATGCCAACTCTCCTACCTGGGTGATGGTGGGAAACTCACCAAGGAGACTCTGGAGGTCTCCTTTCCTTCTTTCATAAAATAAACGGAAAAGGGAAAACTCCCTAAAGATTTCCTCTAAATCATACTATACCTAACAACTGTTGCCACAGAACCTAGAACCCCAAGGCCTGCAGTCAACTAGATGACCTCAGGGAAAGGAATTCTGGGTAATTCTGAATGAGGGTGGGATGGGGAAGGGAATGATGACTGCCAGGTATCAGATATCTCTGAAAGGGTCCTGATTCAGGGCCCTGCATCCTGGAGGCTTTCACCCAAACTGTGATTTAGCAAAAGGCTTTGCTTGGAGTGGAGAGAAGAAAGTAAGCATTTCCACAGTGGCTGAGTACTTTTTACAAATATTATCTCATTTGATTTCACAACCCTGCAAGGTAGGTGCTATCACTGTCTTCACTTTACAGTTGAGAAAATAGAGGGGAACAGAGCTTATGTGACATGCTCAGGGTCACACAGCTAGTAAATGTCAGGAAGCTGAATCTGAGCTCAGGACTTCCTGACTCCACGTGGAGTAATCTATCCACTGGGCCACCAAGTTGTCTTTAGAAATAGGAGGAATAACAGCCAAGCCCTATATGTTAGACCAGAAGGAGAAGAGTGAAGTCCTAGAGGCCACAGGCTATGGGTGCAGAGTCCAAACCCCCACCTTACCAACAAAGAAACTGAGGCTCAGAGGGTTGTCCAGCCACTGGCAAAGCTGCTTCGGGCTTCTCCCTCTCTCCCCCTCAGAACATCATTGTAGACCTATACCTCCTCATTCCATCTACACCTTGCTCCCAGAAGGCACTGCTCTCTAAAACAGGAAGGCCTCCTCAAGGATCAAAGACCTAAGATCTAACACCCACCCTCCATGCCACCTTCAACCTTCTCTGATGGCCCCCGGGGCAAGTGGGTGTGCTTCACCCAGGACCACCACAGTGCCAGGCATTCAGCTTTCAGCCCAATTTCTTCCCTGTTGGCTGCATCCATAAGAAGCCTGGATGCTGGCAACAGTTACCTTGACTACCAAGGCACCTACGAGTTAGGGCAGGGCAACTGCCTTCCACAATGTTCAATGCCTGCACTGCAGGAGGGCATAGGATGCCGCGGATGACTGCTTAGGGACATTCTGCCTCAATGAAGCCTCTTTTATTGAGGCACTTCCCAAGTAAGTCATTCTCAATCAGCCATTTTACATTCTGACAAATCTCATAGGCCATGTAAATCCCCAAATCAATTCTTTACAGATCTTCCTGTCCTTTTTAGACAGAGAGAAAGCGTAGTGGGAAGGGAAGGGAAAAGGATGGGGATGGAAGGAGAGAAAGGGAGGGAGGGAAGGTAGGAGGAAGAGAGAAAAGGAGGGAAGAAAGAAGGACGTGAAAGGAAGGAAGAGGGACAAGGAACAAAAAAATAGTGAACGTTGCTGCCTTTGAATGAAGTCCCATAAATCAACCAAGATAATGTTTTGAAGGGTAACTGCCTTCTCATCTCACATGAGGTCAATTTAAATCGCCAGGAGCTCTTAGCACGTCACCAGTGAGAAATGATTAGACCTAATAATGGAGCTCGACAGCCGATAAATCCAAAGGTGCACCAATGTCTGGAAGGAGGAGGAGGCCGGCCTTACTGGGCCTGACTGACCTTCCAAGGAGAAGGAAGATGAGCCAGAGCCAGGCACCTCCTTTCCATCCTCTCTGGGCCCCGTCTGACAGTGACCCCCATGCCTGGCCCAAGAGGAGGACACACAGAGAAAAGGAACAAGACACTAGGTTCTTCCATCCTGCTCAGCTCTGGGAAAAGGCTCCAGATTTACAGGTGGCAGGAACCTTAGAGGTCATCTGATCCAAGCCTGTCATTTTACAGATGACTGCTGAAGGTCACTCAGAGTCGGGATTTGAACCCTGGACCCCTGTTTCCAGTGTTTTGCACATCCCATGCTGAAAGAGCCTGTGGGGTCTGGGAGAGCTGAGGAGCACATCCTTGTTCCCCCATCCAGGCCAGATGATTCCAAGAGTTGGCCATTTCCTGGGGCTCAGGCCTGAGATGAAAAGAAAAGTCAAGTGTCTCTCTCTGCAGATGAGTCAGGGCGAGCCCTCCTGCCGAGACAGCCACCAGGTAGTGAGCAGAAACACAACAGCGAGCCAGGCGGAGAACAAGCCAGAAGAGACAGAATCTCAGGAAAGGGCAGGGTCAGCCCGGGGGACCCCATGCAGCTCTGCCGAGACGTCCCAGAGGGACCTCAAAGCCACCTCGAGATTCATTTTCTCCTCAGATAACTCAAATGAAATCAAAACCATTATCACTTACACTAATACTAATTAAAAGAAAAAACGCATTACTCATAGGCCTAAGCTCTTTCTTTTTCATAGGATCAAAGATATGTTCTATTAGCATCCGAAATAAGCCAGGAACAAAATTCTCCATCAGCAGCTCTGAAAGAAGCCCCTCAAAGGCCAAGGAATAAATTGAATAACCAGGGCGATGAGAGGTCTAGAAGGAAGCTTGGAGCTCATCTAACCCCTTTAATTTACCAAGGGGGAAACTGAGGCCCAGAAGTGAACTGGTTGAGAACAGCAGGGAACCTTGTCCTGGTTCTTCGTCTGGGGCATTAACTTATTTTAAAAATTTTTTTTATATTAAAAAAGAAAAGGAAAAATAGCTTAGAACACACAAAAAAATGGCTAACTATTTTTAATATCACTGATTTCCTTGGAAATGCTCTGCATTTTACTATTAAGAACATGACTCATACAACAGATCCATAGGCTTCATGATGCCCAATAACGATTCCCCCTTTCAACTGAAACACAGCCTTTCCTCCAGTTAGGAAGGTGGGCAGAAAAACATCATTTTGAGAAGGGATCCAGGGACGTCGCCAACCACAGAGTGGGCTGCAATACAAAAAGAATGAAGGCCCTAAAACTGAGGCCCAGAGATACTATTGCCAAGGTTTTGCCAGCTGTGAGATTCCAACCCAGGCCCCAGGATTTCCAGAACAAGAAGGCTGGGCTCTTGGACCCTTAACCCTAAGAGGCTGAGATCTGGGCAGACATCCTATCTGACCAAAGGACCACCTCATGTCCCTTTACTGCCCTAAGATTGGGCTTTTGAGGGGAATGGGGCCTCCTGGTCCCACCCTCTCAACCCACTAAAGTTCATCCGATCCCAGGACTTCTTAAAATGCAGGGAAGTACCTCAGCTCTGAATCCGAGAGACCTAGTTCAAATCCTACCTTGGTGGGACTTCATCTTTCAGGGTCTGAGTTTCTGCATCTGAAAAATGAAGGGCTGGGCTAGGAAGCCTCTGGGGTGGCTTTCATCTCCAGCTCTGTGAGCAGGATTAGCCAGGTAGTGGAGATGATAAACTGCTGGGCTTGAAGTCAGAACCTGAGTTCAAACCTTGCCTCGGACGCTCAATAGCTGGGTCATTAGGATCACTTGGCTTCTGATAGCCTCAGTTTTCTTATCTGTAAAATGGGAGTAATCTGATCAATCTAGTCCTCATAACCATTGAGAGGACTAAATAAGCTAACAACTGTAAACACTGAGTACAGTCTGGCACACAGCAGGTATCATCTAAATACCAGCTATTATCACCTCCAAGTGTTACGTATATAATGCTAACCAGCTATGATGATCCTAGGACGGAAGCTCTGGGGGAGCTCCGTATCCCACATTACCTTCCCCACTCAACACCAGGGCCTTGTGGGATGTACCCAGAGACAGCAAAACTGTGTCCTCTGAAAGTAAACTCGTTCCATGAAAAAGATGCTTAGACTTTTATAGGGCCCTGCATCATTAACTGTAATCACGCCATTTTCACACTTTCCTACCCAACCAGGGAAGGAGGCTATATAGAATTTATAGGCTGGCACTCCCTTACCTCAAATTATTTGTCCCCAGACAGATAAGTCTTGCCTCAGGTCAGCAGGCCCTGTGTCCCTCCTTCCAAGAAAAGCTAACAAGGAAAAGGGGGTTGCAGGGGAAGGGGAATCATGGTCTTTCAAAGCTCTTAGCCCCAAGCTCCTCTGAACAAGGCAGCCCCAATAGGCCATCAATGCTGTTCTGGAGTCAGCACTCCCATCTTCTAGAAGGAATGAGGGAAAGGGCCCCAAGGGAGTTTTAAAAGAAAAAAGCACCTTTTAAAAATAATTCACTAAGGAGCCTGGCTGGGTCCATGGAATGACCTTCGCTCTCCAGACTCCAAGTCAAATCTGGCCTGGTTCGCTTAAATCCAGGATTCTTAACCTGGGGACTCATGAATTTTGAAAAAAAAAAGTTGGTATTTCACTCTAATTGGTTTCCTCCTTTATGATCCATATATTTTATTTTTATGAACATTAAAATTGCGTGCATTTCATTGGTGGAAGTAAATCCCTGCCTGGTGTGGGAATGCCCTCTTCCCCACCAAGCAGGCTGATACTTTCTGTCTTAGAGGTACCTCAGGTAAGGGGAGGTTCAGTGGCTTCCCCAGGGTCACTTAGCCAGTCTATCTCAGGAGAAACTCCAACTCAGGACATACTGACTTTGAGGCCAGCTTTCTGTCTGCCTTTCATCTCAGTATTGATTCGACAAATATTATTCCTCTCTTTATCCACCCAAGGCACAGAACTCTAAACTGAACTCATGAGCAAAAGACAAGGTATTGGCTCAGGTAGGATGAGGCCCAAGTGAGCAAAGGATTGTTTTTTAAGGGCAGAGTTAAGAACATGCCTGAAAATAAGCTTACAATAGAAAAATACAGGAAGAAAATCCCCTTGGAGACTGGAAGAGGCAGAAGGCCTGCAGTCGAAATTTTCCCAGGTATGGCTTCATTCAGCTCCCTGGGCAATTAAATATTATCAGATTCCCACAGATTTAATGGATCTTCTCGAGGATTCCATCTGTTCCTACCAGAAACTGCAAGAATGCAGTAAATGAAACCACTGTACCTGCTGAGACCAAAATCTGAGAGCTAGGAGGGCAAAGAGGCTGTGTGCCACCCAGAGATGCTGCCAGGAGGGCAGGCTCTGAGGGGGAGGGACCAGTGCTTCACCCGAAGGCTGCCCCCAATCAGTCCAGCTGCCCACCTGGCCCTGTTCAGGCCCTGGAGGGTTGGGAAGGAGGAGAGAAACTGGGAGGCTATGGGTACAGAGAACAAAGGTGGGCTCTGGCCGCCTAGGCCCTGCAGGAAGGTCTCCCAACAATGAATCAAGAATTTCTTAAGGACCCACTAAGTGCCAAGTACCAGGGAAGAGAGCAGGTCCTGCCCTCAAGGACCTTACAGGTCAGGGCATTTAGGGTTTCTCAGCAGTTTAGACTTGGCTGGAGTCACTCAGCCAGTGAGGGTTATCAGTGGGACTTTAACCCAGGCTTCCTGGCTTTGGTTTCTTAGAGCCACTTTGCCTCTGGAGATTCTTAAGTATATTATACACCATAAATGCCCTGAACTCCGAGGGGCAGAGCAAAGGGAGATAGATTCTCCACAACAAAGTTTCCACTGAGCAGGGGTCACCCTAATAACCCTTATGGCAGAGACCACTCAGTCTAGTGTCTCCTTTATCAGCCTAGCGCCTGGCACAAGCCTCAACATCTGTTTTTAACCAAACTTGTGGCTTCCTGGTATGAAGAGAGGTCCTAGTTGGTGAAGGTATGAGCACCTGGGACGGTCAGGAAAGCCCTAACCCCTCTATGCCTCAGTTTCCCTGTGTATAAAATGGAGACAATAACATCTGTACCATTTAATCTCTTAAGGCCACGGAGAGGAACAACTGAACATATCATGAAACACTATGTGCATACTATTATTGATATTAGGAAGAGCACAACAGTGGCTGCTCAGCTGGATTCTGAGTCAGGAAGGCCAGCATGCAAATAGTTAACATTATAAACACATAGTGATCATGCTCGTATTCAATATGAATATTTAAGTTTTCAAGTATATAACTATAAACATATATATCTACTTAAGCTTAAGACCACACTAAGACTTATAGGACACCATATCCATACATGCATGCACACACACACACACACACACGGATGTGCACACATTTACTCCTCCATCCATCCATCCATCCATCCACCTGTGTTTGTTTCTGTCAGGTATATTAGTGAGTGCTATGGTCTCTCCCAGATTTAGGACGCTCAAATTCTCTTCTTAAGGGCAAGGAAGCCTCGATCTTCACAATGGCCACATTACGGGCCATGATGGGCCAGACTCTCGGCCCAGGAATTAGGTTTCATAAAGGTTTGATTTTCCCCATTGTAGGGAAATGAAGGAATTCAGGCCAAAGGCTATTTGAGGCCTGACAGCAACAAATCTCAGCCATCAAGGCTGAGTGGTAGAAACCAGCAGCCCAGAGGGACAGGTCAGACCCCGCCCAGCAGATGCATCAAGATGGGCTGATTACGGTAACAGTCCTGGGCACTAGAATGGCTTATCTTGATCTCCTGAAAACGTGCAGAGGGTCCCAGAGCACGGGCCATGGGCCAGCCAGACCAGAAGGCACCCTGCTTTGTTTCTGGAGTTTAGGACAGAGAGCTCTCTCCTAGGGTTCAGGGGATCGAAAGATGGTCCCAAGTCTAGAGGACCACTTGTGACCCTGGGCCAGTCACTCCATCTCTCCCCAGCCTCTTTTTTCATCTAGTAAGGCTGTAAGGCTGGGGTGAGACTCTGACTTTCAAAGATGGTGTCAAGGCTCACTACTGTTCTTGGTCACCTCTGCACAGATGCCCCTAGCTAGGGCCTGGCACATAGAAGGGGCTTGATCAACGCCTGCTGAATGAGGAGACCTCAAGACAAGCCGCCTGCAGCCCTAGGCCCAGCCATCGTTTTGTACTCCCGACGCTTCTCACAAAGCGATGGCTCAGTTTGGACCACTGCCTGGCGCTTTTCCACTCAGCGCTTCCTCAGAGTCCCTGAGCTGTTGCATGTTTGCACGAATTAGATTAACACTCAATTCCTGCAGGGAACACAGAAGAGATCCTGAAAAGGGGCCTGAGAGGACAGAACGAAGGCTGGTCCCAAATGCCGAATTATACTTCCTCTACACTTTTAACACATTGTGCCTTCTAGTTTCCCAGCTCACAGCTACAGGCAGAATCTCACCAAGAGAAAAGGCCTTTGAGATCACCTCGCCTAATCCCTTCATTTTACAAATAAGGAAACCAAGGCCCAGAGATGGTTCATGATCTGCCTCAGCTAGGTGGCAAAGTGCACACATCAGGGGTCTGCAGTACACAAGAGCTGAAGTGAAATCTGGCCTCAGAAATCAGGAGCTGTGTGATGCTGGGCAAGTGACTTAACCTTTCTGCCTCAGTGTTCTCCACTGTATAATGGGGAGAATGAGAGCTCCTACTTCAAAGGGTTTTGGTGAAAGTAAAAGGAGATGGTATTTGTAAAGCACTTAGCACAGTCCCTGGCAAACAGTAGGTGCTTAATACATGCTTCCTGCTTCCCTTCCTTCCCAGGATTCCCAATGAGAGTCATCAGAAAAAGGGAGAAAAGGAGGCTGCGTTGACAGCTCCCATGGGCATGATCACCTTATCTGTTAAAGAGCAGAGAGAGGGTGTGAAGCTGGACCCTCCAGACCCAGCACTCTAACCACTGGACCACACTGCCTCGGGGGTGGGGCAAGCTTCCTTTGTCTGGACATTCCCTGACTGACATTATTTTGTATGCTTCTAACCAAATGCATATTGTCTTCTAACTAGAAGGGCAGCTTCTTGAGGGAGCCTTTCTTGGTGTCCCTCCAAGGCACACAACCATGGCTCACTAATGCAGACACACCCAGAGGGGTAGGGGCGGGGGAAGCTGCCTCAGTGCCCATCCTGTCCAGATGCCCCTGGGCCACCCAGATCACAGGGGGTGTGGGGTTGTCTCAGAAGGAGAAAGGACACAATCCTTACCTGCAACACAGCAACATGCACCTCCGTTCCCTAGGATGACTCTTTCACAGACAGTGGGTCAGATGGTTACACTGCTGAGGCAAACCACTGGCACATGGCTCCAGAATTCTACAGCTTTTCTGGGAGGGCTGAATACCCCAGGGAGGTCTGGAGGCCCTGAAGGACTACCTCCCCTGCCCCAGCCCCCACCAAGGACCTAACTTTGAATGATCTGCTGGAAGCAGAGGTCATTCAGCCCACTTGGGTATTTTACAGATGAAGAAACTGAGGCCTAGACCATAGAGCTAGCTAATGGTAGGGCTGGCTCTTTCCACTTACCATAGAGGGCATAGGGCCCACACCACTCTAGTCAAAGAGATTGGACATGTCCTTCACAAGGCAGGATTAGCCTGAGAGGCTTCTGAAACCCCTAATGTTTTGTTCTTTCCTTAAATCCTGGGCACACAGTAACTAGTGCTTAATAAATGATTGTTGACTAACAGATCATTGGTACTTGTAACATCCAAGACGACAAAGTTCTTCCTAATAAGAGAGGTGAGGTGAAGCAACCTGGGGCAAGGTTCAGAGGTGGTGTGTCTGAATCCTGCCTCAGGGAATCAGTATGTAAAATGATGGAATGGATGATGGATGGGGGGGGGGGGCAGAAGGGGAGGGAGAGAAAACAAATACTTGTAAATGGAAAATAAACTAAATTAAATAAAAATAAATCAAATAAAATAAGATTGGATCAGACAACCCCTAAGCTGCCTTCCACACTATCTATGCTCCTATCCTTCATGTTTCCATGACCCCAAGATTCTGGAAAATGGGAAGAAATTCTAGATGTTCTGACAAATCACACCACAAAAACCTGGCCAGATGCTATGAAGCATTATCGGCATCTCCTTCATTAATCTAACAGTTCTCTTCCAAAACCTTATTACCCACAGGCTACCTGCCTACAGCCTCAGCGCCATCTCAGACCAAGGAGATAAATGCCAGAAACCAAAGGGAATGAGACCCATCAATCAATCAACAAAAATATGCTGATCACCTCCTACAGGCTAAGTAGACCTTGGGAGTACAAAGACAGCCCGCTGCCAGCTCAAGGAGATAGCTTTCTACTGGGAGATGGGACAATATGTACCTCTACTAAGTGGACGCCACGTGAGTACATACAGGATAAATGCCACGTCACAGAGAAGGCATTTAAGAAATGCCTCTAAACACTGGAGATACAAAAAAAGAGAACAGACAATAAGCTGACAGCCCCTGCTTTCCAAGGGCTCAGGGTCTAAGGGTAGACAAGCTATATCCAGGATAAATGAGGCAGTGTCAGGGGAAGGAGATGTGGGAAAGATCTCTTGAAGAAGGAGAATGCTTCCAACAAAAATAGGGGCTTAAAAGAAACACACTTAAAACAGAGACAGAATAAAGGTAAGCTGGAGCAAAAATTGGTATGCTAAAGAAAAAAAAGCAGATAAAGGACATTTTGCTAAAAAGTACCATAGAAAATGAAGTAATATCAATACCAAACACAACCTTTACCAAATGGTACAGCATCCAAACTCTTAAAGGAAAAGTTAAATGGGTTGCAGGAGGAAATATACAGTAGGGGACCTCAACTTTCCCCTCTCAGAACTAGATAAATCTAACTGGAAAACAAATTTTAAAAGAGGTTAGGGAAATGAGTATAATTTTTAGCAAAGTTAGATGTGATAGACTTCTGACAGAGAAATGAATGGGAATATAAAGAATACCATTTTCTCAGCATTACATGGCACCTACACAAAAACTGACCACATTAGAGCATTCAAAACCTCAGAAGCAAATGAGAGAAAGCAGAAATAGTAAATGTATCCTTTTCAGACCCTGATGAATACCAATTATACTCAACAAAGGACCATGTAACATAAGTTAAAAATTAACTGGAAATGAAATAATCTAGTCCTAAAGAATAAGTAAAAAAAAATTATAGAAACAATAATTTCATTAAAGAAAATGCAGCCAAAGCAGTGCTTCAAGGAAAATTTATATCATTGAAAACTTGCATAAATGTAATAGAGAAAGAGAGGATCTATGAATTGGGTATGTAGTTTAAAAAACAAATGCACTAGAAAAAACAAATTCTGAATCCCCAATTAAAGACCTAATCCAGAAATCCTGAAAATCAAAGGAGAGATTAATAAAATTGAAAGGAAGAAAACAACTGAACTAATAAATCAAACTAGGAGCTGTTTCATGGGGGAAAAACCAGCAAAATAAATAAACCATTGGTTAATTTGATTTAAAAAAAAAAGATATGAAAATCAAATTATAGTACCAAAAATGAAGAGGGTGAATTCACTAACAAGAAGAAAGCAGAGCAATTAGGTACTTGTTTTTTGCCCAATTATATGCCAATAAATCTAATAATTTAAGTAAAATGAATATTTTTTAAAATATAATATAAATTGCCCTGATTAACAGAAGATATTTCCTCTTACTTAATACTTAACCTTATCTTAGAAATAGAAATTGAACAATCCAACAATGAGATCCTTAAGAAAAAATTCCCAAATGGATTCACAAGCAAATTCTACCAAACATTTAAAGAACAAATTAATTCCAATATTATAAAACTACCTGGAAAAATTAGAAAATAAGGGGTCCCACCAAATTCTTTTTATGATACAAATATTGGTGCTAATACCTAAACCAGGGACAGCAAAACAAAAAAAACCATAGATCAATTTCTCTAAGGAATATCAAAATGCAAACATTTTAAATTAAAATATCAGCAAGGAGATTACAGCAATAAATCATAAAAACCATACACTACAGCAAGAAGGGATTCATACCAGGAATGCAGGGAAGATTCAGTAACAGAAAAACTCAGCATAATTGGCCTCATCAATAACAAACCCAACAAAAATTATGACTCTTTCAATAGATGCAGAAATGCTTTTGAGAAAAATACAACTCATTCCTGTTAAAAACACCAGAAAGCAGAGAAATAAATGGAACTTGCCCCAAACCCTCAGCAAGTATGACCTGTGATGGCAGCGGAGAAGGAAGGACGCCCATTATCACCACTAGTACTAGCTACAGCAATAAGACAAGACAAAGACAGCGACGGAATTAGGATAGCAATGAAGAAACAAAGCTCTTGCTCTTTTCAGATCAGATGATGATACGCTTAAAGAATCCTAAAGATGAACCAAAAATGTAGCTGAAATAATTAACTTCAGCAAAGTCGCAGGACATAAAGTAAACCCACATAAATCATCAGCATTTCTGTATATTACCAACAAAGTCGAGCAGCAAGAGAGAAATTCCACTTAAAGTAACTGCAGACAACCTAGAACACTTGAGAGTCTACCCGCCAAGACACGTTCGTGAGCTATAGAACACAATCACAAAACACTCACTCATGAGTGGGATGACTGAAATTAATGAAGACGACAGTTCTACCGTTAGCTTGATTCGGCGCCATACCAACCAAACTACCAAAGAATGATTTTAGAGCTAGAAAAAAAAATAACCAAATTCATCTGGAAGAACAGAAGATCAAGCGTATCAAGGGAAGAAATTAAAAAAAAAAAGAGAAGGAAGGTGCCCTCGCGGTCCCAGATCTCAAACTGTATTGTGAAATGGTATCATCAAAACAACCTGGTACTGGCTAGGAAATCAAGTGGTGGATCAGTGAATACTTAGATACACAGTACACAGTATACATGATCAAAATAAACTAGGGGTTAATAAATCTAAAGATCCAAGTTTTGGGGCTAAGAATCCACCATCTAACAAAAATTACAGGGAAAACTGGAAAGCAACCTGGCAGAAACTAGGTGTATGCCAGTATTTTACACCGTATACCAAGATAAGGTCAAAATGGGTACCTGTCGGATCTGTGGATAAGGGAAGAAATGCATGACCCAACAAGAGATAGAAGATCACAGGAAATCTAATGGATAATTTTGATTATATGAAATTAAAAGTTTCGCACAAACAAAACAAATGCAGCCAAGATTAGAAGGAAGGAAAAAAAAATGTACAGCAAGTTTCCTTGAAAGGGTTGCATTTCTCAAATATATGGAGAACTGAGTCAAATTTATAAGAATATGAGTCATTCTCCAACTGATAAATGGTCAGAGTATGATATAAATAGGTAGCTTTTGGAAAAAAGAAATCAAGACTATCTGTAGACATGAAAATGCTCTGTCACTATTGAGTAAAAAAATTCAAATTAAAACAACTCTTAAGCTACTACTTCACACCTATCAGAGTGGCTAATACGACAGAAAAAAATGACAAACGTTGGAAGAGATATGGAAAAATTGGGTTGTTAATGCACCGCTTGTCGATAGAGTCGTGAACTTATCCAACCATCCTGGAAAGCAATCTGGAACTATGCCCAAAGGACTAGAAAACTGCATACCCTCTGACCCAGCAACCGGCACTACTAAAGAGGTCTAAGAAAAAGGCAAACAACTTGTGGTAGCTTTTTTATTTGAG
This sequence comes from Potorous gilbertii, assembly GCA_028658325.1. Classification (NCBI taxonomy): domain Eukaryota; kingdom Metazoa; phylum Chordata; class Mammalia; order Diprotodontia; family Potoroidae; genus Potorous; species Potorous gilbertii. The sequence continues at coordinate 17,085,853 of CM053770.1, forward strand.
GCAAAGAACTGGAAATTCAGAGGAGGCCCATCCACTGAGGAATGGCCAAACAAATTGTGACTTATCATTGTGATGGAATACTTCTGTGCTGTAATAAATGATGAGCTGGATGATTTTAAAAAACTGAGGTGAACCACACCAGGAGAACACTGTAAACGCAGTATCAACTGCGGGAGACTTCGCTATTCTTGGTCATACAATGAACCTAGACAATTCTCAAGGATGGAAAATTCAAAAATGTTACCCGCCTCCAAAAAAAGCAGAATGAAGCATAACTTTTTCACTTTATCTTTGCTTTTTTTTGCAACATGGTTAATACAGAAATATGTCTTGCATTATTTCACATGCATAACTGATAGCACATTTCTTGCCTTCACAATGGGTGGGAGAAGGGGGAGAGGGAAAGAATTTGGAACTAAAACTCCCTTAAATAAGGGCTCTTTGGATTGGACAAACTGTTTCTTCTGGAATCAGCTGTAGTTGTTAATGTCTCAGGGGCATCTCATTCACAAAGTTCCTAGGAAGCTAGAACTGTATATCCTTAATGTGTGGTCATATTTAGTAAAAATATTTTTTAAAAAACACAGAAATAGGGAACTTTTGAAGAGGGGCGGGTTGTTGGAAAAAGTTGATGAGTTGTTTTGGACATACTGAGTCTTTTACCCGTCTCCAGGACATCCAGTTTGAAATGTCCAGAATGTAACTGAGGATGCAGGCCTGGGAATCAGGAGAAAGTGAGGCTTTCTGGGAAACAGAGAGCTGCACAGAAATGAAAATAAAGCTTACCAGGTGATGGGATCACCAAAAGATAGAGTATGGAAAGACAAAAGAAGTGTGCCCAGGGCAGAACTTTGGAGAAGGTTATGATATAGATGACAAGCTAGCAGAGAGAAGAAGTGGTCAAAGATGGAGATGGTAGTGGGGGTCAGGAAAATCCAGGGAAGAGAGAGGGGTGGGGGCCACTAAGGTACAATACAACAGAGGGGTCAAGACGGATAAACACTGAGAAAAGATCATCTGACCCGGCAGTGAAGGATCACCGATCACTTGGTAGAGAGCCATTTCAGCTGAATTTAAAAATCATAAGCTACCATGAAGGGTTTAGGAGTAAACAAGTGGAAACCAAGTGGAGATGAATTAACATTTTCTAGGGTTTTAGCTGAAAAAGGAAGAAGAGATTTAGGGAGACACCTTGAAGGATAAGGAGGATGTGGGTATGTCTGAAGACAGTTGGAGTGGAACCAGTGGATGGGGAGAGAGCAAAGATGGTGAGAGGGGGTGATGGTAGTAATTCAGGGGACAATCTGATAGAGAAGACTGGAGGAGAGAAAATCAGGGGCACGCGTCGAGGGCCTAGCCTTGGCAAGAGGCTGGAAGAAGGCGAGGAAAGGAGAGGATGATGTCAAAGGGTTTTAAGGTGAAAAGGGGAAAAGACAGAGTTTATGGTGAATGATCTCAGTTCTTTCAAAGAAGTCTGATGAGGTCATAGGCTGAGAAAGGCAGGAAAGTGAAAGCCTTGAGGAGTCAAGAGGAGCACTGAGTAGCTTCTTGGGGAATGAGATGCACTCAATTAGCATAGAACAGAAGCAGACAGCGGTACCTTGATGCGGTGCCTGGTTGAGATGAAAGAAAATAATTGTAGAATGTATTTGTTAGCCCAGCTTTCTGCAGAGGAGAAAAGGCTATGGAGAACGCTGTGGAGCTGAATGGGCTAAACTCTTGGGTTGAAAATGGGGAAGGCAGAGAGTGAAGCCAGAGCAGAGAGACCAAGAAAGGACTGCAGGGTGGAGGGATTAGTGAAAGAATAGATTTAGAAGGAGTGGTACCCTATCTTATTTGTAATGCCGGTTTAGGAAAATCACACCCTCTAATGTGTCCTTGGGTCCACAAGCCCTAAGATCTCAATAATTCAGAATACCCAGGAAACAATATTCTGGTTAAGTGAATTTTCTGATTAACCTATGTTGATTTCCTATAAACCAGAACCTCCTTTGCCTAGTTGAAAATTTCTCAATAGTTTTTTTTTTCCCTTTAAAGTCCTCTGATGTGTCTCAACATCAGACTAGGGTGACCCTGGACTCTGGAAGGCTGGGCCAGTGGGGATACTGGCAGGTCCCACTGAGACAGAAAGGTTAAGCATAAAAATATGGCAACGAACTCTATTTTCTGATATTCAAGGACCCCATCACCTAATTTGAGGGTCTAGATTTTTCATCCACAGACTCTTTCAAAGACCATCCATTAAAATGGTAGAGACTGGGCTGAGATCTACATCAGTGGATGGAGTATCCAAATGAATGAAATCACAGATCCCTAAGGTCTTATTCTACTTTGCCTCAGTTTCCCCATCTGTAAAATGTAGAGGACGGTAATGCCTATAATGCCTACTTCATGGGATGGTTGGGGGCCAACATGCTAATGTGTATAAATAAAGTCCTTTGCAAACCTTGAAAGTACAATATATATAGTCAATTATTATATTGTTATATGCTATATTATTATATCTTATATTATCATTTCCATTACATATTGCATATTTTACACATAAAATGTACACTTGTAGTTTTATTGAGTTTGCCCAGTCACACAGCCAGTTATGTCAAAGGAGAGACTTGAACCCAGGGCTTCCCAATTCCAAGGCTGGTGCTTCACCCACTTCCTTGCACTGTGGTCAACCTAAGTAGCTAAGTGTGTGTGTGCACGTGTGTGTTCGTCCTTTGTTGTCGAAGAAGACCATGCAGATCATGCCATCAGAGAAATAATGACATGACTTGCACTTGACTTTGTTTAGAGTGAGGGAGGGCTGTGCAGGTCACCAGCCTCACTTCTCCTCATCTGAATCCAGTGACCAGATATTCATCAGGATGACTAGAGATGACCCAGGATGAGGCAACCGGGGTTAAGTGACTTGCCCAAGGTCACACAGCTAGTGAGTGTCAACTGTCTGGGGCAGCTAGGTGGTGAAGTGGATAGAGCACCAGTGCAGGAGTCAGGAAGTAGATAAATTCTGCTTTGGGAATTGTAAAGTCGGGGGCCCTCCTCCTCAGCCCCTAGCCCAATTATTTCCTATGATTCCCAGACAAGGGGAATGAGACAGGCCACAGCAACCCCTACCATCCACAAAGGGTCTTTGCTATTACAGCATCCCCTGCTCCCTAGGGGAGTGTTTTAGCAGCCAGACAGCCAGAATTAGAAAATGCTGGGTTTAAATTCTGCCTCTAATACCTGGGCAAGTCACTTCACCTGTCTGAGCCTTGGTTTCCTCATCTGAAAAATGACAGGGGTCCCCTTCCCTTCTCCCCATTCCAGGGCCTGTGATATAAACACCAGGCACTCCCCATCCTCTCTGCCTCTGGAAGTCTAATGGACCACTTGTAGAAAGATGGAGAGAGACTAAGCCAAGTCCCAGGCCCTTGCTCAGCCTCTAGCTAGGAGAGGGGAATGAGATGGTCTCTGAGGTCCCTCCCAGGGCTAGTAGCCTAGGGACATTTAATCTTCCCTCCATGACTCGGGACCTTGAGGGCCTCAGGGCCATCCTTTTAAACATTAGCTCTCAACGAACAGACTGAGCTAAGAGAAGGAGAGGCATCCTCCAGCGTCTCTGGAGTTATTCAGGGAATTATCTGCCTTAAAAAAAAAGGTAATCCCTGATACCATAGTATGTGTGACTTTGGGGAAAATCTTTTAACCTCTTTTCTGTAAAATGAGGGAACAGAATTGGACATGAGATCCCTTCAGCTCAAGAGCCACGAAGCAGGTCCAATTGGCTTCTTTTCCCTAAAAATCTGGTGATGAGTCCTCCTAGGCCAGGAGGTCTCTGGTGAACATGCCTCCCACCCCCCTTGTCCCTTTCCCCAAGGATGTCTTTCTTATTCTATTTCAAATGGCTTCAATTCTGTCCATGCAATCCACCGGAATAATGAACCACGTCTAAACAGGAAAGAAGACGGGGAAGTGAGAACCAAGGTCATGCAGAACAACGCTGACAGGGGGGCTGTCCTCTGCCACTACAACCGCAAGCCCCTGGCTCCCTGAGCCTCAGTCTCCTCATCTGTAAAACGGGGGAATCGGGCGCCTCGCCTTTCAGACCCTAGCTCGTCCCGCTTCATATGAACAAAGCAGGACTCGTGGGGGGCCGCCCAGCACGGTGCCAAGATCCCCCCCTCCCCACGGGTGCAAGCGGCTCCCCTCTGCAAGGAGGACCAGCCTGTTGGGAGCTGGGCACGGCTCGAGCCCGGCTCTCTCAGGTCCCACCCGTGCCCAGCCATCCGACCCCCGGGGCACTTCAGGGGGCCTTGAGCTCGGCGGAACCGCACGTGCAGGGCCGTAACGGCGCCAGGCCCCACCATTACAGCTCGGGAAAGGAGGGGCTGCGGCGACACCGGGCAGGAGGGGCCTCCGAACCCCTGCGGTTCCTCAGCGCCCGAGACCGCGCGTCCTCCGGGCCCCGCCCCCCGCCCTGGGAACCGCCCCTCCCACCCCGGAGAGCCTCGCGGATAACGGCGTCCCCAAGGATGCTACAATGTAGCGCGGCCGCCGGCCCTTCGAGAA
>CM053770.1:17090903-17138573 GCA_028658325.1 Potorous gilbertii
CCCCCCCGGCCCCCCCCGCCGCTCACCTGCTGATGCGTGGAGTGGTTGCTGGGCAGGTGTCCGGATCCCGGTCGTGCACGTAGGCCGCCCACGGCCAGGGCCAGGGCCAGGACCAGGGCCGCCGCCGCAGCAGCCGCTGCAGCCGGTTCTCCTGGGGCTGCTGCGGCGGCTCCCGCTCGCGCGGCTCCCGCGGCTCCCGCTGCTCCGGCGGCTGCTGCTGCGGCTGCTCCCGCTCCGGCTGCTCCCGCTCCGGCTGCTCCCGCTCCAGCTGCTCCCGCAGCTGCGGCTGCTCCCGTGCCTGCTCCAGCTTCCACGGCTGCGGCCGCCGGCGCGGCCCGTCTTCTTGCACCGGCACCGGCTGCGGCTGCGGCTCCGGCTCCAGCGTCCGCTGCAGCCGCCGAGCTCCCGCCGAGTCTCCGCCCCGGATGGAACCTGGCGAGGCCGCGCCGAGGACTCCTTCCGCGCCACCAGCTCCGCCCCACGCTCCGCCTCGCCCACGTGCCCGGCCGGCCCGGGCTGCCCTCAGCTAGCGGCCGCGGCCTCTGCGCATGCTCAGTGCCCGCCGGGCGGCTTCCCTCGCGTTGCCGCGAACGGCATTGTGGGGCGCGTAGTTCTCCCCTCTGGGAGTTGTAGTCCTTCCCTCCTCCGCGAAACCCAGCCAAGTCCCGGGGCCGGGGCGGACTCGGGCGGTTTGGCCGAGCCAGCCCCTCCACGTGTGGGGCCCTCGCTGGGGCCGAGCTCCCCCCAGGAAATGGCCCCGGCCATCTTGGGGCCTCCGCGAGGGCACAATGCAGAAGAGGAAACTGAGGCCCGGAGGGAGGGCGGAGCAGGGGGGCCCTCCGAGAGGCCCCCCCCGCCGAGAGTTGTATTGGGGGCATTTCCAATGATGGGCTTAAAATCCAACTCAGGGCGCTTTCCAAAGCGCTTTAGAATGAATGGCCCTTCTTCAAAGCCGCCCCCGCCGCTACCGCAGCCAGTACCACTCCCACTCCCACTGCACAACTCCGGAAGGCGAGGGCCGGTATAATCCCCACGTGACAAACGGGGAAACTGAGGCAAGCAGGGTCCCGCCCGCCAGGGACCCCGAGCTGCGGGCACGTGGCCTTCCCGAGCCCCCCACCGGGCCGAGGGCGGCCGCGGCCGGCTCCGCCCCCAGCCCCACGTGGCTCCGTGGGCCGAGCCCGGCCTCACCCACGGGCCCCTGCGCCCACGCCGGCCCACGCTGGGATCGGCCCGTGGGACGGCGCGGACCAGGGCCCGGGCCCCCCAGTCGTCCTGGTGCAGCCCGGGGCTCTACCAGGCCGGGCCGGAGGGCGCAGCGCCTTTGTCTTTGTTCTCCTAGGCCCGGCGTGCAGCAAGCGCCTAATAAATGCTTCTGGGCCGGCCCTGGGGGACTGGCTGGGCCAGGGCCAGGGCCGGAGACGGCCAGCCTTGACGTGTTGCCCACGGCAGCCCTTAAAGGCAGTCTAAAAACAATGAAATGTATTCTTCTGCAGCAGAGAATAGAAGACAAGCCGCTAGGTGTCGAGCTGGGCGGACCAGGCTGGCGTTACCAGGAGACACTGAACCCCAGGGTGGCCAGGGCCCAGCCATCGATGATTCACTTAAATTCTTCGTTATGTGGGTGGCTGTCGGGGGGAGGGGAAGAGGAAAATTTAGTCAACGCTAAATCCGGTGTCAATAAAATTTATTTTAAAAAATCAAATATTCATCCGTTGTGTTCTAAGTACTGTATTCTAGGCAATGGATAGGCAAAGACAAACGTGAAACGACGGCCTTCCGAAGGCTTATATTCCATTGGGGGAGACATATGCACATATATAAGTATACAGAAAAGATAGCAGTTGGCAGAGGGCAGAAGGACATGGGGAACGCAAGCCTGAGACCTGAGCTTACAATGCACCAAATGGCATAGTGTCCAAAAGTTAAATGAGTTGCAGGAGGAAATGCACGTTAAAACTATACTAGTGGGGGACCTCAACTTTCCCCTCTTAGAGCTAGAGAAGTCTAACCATAAAGTAAATAAGAAATTAAGGAGATGAATAAAATCTTAAAAAAATTAGATAAGATAGACCTCTGGAGAAAAGTCAATGCAGATCTCAGTTGTAAATGACACCTTCAAAAAAGACCTCAAACAGAGAAGTATTAAACACATAGGTTAAAAATTAATTAATTGGAAATAAAATAATCTTATCCTGAAAAAGAAGTGGGCGACGAACAAATCATGGAAACAAATTCATTAAAGAGAGTGATAACGATAAATGAACTTACCAACATTTGTGAGATGCAGCCAGAGCGATACTTAGGAGAAAAATTTGTCTCTCTAAATACATACATCAATAAAGTAGAGAAAGAGCAGATCAATGAATTGGATTTGTAACTTAAAAAAACCTAGAAAAAGAACAAATTAAAAATTCCCAACTAAATACCAAGTTGGAAATCCTAAAACTCAAAGAAGAGAGTAATAAAATTGAAAATAAGGAAACTAATAAATAAAACTGATTAAACTAATCGATAAAACTAGGAGCTGGTTTTTATGGGGGAAAAACAGTTAAGTAAACCAATGTATATCTAAACCAGGAAGACCAAAAACAAAGAAGGAAAACTACAAACCAATTTGTCCAATGGATGTTTATGCAAAAATTTAAAATAAATCACTAGCAAGATGACAGCAACACACATCACAGATATCTTAGACTATAGCCAGGTTGGATTTATATCAGGAGTGAAGAGTTGTTTCAATATTAGGAAAACTATCAGAAGTCATACAATGATCTAAGACAATTCCAAAAGACTCATGATGGAAAATGCTATCCACACCCAGAGAAAGAACTATGGAGTCTGAACACAGATCGAAGCAGACTATTCTCTCTCTCTCTCTCTTTTTTTTCCTTCTCATGGCTTTTCCCTTTTCTTCTGATTTTTCTTTCACAACATGACCAATGTAGAAATATGTTTAATATAATTGTACCTGTACAGTCTATATTGGATTGCTTGCCATCTTGAGGATGGTGGGGAGGGGAAGGAGAAAAAAAATGGAATTCAAAATTTTATAAAAGTGAATGTTAAAAACTATCTTTACATGTAATTGGAAAAAATAAAATACTCTTAAGTGGAGGAAAACCATTATTTTCATTGGTTTTGCAATTGATATGGTCAGTTATACTTAATAGGTTTTTTTTTCTTTTTTCTTTTTCTTTTTTCACACTTAATAGTATTTTATTTTTTTTAATTATATGTAAAGATAGTTTTCAACATTCACTTTTATAAGACTGAGATTTTGCAGAAAAAAACTTTTGACAAAATACTATACTCATTCCTATTAAAAAACACCTGAAAGCAAAGAAATAAATGGAGCATGCCTTAAAATTATAAACAGTATCTGTCTAAAACCATCAGCAAGTATTATGTGTAATGGGGATAAGCTAGAGGCCTTGTGTATAAGACTATGAGTGAAGTAAGGATACCCATTATTGCCAATCTTCTTCAACATTGTACTAGAAATGCTAGCTTTAGAAATAAGATCATAAAAATTGAAGGAATTAGAATAGGTAATGAAGAAATAAAATGATCACTCTTTGTAGACTACATCATGGAATACTTAGAGAATCCTAGAGAAACAAGTAAAAAAACTAATTGATATAATGAAGAACTTTAGCAAAGTTGCAAGATATAAAAAAACCCACACAAATCATCATTTCTATATATTATCAACCAAGTCCAGCAGCAAGAGATAGAGAAATTCCATTTAAAATAACTGTAGACAATATAAAATACTTGGGAGTCCCCTGCCAAGGCACCATATGAACATATATGAACTCAATTACAAAAAATTTTTCATACAAATAAAGTGAGATCTAAACAACTGGAGAAATGTAAATTGCTCATGGGTAGACTGGTCCAAAATTATAAAAATGACAATTCTACCTAACTTAGTTAACTTATTCAGTGCCGAACCAATTAAACTACCAAAAATTATTTTGTAGAATTAGAAAAATAACTAAATTCATATAGAAGTAAAAAAAGATCAGGAATATCAATAGAATCAATGAAAAAAATGTGAAGGAAGATGCCCTCGCTGTACCAGATCTCACATTGTATTATGTAATCATCCAAAGAAAATGGTACTGGCTAAGACACTGAGTTGTGAATCAGTGGAATAGGTACACAATATATAATAGTAAATGACCATAGTAGTCTAGTGATTGATAAAGCTAAAGATCCATGCTTTTGGGGTAAGAACTCACCATCTGACAAAAATTGTTGGGGAAATTGAAAAGCAATCTAACAAAAACTAGATATATACCCAATATCTCACACTGCATACCACAACAAAGTTGGCACATGATTTATACATAAAGGATGATACCATAAGCAAATTAATGGAACAGTTTACCTGTTATGTCTATGGGTAAGGGAAGAATTTATGACTAAACAAGAAATAGGGAACATCATAGCATGTAAAATGAATAATTTTGATTACATGAAATTTAAAAGGTTTTGCATAAATAAAACCAATGCAGACACAATTAAAAGGAAAGGGAGAAAAAAATTACAGCAAGTTTCCCTACTAAAAGACTAATTTCTTAACTATATGGAGAATTGAGTCAAATTTATACGAATACAAGTCATTCCCCAATTGATAAATAATGAGAGAATGTGAACAGTTTTCAAAGAAGAAATCAAAGCTGTTTACAGTCATATTAAAAAATTCTCTAAACCATTTGATTAGACAAATGTAAATTAAAACAACTCTGTGATGTTACCTCACACCTATCAGATGGGTTAATATGATGAAAAAGGAAAAGGTTGGATGTTGGAGGGAATGTGGGAAAACTGGGATACTAAATGCACTAACAGTGGAGCTGCAAACTGATACAACCATTCTGGGTCACAATTTGGAACTATGCCCAAAGGGCGAGAAATCCGTGCCTGCCCTTTGACCCAGCAATATCACTTCTAGGTCTGTGGTCCAAAGACATTTTTTAAAAAGGGTAGGAAAGGACCCATTTGTACATAGCAGATCTTTTGTGTAGCAGATCTTTTTTGGTGGCAAAGAATTGGAATTTGATCAGTTGAGGAATGGCCAGAAAGTTGTGGTTTTTCACTGTGATGGAATACTATTATGTTGTAATAAATGATTAGCAGGATGGTTTCAGAAACCTGGGAGAACTTATATGAACTGATAGAAATTATGGGCAGAATTGGAATGTTGTACATAGTAAAAGCAATATTTTATAAAGATCAACTGTGAATAACTTAGCAATACAATGGTTCTACACAATTCTGAAGGGCATAAGATGAAAAATGCCATCTACCTCCAGAGAAAGACCTCATGGAGTCTAAATGCAGATTGAAGAATACATTTTTTTAAGCTTCCTTTATTTTTTTTTTTTGGCATTTTTTGGTCTGTATTTTCTTTCATAACATGGCTAATATTGAAATATGTTTTGCATGACTGAACTTAAATAATCTATAGCAAATTGCTTTCCTTCTCAAGAAGAGGGGAAGGAGGGGATGGAAGGATGGAAGGAGATGATTTTGAACACAGAATTTTAAAAAACTAATGTTTAAAATTGTTTTTTAATGTAATTAGAAAAAATATATAAAAATTTTCATTGAAGAAAAAAGATAACCTTGAAATCTTGCCATGTGAGGACTTGTTGGTAGAATGGATCAGATAAGAGTAAGGCTCTTTTCAAGTATTTGAATGGCTAGAACTTGGGCCTGGAATCTGGAAGACCTGGGTTAAAATCCAGTCTCAAAAAATAACTAGCTGTGTGATCCTGGGCAAGTCATTTAACCTCTGTTTTCTCCGGTTTCCTCAACTATAAGATGGGGGTAATAGTAGCGCCTACCGAGCAGAGTACAGACTATATGACCTAGCAGCACAGATTATATGACCATTTGTCAAGGATGTTGTGGTGAGCCTACCTGTGCAGGTTCAGGTTGGACAGGGTGGATGCAACTCAGAAATTCTGTGGCTCTGTGATCCCTGTCTGAGAAACCCAGGGATGACCTAGAACTCTAGCCTGGAAAAAGCTAGAGATGGAAAGGAAAATAACCGATCAGGAATGTGGAAGCCAAGTATGGAGAGGAAAGGCAGGGAAAAGAGGTATGGAAAGAAGGAAAAAGCTCACAGAGAGGAATATAACACGTTCAACCACATACAATCTAGCTCTTATTTCTCAAGATTTGGCTGATTGGGGTTTTCAAAATGCTGTTAAAGCATTATGATGACTTCCCTAAAAAAAGGTAATTTCTGTAAATCTTCCAAATTCAAATTCATATTTGCACTGATGGCATAATAAGCCTTCGCGTTTAGCAATGAAACTTACAAAATCTGTTTGCCATGGGAACATCCCCTCTCAGCACGGGCACAACACACAGATCCCAATGAACTGGGAAACTAATTAGTGCTTTGCTAATGACTCTATTTTGTGCTGGCTTTTGTATAGATGATTAAACATTACCTGAGGAGGGAGTTGCATTGTAAAAGACACAGTAATTTATTGAAACTGAAGCTTAACCTATTGAAATGCTTCTAATAAGCAGACTTATGAGAGGAAGAAACGAACATTTCTGATGGATTAACATTTTGTATGTCTCAGAATGCTTGCCTGCTCCCTTCCCTGCTTCTGCCCAGTCCTCCCATGAACTTCTTTAATATTATTATTGAACTGTACCATGAGCTCAGTACAATGAAGGACAAAGTTCCAGTGGTCTAAAACCCCAGGAATTCAGAAAGACAGGAGGGAAGGAAAACACGTCTTTTAGTGGCAAATAGTTAAGAGTTACAGGTAGATAAGAGCAAATAATTCCCAGCTGGGGAGTTGTAGATGGCAGGACCCCTCTACCTCCCACCACCCTACCCCCAACTGGACTGAATCTGGGTACCTGGCCTTTCCCCTCCACATGCATTGTGTCAGTTGGTTCACTCATAATGGAGTGATGGGAGGTACTTTAGGGATCATCTAATCCAATCATCTCCTTTTACAGATGAAGAAACTGAGGACAGAGGAAAATGAATGAATAAACTATTGATCACTGCATTGAGGGTTGGGAAAACATGTAGAAGAGCTAGTCAGTAACTGATCTCAAGGAACTCACATGTTAACTAAAGAAGTTTTTTTTTCCCCCAGAAAGGGGAAAAGACTTTGCCCGAAGTCTCCAAGGTCATAAATAATAGAGCTGAATTTTTAATTTTTAATGAGTTGAAGTAAACATTCTGGTACAATGAAAAGACCAATTGCTCTAAAAGCTGAGAACCTGAGTTCAAATTCTGTCACAGATGCCTTCTCATTTCAGATAAAATCTCACCTTCTGAAAAAGCCTCTTCCAGTCCTCTTTTGTGCTAGGAATAACATATTTGTTGTAGGTTGTTGCTGTCTTTGAAGAGAATCCTCTGATATAAGGTTACATACATACATATATTATTACTAGAAAAAAAATCAAAGCTCTTTTTGCCTTGCACTAATTAACAGAAGCCTTCAGAATCCTCTTTCATCCTACTGTGGCTTGGGTACCCTTCCTCCAGCCTTATTGTTCTACATATGTTTTTACTTTCCTGTTTCTGTCATTTTCCTGTTTTTCCGCATACCCCCAAATCACATTCTCCTATTGCAAATCAGTTTCTCCTATTGAAAGCCCCAAGATTTTGCTTAAACATTTCTTCCAGTAAGAAGATTCTGGGAAGATGGCAGAATAAGATAGGAAATACCAGGCTTTCCAAAATTCTCCCACAAACAATATAAAATATCACTTTAAAATGAACTTTGAGGTACAGAAATAACTAAAAATTGGGATAAAGCATCCTCCTAAGATAAATCGAGAGGACCTCAGGAAAGACCCGGCCCCCAGGTGTGGCGCTTTGGCCCCAGTGAAGAATAAATATCTCTAGGCAGACTTCACTGAATCAACAAATAACGAGCCCCAAGGCAGCTGAACTGGGGGTCACCTCCGCTTCAGGAACTTTCACCTCACAGACAGTGTGGGGTTTGGACAGCTGGGTAGAAGGAGAATGAAGGATCCTCTGCCTTTATGGGATGCCTTGCCCGGTTGTGATGACCAGTCACAGTCTGGGATGCAGCTGTGGGCAAGGAGAAGTATGCACATGCTCGGTGAGTGCAATAGCAGAGGGGCAGGGACTCTGCTGGCTGTGGACACTCACAACAGAGCAGAGTTCCTGGTTTTGGTTTCAATTCCAGGGCAGAGGAGTGAGCTGAAGTTTGCAACTGTGGGAGGGACCCCAGGGAGCTAGAGTGTTTGTGATAACAACCTGGTTGGGGACCCTAGCCATGGTTTAGGGATGGAGAGGAGTGCCCAAGGTTGGCACCCGGAGAGAACTTAGAAAACAGTGGTATGAAAAACTTGAAGACTGAGACATACCTCCCCATCTCTCTCCCCGTCTCCCTGCAGGACTAGAACCTGGCCATGATAGTAATCTGCTTTAAAAAACAAGTAAACAAAGGAGAAAGAAAGAACCTGACCCATAGACAGCTACTATGGGGATAGAGAGATTGGGTTCATACTCAGAAGAAGAAATTCTTCTACTTCAAAGATATATGTCAAATGGTCACAAGGTCAAAAAGAGTTCTTGGAAGAGTTTAAAAAAAGAACTTTAAAAATCAAGGAAAAATAAAGGAAAAAAATAAGAGCAATCCTAGAAAATTATGAAAAAAAAGTCAACCAATTAAAAAGAGATCCAAAAAGTTAAGGAAGAAAATAACTCCTTAAAAACTATAATTGGGCAAGTGGAAGCTAGTGACATTATAAGACACAAAGAAATAATAAAACAAAATCAAAACAACAAAAAAAGAAAGAAAATTCATTAGAAAAACAACTAATCTAGAAAACAGATCAAGAAATAATATAAGAATTGTGAGGCTGTCTAAAAGTTACGATTTTTTTTAAAAAAAGAGTCTAGATATGATATTACAAGAAATCATTAAGGACAATTGCCCTGAAGTTCTAGAATAAGAGGAAAATAGGGTTAGGGTTAAATAGTCAAAGGCTATGAAGAGGGAGTTTTTCAATGAAGAAATCAAAACAACATATAGTCATATTAAAAAATGCTTCAAATCACTATTCATTAGAGAAATGGGAATTAAAACAACTCTGAGGGTCCCATCTCACACCTATCAGATTGGCTAAAATGATAGAAAGGGAGAACATTAAATGTTGGAGGATATGTGGAAAAACTGGGACACTAATTCACTGTTGGTGGAACTGTATATTGATCCAACCATTTTGGAGAGCAATCAAGAATTATGCCCAAAGAGTTATAAAATTGTGTATACCCTCTGACCCAGAAATAGTCGGTTTTATTGGGTTTTTTCCCAAGGTGATTAAGGAAAAAGGAAAATCACTTATATGTTCTAAAATATTTAAAGCAGTTTTCTTTGTGATTGCAAAGAACTGGAAATTGAGGAAATGCCAATCAATTAGGAAATGGCTAAACAAGTTGAAGTATATGATTGTGATGAAATACTACTGTGCTATCAGAAATGATGAGCTGGTTGATTTTAAAAAGACATGGAAAGGCTTGCATGAAATAATGAAGAGGGAAATGAGTGGAAGCAAGAAAATATTACAGCAATATTATTCTAAGAACAACTTTGAATGACTAAGTTATTTTGAGTATCATAAATACTCAAATCAACTACAAAAGAGTTATGAAGGAAGATGCTATCCATGTCCAGAGAAAGAGCTGATAAATAGAAGTATGTATAATATGGTTTTACATACATTCATACATACATACACCCATACATTTGTGTGTAGTCTTCTTTAAGGTAGGTTAAGGAGAGACAGGGGAAAAAAGGCACAGCAGAGAAAAAAAGAAAACTTAGAAGGAAGCACAGAAAAGCAGGGTAGCTTTGAAAATGATGGGTAGTATTTAGTTTTTCAAAAGAAAAAGTAAACAATATGAAATGGAAATTTATTGTTTTATGCTGAATCCTCTTTTTATGTTGTATTGTGTACATGGAAATGTTCTTTTAGCCTCCCCTGTTTTTTGTATTTAAGTTCAAAATGGATAAAAATTATTTATTTTATTTTTTCAAATCTCAATAACATTTTTTTCCAATTACATGTAAAGATAGTTTTCAACTTTCAGTTTTTTGAGTTCTAAATTTTTCTCCCTCCTTCCCTTTCCTCCCCCATCCCCAAGGCAGCAAGCAATCTGATATAGGCTACACATGAACAATCATGTGAAACATATTTCCACATTAGTCATGTTGTGGAAGAAGAATTAGAACAAAAGGAAAAAACCATGAGAAAGGAAAAACAACAAAATGAATAACAAATAAACATTTCTTCCTCCACTGAGCCAGGAGACCCGAGTTTGGATCCTGCCTCAGATACTTACTAGCCATGTGACCCTGGGCAAGCCACAACTTTTCTTGACCTCGTCTTTTCCTTCTGTAAAAATGAGGGACTTAGATTAGATCACTCCCAAGGTACCTTCTGGTTCTACATCCTATTTTCTTATGATTTTAGATTCTACTGTCTGACATTCACCCATTCTAGTAGCTTATTACCCCTCTCACTGGCTCCTCCCACAAAAGAAGAAATTCTTCCTTCTGCCTCAACTAAATTTCCTAGGATGGAAGGAAAGTTCATTTCCTTTGGTCACCCCAAGGTGAAGAACAGACATGAGAAAGAGAAAAGTCTCATCTTATATCACATGGGGAATTCTTTCTTTCCTCTTAACTCTGCCAAGGTCTCTGTTCTGGTTGCAGGACATGTGTTTGAGAGACATCCCCTATATACACATACTTTGTGAAATAGCTGCCCCAGGGAGATTCTGTATCAGCACATATCTGAATGTAGAAAATGGAAACATAAGCAACTCCTACTGCTTTGAAAATGAAGGGAGCTATACTAAGAAATGGGAGACTCCATTCTGATCAACTCCAGGGCTCCAGGTGGGGGTAGGACATCACTGGCTACCCTGTCGACAATATCAATATGTATTTTGGCAGCCCATGAATATTCCCTGCCAGTAATCCAATCCTTCCTTCCCACTATGGTTGGGGAGAATTAGCAATAAGATGCGGGGATTATTCATCACTGTTAATACTTTATGTCAGTCCAAGATTTGTGGATGAAGCCTAGGTTTTTCCACCCACATCCTCTTTCTCTTTCTCCTCTTTATTTTTTCACATTTTACAATCTGTTTAAAATGTCTCATCATCTATATGGACAGATAAAGGAGCTGTGGATAAAAAGGGGGGAGAGGTGAAAATTGCCCATCAGATAGCCACCATGAAGCTCTAAAAAGAAAGAATTCTGGCAGTGGGAAATGCATGTGATTCATTCATTTGTTTCTTTTTTCTCAGGTTTCACAAAGTACTTTGTTTTGAAATTCTCTACGACACTTTTCATGAAATATTGTGTCATAGTTATTTTTGTTTGTGTCTGCTAGATTAGAAGCCCTATAATGATAAGGATCAGGTCTCCCCTAAACCTTGGCTTTTCCCCAGTACCTCGTACAATCCTCTGCATTCAGTAGGTGCTTAATTAGTGCAGGTTGTGTATATGAGGAGCCTTGTTCTAGATAATTATAACTGTGATAACAGTAGTTGATTTACTTATGCTCTTTAAGTTATTTATTTATTTATGCTAACTTCTTTAAGATTTGCACAGTGCTTTAAAAATACTGTCTCATTTCAACCAACCCTGGGAAGTAGGTATCATCACCCTCATTTTACAACTAAGGAAACTGAGGCAGATAGAGGTTAAATGATCTTCCCAGGGCCACAAACTAGTAGGTATCCGAGGATGGTTTTGAACCATAGTCTTCCCAACTCTAAGTTTGTCCGTCCATCTATCCACTGAGCCACTTGGCTGTCCCATGGACCATGTCTACCATCATGCAGTCCTCTAGGGAAGAAGAATTCCAGGTCATGTGATTCCGAGAAGCAGTTTAGTTTGGAGGCGAACCCTTGGTTCATCATTACTTATATCTTCAGTTCAAATGTAGGTTGTGTGTGAACCCCAGAAAACAAACAAACTTTTACCCCAGACCAGGTAATATTAACAAGCATTCTTGCTTATCCTAATAAAAATACAAGAGATTGAAAGAAAGTCTCATAGCTATCACACTATTTTAGAGCATAAATTTTATGGTAGCAAAACCTGGCAATCAAGTGAGTGTCCATTAGTTAGGAAAAGTTGACCAAATCGTGGCATATGAATGTAATAGAATGTGGCCACTCATCAGCTCACACCTTGCACTTGCAGATTAAAGTCTCTAGAGAGTGGAACTGCTCCTGTTCTCATGATTTTAGGGGGTAACTCTGAGAGGGTAGGGCTTCTACTACTGTTGCTCCTGAGACCCTCACCCAAACTGTTTTTCTTATTATCAATGAAGTAGTTAAACTCCATTAACTTGAAAGAAAGAGAATTACTGAGAAATTATAGTGAGAGTGGTAGCTCCACAAACATTCCTCTCAAACAGTGGTATTACCCCCTCTCCACCAGACACAAGCTCCTTGGGGAAAATGGACTCAAACTTCAGTGGCAGTGAGACACATGAATAGATAACATATTGCAAAGCCTGTATGTCCTGGCTACTGGAAGCCCCTTTCTCCCTTCAGAGAGTTCTCCTAGATGTAGCTCTCTCTGTTGAATTAGATAAGGCTCAATGCCTCTTCTGAGTCCACAGCTGGTACCACAGAGGTTCTCAGTCCTTAAAGCTATTACCATCCACAAATGACAGTTTTTACACATCCATTACAAGCGCTTCTTCTGATATTGACCCTGTGACTTCAGCTATCCATATTACCACCTCCAGTCTCTGGTCAGATGTCCAATGAGACCTCTGGATCTCCCAGACTCACCAGGGTGCCTCCAGTCTTGGAACGTGTATTTGCTTAAGATCAGTAAAGAAACAAAAGCACTGTGTACTCACAGCCAGGTGGAGGCGGAGGGAGAGACAGCCATTTGTCCCTCTGCTTTAGGATCTCATCACCTTTCAGACAGGAGGTAGAGGAACAAGGGGTAGCTCCTCCTTTTCTTGGGTGGTCTTATGTTTTTCCTATACATGCTTCCCTCTGCTTCCAGTTGCATGCATGGTCTCCTGCTGGTTCTGTTTCCGCAATAACATGTTTAGTAGGGGAGGAGAAGATTGTGTTTCTCCTTTGGTCTCAAAGAGGACCATGACGTCAAGATGATGACGTGACTTGCAGGTGACTTTGATTTGAATGAGGGAGGGCTGTGCAAGGTCACCAACCTCACCTTCTTCTCCTGAGCCTTCTGGGTCCAGTGGCATGATATTCATCAGGATGGCTGGAGGTGGCCCAGGATGCCATGTGGGACCCTGGCCCTTTCAGGCTAAGTCTTAACACATTCTCACTTTAGTGAGATACATCCATTCAATGAATGAGCTCCTTTAATAAGTTACTCAAGGGACGGCCCCTTTAATCAAAAAAAAGAAAAAAGATCAGACTGGGAGGGGAAGACCCTCAAGGTTCTTAGGTAAAAGAGAAACAACTACTATTTAGTTATTACTAGCTGTTATAACTTAAGTAGGGAAGGAGAAGGGAAGGAGACAGAACCTCTCTTTTCACCCCAGGAGATTCCACCATTTGAGTGACTTCTGCTCTTATGCAAAGCCCAAGGAGAGTGACTTGATGTTAAAAAATACAAGATATAGCTTCTCTGTGACATCACCTGCCTGTCATCCAATGGCCCAGAGTCCTCCACACTTTGTGAAGAGGTAGGAAAGTTTCTCTATAATTATGGGACCTTTTACCATACCAACAGAAGCCAATCATTGGAGGAGATGCTGAATGCCACCATATCCATTGGTGGAATGTATGTGCCAGCTTCTGGTGGTGAGCTCTGGGGAAATGGCATTTCATTCTCTTGCCTGCACACTGCTAACTGGAGTCTCTGTGCAGTGTGGGATGCCAGCCTGGAGACCCATAATAAAGACACAACACTCCCCAGCAGAATTCCAACTGCTCCCTGAACCATCCCTATCACCAAAGGCCCCAAGTAATTGAACCTAAAAGGGCCGCCGGGAATGAAATTGCTGGAGATTTATGTTGAAATAATGGTGTCTGTGAGAGGAGTAAGGTTTGAGGTTTCATCCATCTGCAGCCCTGTACTTACTTTCTCCAAATCAATGAAGCATCTGTTAATGCAAGGGCTGGAAGATGAGAATTTAAAAGGGGAAGGGTGAGGGGAGTCATAATCACTGATACTGTATGTAGCTGCTGCCCAATAACACTACCAACACTTAGGAGCTGTGTGACTCTGGCTAAGTCACTGACTCTAGCACACAATGGCACTAATACTTTCATTAACCACCCTGTAGGTATGTTATAAAGAAGAAATGAGCTAAATAATGTGTGTGAAACACTTCCAAACCTTGGAGCAACACCTTAGCTGTTAATATTAAATAGTTTTTCATTTATTCATGGTACCAAGTGACCCTGGGCAAGTCATTTAACCTTGTTTGCCTCAGTTTCCTCCTCTGAAAGAAAAAGGGCTGGAGAAGGAAATGGCAAACCGCTCCAGTATCTTTGCCAAGGAAACCCCCAATGGGATGATGAGCACAGCTAGACAACAACCAAGTGACCCTTGGTATTGGTGGCATATAGATTATAGCTTTATGGATTCTCCACAGCCATACTATTCCATTCATTATTTGAGGGAAGAGGGTGGAAAAAGAGTTCTGAGTGTTTGCAGAGAAAGCAAGGACCTAGAGATAGAAGACCTGGGTTTGAAAGCCTCCAATGCTACTTCTAGACTGTGAGACATAGGGGAAGTCTCTTACCTTCTCTGGGTTCCGTATTTCTCAACCACAAAATGAGGAAATTGGATTAATAATAGTAGCTAACACGTACAGAGTAGGCTTTGCTTTTCACAAAGTCATTCATACACATTCATTCATACACATTGTCTCATTTGAGTTTCATGACAATGCTGTGTATAATAGAGGAGAAAACTGAGGCCCAGTGAGAATTACACTCTAGACCCATGCTATCATTCCAGCTTCATTATACATTTGTAGAGACCAGCCAATGAGGGCCATGCTCAGATTTGTTCTTCTTGGTAGGTTATATAGAACATGAGCAATATTCCTGGTCTAGTTCCAATCCATCACCAGGAGGTTAGGTGAGCCTACTTCTAGCTATGAATGACTGGGGGTGGGGGTGGGGTGATGCCTTGTGATGATGAGAAAGCCTCTGATTGGCTGAGGAGTCAAGGAAGTATAGAGCTAGAGGTGCGTTCACCTCTAAGATAACCATTTGTAAAGTGCTTAGCATAGTGCCTGGCACACACCAGGGGCTTCATGAATGCTCATTCTCTTTCCTTCCTCTTTTCCCCTTCTCCCAACAGACCATTAGCTCCTTGAAAGCAGAAATTATTTCATTTTTGTGTCCCTAACATCTAGTGCAGCGCCTAACACAAAAGAAGCCTTTACTAAATGTTTACTGAGTTATTGATCACCTAGGGTTGCAGATCTAGTAAGTTTGTAGCAGAGTTTGAATTCAAGGACTCCAAGAATGGCCCCCTATCCACTCTGCCCTAGTAACTGCTAAGATCCCTTCCAACTCTCAGTCCTGGGGTGTCTGTGATTTGAAATCAATGTAAGTTAGGAAAACTTCTTTAAATATAAATTGTCCAAAAATGGAATGAGCCACCTGGGAGAAAGAGCAGTGGGTGAGCTCTTCATCCCTGGAGGTTTTGAGGTATATGTGGAATAATCATTTATCAGGAATCTTGTAGACCAGGCTGTTATTTATGGTAGCATCAGTTCCATGGGCTCCATGATTTCTACAACTCTATCTACCCACTGTGGCTTGTGTTTTCAGTTGTTGTTTCTTTCCTAAAAAGTAATAGTTCTCCAAGTTGTGAATGAATTTAACCATTCTGGAGAGCAATTTGGAAATAGGCCCACAGGGCTAGAAAACTGCTTATACTCTTTGATCCAGCAATACCATTACTATCTCAAAGAGATAAAAAAAAAAGGGAAAAGGACCTACTTGTATACATTTATAGCAGCTTTTTTTTGTGATGGCAAAGTATTGGAAATTGAGGGTATTCCCATAAATTGGGGAATGACTGAACCAGTTGTGATATAGGATAGTAATGAAATACTATTGACTGATGTCAAAGAAAACCTGGAAAGACTTCTATGAACTGATGCAAAGTGAAGTGAGCAGAACCAGGAGAAGCCTGCATGCAGTAAGAGCAGTATTCTATGAACAACTCCGAATGACTTAGTTATTCTCAGCAATGCAATGACCTAAGACAATTCCAAAGGATTCATGACAAAAAATGCTCTCTAATTTCAGAGAAAAACCTGATGGAGTCTGAAAGGAGATCAAAATATATTGCATTTTTTTCACTTTCATGTGTTTTGGGTTTTTTTTGACCTGTATTTTCTTTCACCACATGACTAAGATGGAAATACGTTTTGCATGATTGTCTATGTATAAACTATATCAAACTGCTTACCATCTCAAGAAGGGGAGAGAAGAGGGAGGAGAAAAACTCAAAATTTTTAAATCAAATGTTAAAAATGATTTTTACATATAATTGGAGAAGAGACAAAATATTATTTTAAAAAGGAACTACACCAAGTGAAGTAGAAGAGGGGAACACACAGCATTTTGGCCTCCTTTGTTCTTGGAAGCAGCATTTTCCTGTGTTCGTCCTTCATTTTCAGAAAAGACCATGCCATCAGAGAAATGATGATATGACTTGCACTTGACTTTGTTTTGAATGAGGGAAGGCTGTGCAGGTCACCAGTCTCACTTTCCCTTCCTGAGCCATCTGGATCCAGTGACCAGATAGATATTCATCAGGATGACTAGAGAAGGCCCAGGATGCACCAGGAGACCTTGTCCTACTCAGGTACTCACTTAGTGTGAGGTAATGCACATTCAGTGAATAGGCCTCTTTAAGAAGTAAACAGAGGGCCCCTTCAATGAGCAAAAGAAAAAATAAGTAAATTCTGCTGGGAGGGAAAGAGCAACAGTTACTATTGATAATGAGCCATCAAGTGGAGTTTGGGCAGGAACCTATTGTTGTGCAATGTATGAGCTTCAGAGTGCACTAGGTTTAAGGTTTTGGGAAAGACAAGAAAAGAAGAAAGGAAGGAAGGAAGGATGGAGGGAGGCAAGGAAGCAAGGAATATGGCCTGTAAACTCCAAGTTAACTAGATGTCCTCTGGCCATCCAAATTTACCTTCTTTTGAAGAGGAGAAGGAAGGGGGAGGGGACAGAAGGGAGCAGATGAACTGAGTTACCCAGCTGGCTGGGTCCCCATTCATTTTCCTACTACATTCACAGAGAATGCTAGGGCTTTTCAAAGCACTTTTACAAATAGCATTTCATTAGGTCTTTGCAACAGCTGTCTAAGGGAGGCAGAACTAGTATCATAATAATCCTGGGAGGATGAGTGCACTGGCAAGTGGAGGGATTAGGAGAAGGCTTTATGTAAGATGAGGATTCCAGAGTCAGAGGTGAGGGGGGAGGGACAGCGGGTGCAAAAGCAAAGAGATGGAAGATGGTGTGTCTGGCAAGAAGCTGAGTTTGCTTGGACCATAAAATCTGGGAAGGGGAAGAATGGAGAAAGAGAGGTCGGGCCAGGTTGTGAGTAATTTTGAAAGCTAATCAAAGGAGCTTATATTTAATCCCAGAGGCAACAGAAATCCCTGGAGTTTACTGACAACCACACAGTCAGAACTGCAATTTAGGAAAATCATTTTGGCAGCTGTGTAGAGGATAGATTGGCATAGGGAGAGACAGTAGGCAGGGAGACTGATTAGCCTCCATGTTGATGAGATCAAAAATCCACTAAGGTATTACTTACATGCCCACGTGGCATATCCCCTAGTACATTAAAAATTTCCAAGGGCAGGTACTTGGATGCCTGTCTCTGTAGCCCCTTCACCCAGAACAGTGCCCAGAGCATAGTAGACCCAATCATGGATGGAGTTGTACCTCCCTCAGAATTGCTTCATATACTTTTAGGTCTGTTGACGTGACCACTTCTGGAGAGATGATGCACATTCTGAAGAGAAAAATCCATGACTAGCCAGTATGAGAGATCATGGCGCTGTGTTGGGTGACACTTCGAGCATGATGGGTCAGAACAACCATATGGTTCTTTTGGCCCCTACTGGGTCTCATCCATGCCTGCTGTGCATCTAGGAGACCAAAAAAAGGCTCTTATCTAGACAACATCTGCAGATTAGTGTCGCAGTTAGTGTCTAGATGAACAGCTGCTAGTGAGATGACTTTCATATGGGATCCGTGTGGAAAAGTGCTGTCTAGCTCCGACTCCAGGAATTCTTGCACTGAAGCCAGTGAGGTGTCCAGGCCCTCAGGAGTAGTGATTCTGTTCTATGCCTTCCTTTGGGAACCATTGGACAACATACCAGCAAAGTGACTTAGACTTGCTTGAAGGGGTGAGGTGAGTTGGATAGTATATATCCTCTGCCTATATTGTGGCAGATGAGGCTGGTGAATAAGGCTGTCTGCTTGGGAAGGGCTGGCCAGAGCAGCCTGTGATCACACTCATCCTCCCTAGCACTGTCCCTCTTCTTTCCAGAGGACAGCTTGGGTCTAGCAAGACCTATATAGAACTGATGTGAAATATAATGGAGAAGTGACAAGTCTCCTTGTTTTAAAGTGCATATCAAGACAGCATGGGGCTCTGGTCAGAGGGTTGACTTTGGTGCCAAGAAGACTTGGGTTCAATTCCCATCTCAGACACTTGTGACTCAAGGTAAACCAATTCCCTTCTCCAAGCCTCTGTTTCCTCCGCTGTAAAATGAAGGATTGGACTTGATGGTCTTTAGGGTCCTTTCTAGCCTAGATTCTTCTGTTTCTACTTCCTAACAACCATCACTTAATGTGGGATATAATGAATTCCACTTTTGATCTTACTGGTCCCAGGTCTTCCCAGGTTAAGCTCTCTGAGTAAACACTTACGCTTGCCATGGCTCTGCCTGCAGGCTAGATCTCGCCTTCTCCTTACCTTAATGTAAATTCTGCAGTTTTTTTAAAACTGACTTCCAGCTGCTCTACCCTTTGTTCCTAGTTGTTTTATCTAGGACCCTGCTGAAAAAAATCGGATCCCTCTTCCATGTGCCAACCCCTCAAATGCATTTGGGCAGCTCTTGAGTTTCCTGCTCCTTTCTGTCTTTGTATATAGGCTACATCCCCTGGTTAATTTAAAGTCATTGAGAGCAAGGACTCTTTGAATCCCATCCTTGGATCCCTACCACCTAGCATGGTGCCTAGAACATAGTAAGCATTTCACAAATCCTTCCTACTCCAGGTCTTTCTTTTCCCAGGCTAGATATCTCAGATCCCCTAATCAGTCCTCATCTCTGACATGATCTCCAGTCACCCCCGCTGTTCTGGCTCCATCCTCCTCCAGATAAGGATCTGAAATGTACTGACCAGATCAAGATGTTCTGAGAGGGTGGCAGACAATGGGACTCCATCTCCCTGTACTTGGCAACTTCATCTTGGTGGCAAAATGGGTCATACGTTGTCTCTGTGACCACATGGGTTGAGTGTATCAAAGAACTAATCTCCAAAAGGTAAGGAGACAAGGTAGATCTGGGGACTTTTATCTCTCCATGTTCTTTTGAAATTATTTAGCAGGTTCTGTAATGTAAAAATCAATTCGAGTTTTCGATTTTGTAATTAAATGCTACATAGAGATAGACTCCACCTGATTGTTTGAATACACAGAAGAAGCCTGCAAGTATTGGGGTGTATCTTTGTTTACCTTCTTCTCCCCAAAGAGATGCCTAGTGGACAGATGTATTGACAAGGGATGGAGGAAGGGAGGTAGAGATGTGACATTTTGACGCTTGGATGGAGTATCACCATCACTTTGATGGTGAACAAATACATCTGTTCCTAGACTTTCTTTCTGAAAGGCATAGGCTCCCTAGGGCTTTGGAGTTTGCAAATGAGAACTTAAAAAAATGCCTGCGTGGGAAAGACTTGGCAGCAGGAGCTTGGGGAAAAGGAGTTTTTGAGACCACTTTGCTCTTAAGAGTCCTGACATAATCTGAGCAAGAAACTGAAGGACAATGACCCAAACTCATCTCCAAGTCACGTCCCTAAGGCAGGCATTCTTATTACTTCAGCTCTGATTCTTAAGAACCCATGTTTTCCTTCCTGGTTCAGCTTCAGGTGATTAAGAAGCTGGTATCAGAGATGATCAAAGATAGAAATAAATTTCCCATGTATTAAAAAAAAAAGTTCATAAAAGCATTTTTGTAGCTCAAGGGTGTCCATTCATTAGGGAATCGTTTGGTAACTTGTGGTATATAAATATAGTAGAATATGACTATGTCATAAGAAAACATAAATCTAGGGAATTCATAAAAACATGGGAGGACTTGTCTGAACTGATGCATGCTGAAGCAGAACCAGGAAAACAATACATACAAAGATAATTTAAAAACAGTAGAAAGAAGCTAAGTCTTATGCAATTGGGATGAGCATTTTTGGACCCAGAAGAGGGGTATAGAAATGTGCATCTCCCTCTTTTTACTGGAGAGGTGGAGGACTATGGATGCAGAATGTTTTATACACACACACGCATGCACACATTCCACTCTGTTCCTTTCTTCAGCAAATATTTTGTACAACATATCTACTGGGGGACTTAGAATGTTTAGAGAAAGGCAGGTTAGGCAACATTTCTGGATGTTCTTGATATTTTGCTGCAGATGAGGGTGGGAGGCAAAGTAAACATACTCAAACATATATGTACGAGTGAACTTGTATGCATGTATATGCAAATATGCGTGCACATGTACAGACATGCTTTCATGTATCCACATATATTTGTGTGTGCCTATATACATTCATGTGTATGTATATGTGCATATACATATATACATGTTTACATATAGAGTATCTCAAAAGTCTTAGTGCAATTTCAAGCTATATTAGCTTTAAGACAACACTAAGACTTTTGGAAAACCGTATGTGTATACGCACACAAACACACACACATGCACACACATACATTACCCATCTATAATTTACCATCATCCAGTGAGCCTTCATTTATAATAAAGAAAAACAGTTAAGCAAAAATAATTGGCCACAAATATATTTGATAATAGACACATACATACACATGCATGTTCAGATTTAAGGTGATCAAGAAGCTGGATTTGGAGGTCAAAAACAGAGATAAATTTGCCATATATGGGAAAAAAAGTTTGCAACAGCATTTTGTAATGTCAAGGCAATAATACATTTGATCTCTCTCACAAACATACACATGTATATGTATTTGCTGCAGAAAGCTCCCTGGGTGGTGATAAGGTGCAGATGGCAAGTATGTTTGTAAATTACTGTGGTGGAAAATCAAAAGATATCCATTGAACTTTTGAAAACAAGAAATGAAACAGACTTTCCTTTGTTGCTAAAGTTCTACTGGCTAAAGAATTGATATCTTGGCTCCTGGGTCATGGCGGAGACTTTCAGGCTCATGGTCAGGAAATGATCACAGCTAACAAAGCCTGGTCAAAATGTGTTTGCCTACAATCTTGAAAATTTAATCAAAGTGTCTTTGAATTAAAGAGAAAGGAGAGGAGGAGAAAATTGCCCCTGCATAACTACCAAGCTGGATATTATAGATGATAGATCTAACATAGCAAGAAGAGTAGTAGTTGAAACGCCCAGAAATTCACAGGAGACAAAAATCTAAGCAAGTCAGCATAAGCCAGCCATGAAAAGCCCCCTGAGTGTTGTTATCCAGGAAGCCTGATGATCAGTCCCTGATCTTGAGTCCTGGCAGTGTCTTGAGGTCACAGGGCCACAAGAACCAGAGGTTCTTGGCCAAAGGGTGTCTGGGAAACATTCATCAGCTTATTTTCACGCAGCTCATACAACACCCCTTTATGGAAGCAGCTGATGCAGAGGAAGGAGCCCTGGGTTTGAAGTCTGAAGACCTCAGTTTGATATTTAATTCCTGTGAATATGATCAGGTCCCCTTCTTAATTATAACAGCAATTATTCAGTGCTTTAAAGTTTGTATTTGATCCTCACAAGAAGTCTGGGAGGAGGGTGCTAATATTATCCCGATTTAACAGATGAGGAAACTGAGGCAGACAGAAGTTAAATGACCTGCCCAGGGTTACACAGCTAATACGTGACTATGTGGCATTTGAAGGCAAATTTTCCTGACTCCAAGTCCAGCACTCTATAAGCTATGCCACCTAACTAGCTCAGTTTAAAGAAGAAACCATCAACAATCATTTGCATGTCACTTTTGCCTTGGGCACTGACTCCTGCCCACTCCTAGTGTACACCATTATGCTGTTCCTGAACACTGACTCCAGATTCCACTGTTGAAGCAGTTGGTAATCTTTGCTATTTAATAGAGGTACATAATGGTCAGTGAGCAGGCTGTAACCCATTATAAACAAAGAATTATGCAAGAGATAAAGAATGACATCAAAGAAACATATTACCTAGAATAAATAAGCAGAACAAGTCTTTTAGCTGGAGCCAGAGACAACCAAAGGTGGGTTGGCATGAACTCAGGGACAGCCACCAGCACTTTGGGTGGACCCTCTGCAGAAGCCCTATGGGAAGACATGGATATGAGACCTCCAGGTTGGGCAGGCATGAATGAAATGTAGTTGTCGAGGGGATCATAGTTCCCCTGGAATATTAGAGAAATCTCAGGACAGCCACTTTGCCACTTTGAGAGTAAAATGTGGGAAATGAAGCTTGCACTACCCATCTCACAAAGTCGTTGGGTTTTTACATTTTTCATTGAATTTAATTTTTTTATTGAACAAAAATCTATTTTATCATTTTTCCACCTTTCCTACCTCCTTGGAAAAGAAAAAGAAAAATACTTTGTAGCAAACACGCAGAATAAAGAGAAACATGTTTTGGTATTGGCCATGCCTAAAAATGTCCGTCTCCTTCTGCCCAGAGGCCATTCCCACGTTGCCAGGAGGTGGATGGCAGACTTTATTATGGCTTCTTTGGAGTCATGGGTGGTCACTGTGCTGAACAGGGATCTTCAGTCTTTCACAGTTGTTTTGTTTACAATGTTGTTGTTACTGTATAAGTCAGGTCTCTACATGCCAGGTCACGATGCCTCTGCGCAGTGGGCACTCAATAAATGACTGGTCAATTGAATTGGACTAACGAGGAATTTAGAGGATTTGGAGAGGGTCCAAAGGAAAAACCAAAGAAATGATTAGAGAGCTGCTGAGGGAAAACCGTTGTTAAGCAACCGATGTTACTAAATGACTAGGGAGGAGGTCACAGGGTGATTTAATTAAGGCATTCAAGTCTATGAAAAACCCTCACATGGCAGCATGAGACATTTAACATTGCAGAATATTGGAGTCGGAAGGAACTATCAAATCTAACCTTTTCATTTTATAGATTAGGAAACTAAGGTCTGGGGAGGGGATTTATTAAAGCGAGTTACCCACCTAGAGCACAATTCTCCTGATCTCCACTTTTATGGGTTCATTTTGGCAAGCAGAAATTAAGTTCCCACTCCGTACCAGAAACTTTGCTAAATACCAGGGATACATAGACCCTAAGTCAGTCCTTTAGCCTCCCTAGGACTCAGTTTCCTCATTTGTAAAATGAAGAGATTAGACTAGAGGGTCTCTGAAGTCCCTTCTGGCTCAAAAATCTATATTCATTTTATATATATATATATATATATATATATATATATATATACAGAGAGAGAATAGATAATAGAATATAAAATATAATATTTTAATATATAATTATAATGGTATATAATCATTGTAAGAATGAAAGTCGCTTTCCCTAAAGAATTTATACTCTACTGTGGGGATGGAGGGACAGTGTTATGTATACAAAATTCAGAAAATACGAAGTAAAATGGGAGAAGTTGTACTAAGCAGGGACTCAGAATGGCTTCATGTTGGCTTTGAGGTGGCACTTGAGCCAAACCCTGAAGGGAGCCAGGTGTTCTGTGAGTTGGCAGTGAGGAGGGCTGCATTCCAGGCATGGGGGACTGCAAAAGCAAATTGATGGGAGATGTGCCACATATGGAGAAAAGCAAATAAGCCGGTTTATCTGGAATAGTGAGCACCTGAAACAGATTAATGTGTAATAAGCCTAAAAAAGATTAGAAAGTCTTTAGAACAAGTTAAGGTTTTAAGGAAGAATTTTACCAAAAAAAGGGGGCGGGGAATGTTGCCTATTGGGCTGCATTACTGGGCAAAGCTATAGAATCTCCTTCTTGAAGATCTTAAAGCCAGGGGAGATTCTTGGGGGTCTTAGACTTGACTCTTATGGTGTCTGGGAATATCCATGGAACTGTTCAGGGTCTTTGAATCTAGGCTGTGGGGAATAGTGCTGAGCAAACGTACCAAGGAGGAAAGAAATCAGGCCCCTGACTGAAAACTGAACCTTGAGTCCTGACAGAGCACAGTGGATCCTGGGACATTCCACTATGAGCTCAGTGATGGTGCCACCTTTTCCTGAGTGGTTAGTACGTGCTGAGCAAAGGGGAGAAGACTCCAGGAGAAGGGAGTACTCCCATATTCTAGCTGGTTCAATGACTTGAGGAAACCCAAAACCCCAGGAGACCAAAGTTACCAAATCCTCTTTAACAAGCACTCCTAGACTTGGAAAATGATGACTAGTACTTATTACATCATTTTTCAAAGTAAACTGTGAAATTTAAATAAATGGTTTTATAGTGAATTCTCTTTTCAGGTTGTACTGTGTAGATGGAAATACTCTTTTTTTGGTTCTTATATATTTAAGTTCAAAATGAATAAAAAATTGAGAAAAAACACTCCTTAGACTTCAGTGAGAAACTAATTAACAACATCTAAGTTTTTTCTGAGACTTTCCAAAGTCCTCCCTCAGAAAGTCTCTCATTTCCTCTTCCACAATCCCCTATTCTATCCATACTCCACTCCTGTGATAGAGGCAGGTAGGTTGCACAGGGCCTGGAGTCAGGAAGTCCTGAGTTCAAATCCAGCCTCAGAGGGTTACTAGATGCAAGATTGTGGGCAGGTCACTTAACCTCTTTCTGTCCCAGTTTTCTCATCTGTAAAATAGGAATAATAATAGCATGTAGCTCCCCTCCCCAGGGTTGTTATGAGGAGAAATTGAGATAATATTTGTAAAGTACTAAATAAATACTAGCTGGCTCCATCACTGATTGCATATACCTCCTTTTCTCCATCTCTGCATAGGGATACTTAGGTGCTTTGCTATAATATAACCTCAGGTTCCTCAATTTGTATGACTGGTTTTTAACCAGGTAAGAGAGTTAAAATGATTGTGATGCTGGAGAGAGATGGGAGGATGGTTGATATGCTTGTCTGACACAGAAAATAAAGGTACTGCCATTGTATGTCACGAAGCGGGGCCCCCTTGAGTAATCTCTCATGCAAAAGATTGAGATCAGTCATGAAAACTCAGAGATGTGTCTCTGAATCCAAATATATGAACCATGTCATCAGCAGGATGCAGATCTGTTCTTGGAAGAGTTCTTTTTTCCAGCTCTCAAGCAGAGCAGGACCTGACCTTCAGCCATATGAAATTTCCATGGAAACGGAGAATGGTGCTCAGGCTTCCTTGCATGTGACTCCCTTCCTCAGAGGCATAGCAGGCAGGGTGATGAATAAAAGCCCCTTCCCCCTCCCATCGAAGCCACCAAGTCTCCTGGGGGCCTTACCTGGGGTCTTCCTCCCCATCCTCTCATCCAAGACTTGGCCCCATCAGACAAAGGCACATCAGCAAAGGAGGCTGGTGAAAGCAATGCCACCTTCAGGGACTTTTAGACTAAATGTCGAGCATACATAGCTCCAGCCACCATGCTGGTTACAGTTAGATAGAACAGATTTAAATGTGGCTTCCTATGGCCTTGGGGATAAAATATACACTCTCCTACTTAGTTTTTAGAGCCCCACACAAGCTGGCCCCAACATATCTTCCCAGTTTCTCCCCCTTCTACACTCTAGACAAACTGATCTCTCTATTCCCAGACATGACATTCCATGTCCCATCTCCATGCCTTGGCACTGGCCAGTCACCCTGCCTGGAGTGCACTCCTCCTTACCTGTACCTCATAGAGGCCTTCTCTTCCTTTCAAGTGCAACTGAGGCACCATCTTTGCATGATGTTATTCTGATGCTGCCGTCACTACTGTCTTCCCTCCCAAACCCAGATTTAACCATTTTGTGTGTATTTGTATTTGTCAGCCTGATATTTTACATATATATATGTATATGAATGTGTATGTGTGTATTGCGTATGTGTGTATATGTATGAATGGGGCATTTCGGTGGTACAGTGGATAGAGCACCAGTGCAGGAGTCAGGAGGACCTGAGTTCAAATCCCACCCCAGACTCTTGACATTCACTAACTGTATGACCTTGGGCAAGTCACTTAAGCCCAACTGCCTCATCCTGGGTCATCTCCAGTCATCCTGATGAATATCTGGCCACTGGATTCAGATGGCTCTGGAGGAGAAGTGAGACTGGTGACCTGCACAGCCCTCCCTCACTCAAAACAAAGTCAAGTGCAAGTCATGTCATCATTTCTCTGATGGCATGGTCTTCTTCGGCAACAAAGGACAAATACATATGTATATATGTGTGTATGTACCTGTCTCCCCACTTAGAATGTAGGCTCCTTATGGGTAGATTCTTGGTACTGGTATCTCCATCCCTAGCACAGTGCCAGGCACGTAGTAAGTACTTTATTGATTGATCATCAAGTGGGTGTGGGGACAGACAGTTGGATCAGCAAATACCTATGTGCTCTCTCCCTGATATCTTGAGAGTTTACAGGTGTGTCAAATAGAAAACATTTTGGAACCACTCAACCAAATAATGGAGCTATGGCCCCACCATTTGGGGGTGAGTTCCCCATCTCTGTTGTTGTGACATTAGGATGTTTCCCATTTCTTTCAAGGGGTTTTCAAAATTCTTCAAATTAAATTGATTTGATTTTTCATTCTCTTGAATGGAATATGAATATGCCACCTAACACTCCAGACAAAGAATGCCATGTATGCAGTTCAATGATAATAGCACAGCAATCCCCTGCCCACTAGGTTATGGCCAAAAATTCCTTGACAAAGGCACCACTACTTCCTAACAGGCTTTTGTGGTGTGTGGCTCTGGGTACCACTGAGCAGAACTGGCAAGGAAAAGGGTGAAACAGACTCCTCTTCTTGACCCATCTCAAGGATTAAAATCTAGCCCCCAGTGGTAGTAGTACCTTGGAGACAACATTTTTGCAAGGTGTGAGCTCAGGTAAATGAATGCTGTTTTCCAAGTCATAAAACCTGAAAACTGGAACATTTTATGGAGAGAACAGAATCCTGGGAAGGACGATATTTTCATAGAATCAGAGGCTCAGAGCTGGAAAGGACATAAGTAGCCTTGTAGCATATCTGAACAGGAATGCTTTCTATGATATTCTGGAAAAGTGGTCATATTCTTGAGGACCTCCAATCATGCTGACACTCATTACTTATCCTGGCATCCTATTTTACTTCGAGGCAGCTCTAATTAATAATCAACTATTCACTTAGCAAGTGTGTATTATCTGCCTATTATGTGTCAGGTAGGCAGCCAGGTGACTCGGTGAATAGAGTGTCAAGTCTGGATTCAGGAAGACTCATTTTCCTGAGTTCAAATGTGACCTCAGACCCTAACCAACTGTGTGACCCTGGGCAAATCACTTCACCCTGTTTGCCTCAGTTTCCTCATCTATAAAATGAGCTGGAAAAGGAAGGGGCAAGCTACTGCAGTGTCTTTGCCAAGAAAATCCCAGATGGGGTCATAGAGAGTCAGACACAACTGAAAAACCACTGAAACAACTGAATATGTCACATGTCAGGCTAGGTGCTGGGGCTGTCAAGACCAAAAAAACCATGGTTCTTGCCCCTCAAGGTGTTTATATCCTATCAACAAACTGTACATGTGAAAGGAAATGCAAAGTAGGCACAGGGTAAATACATAGCCTTTGGGAGTGGTTCGAAGAGCTGAGAGATTCAGGAAAAGACATACATAGGAGGGAGCACTTGAGTTGAACTGGTCAACATCAGGATGTTTTTCCTTACATTGAGCACAAACTAGTCTCTGAAAATTCTATCCATTGTTTCATGTTCTGCCTTCTAGGGCCATTTTGAAACAAGCCTGTTCCTACTTCCATACAAATGACCCTTAAATATCTGAAGACATCTATTATGTGGCTGCCCTAGTCTTCTCTTTACCAGGTTAAACATCTCAAGTTCTTTCAAACCATCCACATGGAACACGATCTTGAGATCCTTCCCAATCCTTGTTGCCCTCCACTGGCCACTAGCCTCAGCTAGTCAACAACCTTCCTAAAATAAGATATATGGAACTGGCAATGATTGCAGTGTACAACTGGATAATTGCCCCCTGCTCTCCTTCTGTAACTAAAATGCAACTCTGACAGGTGTCAGAAACACTAGAGGGTGTTGCTGGAACCAAGCAGAGACTTGGCCTCAGAGAAAGAATTTCTATGGGCAGAAGGGATGTTGCAAAGATGCCAGTCTTACTTCTGGAAGAGGCTGAGAAGCCTCAGGGACATGTAGATCTAGGCTCATTGGAAAGGGAATGGTACAGTACTAAGAGATTCCACATGTGGAAAAGTTGTATTCCACCTTTCACCTTTCGTAGCCCACATCCTCTCCATCATCTGAGCAGCAGGTGCCATCTTAGAGAGTCTCAGCTGTTCTATAGACCTGAACTGTTTTCCTCTTAGTTCCCTTATCTTTAGAATGAGGGAGTGGTATTATATAAGGAATGCTGGATTTGGAGTCAAGAACCTGGTTCTTCCGTTATGCACTTTGTGACCCTGAGCAAACCATTTAACTTCCCTGGGCCTCAGTTTCCTGATCTGTAAAATAAGAGGTTGTTCCCTCCTGGCTCTAACATGGTCATGTAGAATCATGGGGAAAAAACTCACTTTCCCCTCCTTCCAACATGACTGGTCTCCCAGTCCCCTCTTATGGAGCACAAAATGATGGGTCAGAGAAAGAGGATCTCAGAGCAAATCCCTGCCAGCCCTCCATTCCTGCACATATGGCTTCTGTCTACCAGCTTGCACTTTGCTGGGCAATACTATTAATTCTCATTATTTTCATAGACAGGACAAGAAGACAAATGGATGTGTTTATAAGGCGCTCTGAGCAGGCAGAGCCGAGCCTGTCACCGCTCTCCGTTCAGTTCACCTGTAACCATGACAACTTTATTGATGCAGTTTCCATGGAATTCAATTTAACCTGGATTGGATTAAAAAAATAAAGCAAAGAAAAAGAGGAAAAAAGACCTGCCTTTGTCTAGAGGGAGTTGCAGGAAGGGATCTCAGGTGATGTGTTCTTAATTACCATGTTCACTTAATTACTTTCTTTGCTGATTTCCCTGGGGAGGTGTTTCTCAGTCAGTGATTTACTAGAGTGAAATCGAGAATAGCCATTTATATCAAGGTACTTGTTGTCTGGGAACAGAGCTTCTAAAATGCCATCTAGCTGGTTACCAGGGTGTCAATATACCCTGGGATGGGGAATTTTGAGCTGATAAGGACCTTAGAGGTCAGAGAAGCCATCCCCTTCATCTGTCAGGAGGACACTGGTCAGAAAGAATAAACATCGTCTTCATCATAGCTTGTTGTACTGTGTTCTAAGCTCCAGGTTACTTTCTGTTAATTCTCACAACAAATCTGGGAGGTACTAGCTATTATAACCTCATTCTACAGATGTGGAAATCAGGGTTTAGGGAAATGACTTGCTAAAGGTCACAGCTAAGTAAGTGTCTGGGATTGAATTCGAATTCAGATTTTAACTGCTCCACCTAGTTGGAGCACCCAGTTCATAGGACAGGAATTTGTAAAAGACATGAAAAAAGAGTAAGCTCATTCATTCATTCATTCTCCATATTGTTTGTCCATCCATCCATTTGCCCTTCCCTTTCTCTAGAACCATGGAGACACAAACAAAGCTCATGGAAAGAGACTGTGTGGTATAATGGAAAGAGTATTTGTATCAGTCAAAAGTCATGGGTTCAAATCCCTCCTCTCATAGTTACTGCCTGGGAAACAGAGGGGCAAGTCCCAACCACATACCCCTCTGTTCTCTCAACTGTCAAATGGAGTATCTGAAGTAGACGGATGGGCCTCTGAAGTTCATCAGCCTGTTCTACCGTAAGGGGCTGTATGGGGTGGGGGAGGGGATGGTGGCCAATTCAATCTGATAAGCATTTACTAAGAGCCATCTGCCAGACCTGGAGCTGGGGACAGTGCTAGGGTGGGGAGTGCATAGACAGAAGGCAAACAGCCCCAGCCCCCCAGGGAACAGATTCTGCTAGCCAGATGGTTTCTAACTCCACTGCTGATCACCTTACAGACCCTCCTATCAACTTTGTAGATCTGTGATAGGGGCAGCTAGGTGGTGCAGTGGATGGAACACTAGTGTAGGAGTCAGGAGGACTTGAGTTCAAATCTCACCTCAGACACTTGACACTCACTAACTGTGTGACCTTGGGCAAGTCACTTAACCCCAATTGTCTCATCCTGGGTCATCTCCAGTCATCCTGATGAATATCTGGTCACTGGATCCAGATGGCTCTGAAGGAGAAGTGAGGCTGGTGACCTGCACAGCCCTCCCTCACTCAAAACAAAGTCAAGTGCAAGTCATGTCATCGTTTCTCAGGCAACAAAAGATGAACACACAGATCTGTGATATATATGGCTGTTAGAATGAGAGCTCCTTGAGGGCAGGGACCATGTTTTTGCCTCTCTTTGTATCCTTAGGGTTAGCACTGTGCCTGGCATACAGTAGGTATTAAATACTTGTCCACAGTCGGACTAACCAAAGCAGAAAATTGTAGTTAAACAGTCCTGTTAATAGAATACACTGCATCCCTCCCCCTTCTCCCCCAACCCCCATCAAGCATTGCCTTGAATATCATTGTTGCTTCATCCTTTTTTCTTCATATGTTATCTGAGCCCTACATTTCCTTCCCTGGATCTTTCTGTGGGCTCAAAAGGGAACAAGATGATCTAGCAAATGCACAGTACTGTTGCTAAGGGGCATGATAACTCTGTGCCTGTGTTCATTAACTCCAAGGGAGATCATCAAAGAGGAGAGAAAAACACCTGCTCCTCACTTTCATCACATCTCTCTCTCCTCTCTCTGGGTCTCTGTTTTTCACTCTCTCTCATTTTCTGTCTGGTTCTGTCTCTCTCTGTTCATCTCTCTCTCTCCCTCCATCCCTCGGTCTCTGTGTTTATGTCTTGGTCTCTCTCTCATTCTGTCTGGTTCTGTCTCTCATCTCCCTCCGTTCTGTCTTCCTTTGTATGTCTCTGTCTCTGTCTCTGTCCGTTGCTGGAGGGAGAAGGCAGAAGGAGAGCAGGAAATGGGGACAGAAGGAAGAAGGAGGAGAGGTGCAGAACACAGTCTAGAGACAGTTGCCAAGGCTGGAAGCAGCCCTCCATTACACACCAGAGGTGGGGCAGCCCCGCTAACTCGCCAGCAATTCTGGCAGAAGAAGAGGCGCAATGCGGGATTTTTGTTCCATTCTGACTGATTTTTCTTTTCCTCTTTCTTCCTCCACCCCCACTCCTATCTTATAGTAAAGAAAAAACTTCATAATGAAACCTCTCCAGCTCTCCACGGTCATGGGGCAGCGTGGGTGGTCCTGAGCAGGGCTTCATGCACAAAGACGGTATAAACTTGGGTCTCACCATTTGTTTCAAGGGGAAGTCAGATTAGCTTTTCAGAAAACAGTGCATTTTCGTTTCCTAATAGCAATCTCCCCACTCTGCAATAGTGTGCATCTATGGGGAAAGGAAAAGACTTCCCCCAAAGCTCCTGCTGGCTAAAGGCTAAGGGACTCCCCCAGACCAAACTAGAGGGCAAGGAGGGAGGTACCGTTAGGGGCTTGGCCTAACAGACCACAGGGTTCTCTCAGGCTCCTGTCACCACCTGGGCTAGGCACTTTATAAATGCCACTTAGCAATCTTATCTCTGGGCTGTGAGGTAGAGAAGCAAATATCTCAGCCTCCAAAAGGAAAAAAAAAAGTTTATGCATCATGTAGTACAACTGTCATTAGACCCCATGTCAAAACCCACAGCTTCAAGCACCACTCATCCGCTGAGGGGGATGAGGGGGGTGCAAGGGTGGGCTGGGAGGGGGAGCATCTGAATACCATTTCTAGTCATTGTTCAAGGTGTAACTGTCAGAGTTAGCACTTACTATTTGAAAAACATTTCTCTGGGTCCTTTCCTCTCTCTCTCTCCCTTTCTCTCTTTGTCTTTCTCTGTGACTCTGTTTCTTTATCCGTCTCTGTCTCTGATGCTTTATGTGTCTCTGTGTCTGTCTCTCTGTGTCTGTCTATCTCTCTCTCCAACATAGTCCAAGGGAGTTTCTAATATTCCACATAAACAAAGTCCCCAGAAAAAAGTGCCAACAACTGAGGTGCTTGGAAGGTTGTGATTGCATCTTCATTGCTTAACAAATAGGAGCAGTCACACTCGAAGGGAAAGGCAATATTTGGGACTTGGATTTATGTTTCATATTTAACACATTACACAGTCCATTGACTACTGTTGGGCACTAACCAGATAAGGTTTAAATATTCCTAAATTATTCATGTTCGATGTGTTAAATATTAACCATAACATAATAATATTTATTATTTATACTTTCATGTACAATAACTTATTTGATCATTTTAACAACTGTGCAAGGGTGGTAGCATAAGCATCATTGCCTCCAATTTATAGTTGAGGTTAAGTGAGAGGGGTAGGGACCAGATGGACCCGTGGTTTCATTGATATAAGAAGCTCCTATTACCAGTGCTTAGAGTACTGGTAAATTACCAGTGCTTAGAGTACTGGTAAATTCGATAACTTGAGTAGGGACACACAGTTACTATGTGTCAGAAGTGGGATTCAAACCCAAGTCTTCTTGGCTTTCATGCCTATCTTCACCCACCATGTCACACTGCATTTCTCATAAGGTTAAGTGACTTGTCCCAAGTCACCCAGTTAGTGACCCTGGGGAAGTCACTTGGTTAAGTGACTTCACCCCAACAAGCAACTCTCCTTGACTGTCTGAATGGCAGGGAAGGTACTAACCTGCTGGTAGCAGGATTTTCCTCACCTGGGAGTTCCTTGAACCAGTGCAATCATAGCTGCAATCCTTACCCCTTTTATTCATAGGATGCAGAGCTGAGAAGAACCTTAGTCAATTTGGAGATCATGTTACATGCTTGGTATTTTTTGTCATAGAAATGACAATGGCAAATACTTAATCTGTGATTTCATTGATGTAACTGCTCCTTCCATCAACCCAGACCACAAGCCCTTCTGTAGATCTTATAATACTTATTTGTCGAATTGAATGGAATGATAATGTATTATCCTGTAGCCCACCTGGTGATGACCCTCTCCATGCTAAACTAAACTGGTCCTTGGGTGCAAGACCCACAGTCTGGTATCAAATTCATTGGATCGTAACATTAGAACTAGGAGAAACCTTCAAACCTAACCCCTACATCTGTCAACTGAGGAAACTGAGGCCCAGACAAGTTGAATCACTTGCCCAAGGTCACCCAGATAGTAAATGGAAGGAGCCAGGATCTGTACCCAGGTCCTCTGACCTCACATTCTGTTTTCTTTCACATGTGCCATGTTATATATTCAAAGCCTTCCTAACTTCGGTTATGCATTAGCCTGGGTGACCCCTACAATCCCCTTCAATTCTAAGAAGTCTTGTGGTTCCGAGACATCTTCATAGGACCAGGGCTTCCTGACCACATTGAGACATTTGGTTTTTCTAATTGTTTAGGCTCTGAATAAATGGGAACATATTCTATGCATTGGGAAACTCTGCTATAAAATTTCTTGTTGTGCTGGACTAGATTGTGGATCAACTCTCTGTGTGCAATGCTTCTCTCTCTTTGGTAAGGCCCTCCGCAATCAAAGGTTTCAACAGGTAGAAATATGACTGAGACACAGTCCTTACTGCAAAATTCAAGGCTGTGTAATATTTTTAATCTTTTTTTAAATTCTAACTGATTTATTGTCTGGGTTTCATGGCTATAATTATGGAAGAATACTTTTGGTTTTAAAAATAGAGTTGATAGAAGTAAGCAGGTCTGTAATCAATTTCCAAATGCCTTCTCCCTTAGAATTTGGCACATAGGAGACCTGTGCACCCCAGGCTTCCCAGACCCCATCAGAGTCCACAGTATACCTCCACCAGACTTAATGCAGACTGTTGAGACAGACTAAGGTCTTCTGAGACTTTCCATGAACCTTCCTATGTGTAGTGCCTTCTCCTCATAAGAGGGTATACTCTTTGAAATTAGGGACTGTATTCTTGTGCTATTAGTGATTAGAACATAGTAAACACTTAGTAAGTGTTTTTTTATTCATTCATGTATATAGTTATTCTCTGCACTTAATGTAAGACCTGTGTTCAAGTCATGGGCCCACCACCAGCCGGTGGTCTCCTAGGTAGAGGCTGTGAGACTCTGACAGCATGTTCTAGCAGAATGGTTCAGTCATCCATCACTAGTTCAGTTTCTTACAAACTGAGTAGCATGCCTAAGGGTCTTTACTGATCTTTGACAGTCATGGAATGAGAGAATAGAGGCTCTGACCTAGAAATTCCACCAGTCTGGGGATTGAAGGTGAATGTATTCCCACTTGGTATAGAGCCAATGTTGTGACTGTGTCACAGATCCTTTTGGATTGTGAGTTAATGAGAACACTATCTAGATTAACTATGAAATACTGGTCCTGGAAATCCCAGGACAGGTCATTCAGAAAATATAAAAATTGATGCATGGACCAACTGACTTCACCATTTGTACAAAGTGCCAAGGAAAGGGGCTTTCCCGTCATCCCTTTTCCTATTCCAGATGTTCCAGATAAGGTTGTATCCTTCTTTTTCCCTCCCTACCTCCCAATTTAACATTGTCCAATGGTTGGCATGTGAAGTCAGTTCAAGAAGTCTGATTTTGGAAGAAGACCATTTTAAATCATGATAGTGCTGAGGTTCTGAGCATCTGTAGAGAGACAGAGATCTCTTTCCTTCTTCCCATTCCCAGGAGGTCTTAAAAAGACACAAGAGAAGTGGAATGGTTAAAAAAATCTGGATTTTAGATTCTTTGTCATGAAGTCCTCCAGTTCTCTATGGACTGCTGTGACTGGGCATCCCTATGAGGATGTAATCACATGAACAGACAATGGAAGAGTAATTCAAACAGACAGAGCTGAATGACATTTGTGAGACTGACCCAGAAAGTCCTGCTTAGTTTCCCTCTCAACAATGACACCAGCCCCAATATGGTCTGATCATTAGCAGGACCTGAAGCCATTGGCCCTAGAGGCTAGGATACCCCAGCCAACCATTTCTACAACAATGGAAAAAGAGGGGGATTGGGCAAAGTCAAACCTTACTATCTTCCCATGTTGTCTAACGAGGTCTAGGCAAGCTAGAACTGAGATTACAGAATTTACCATTAGAAGAGATCTAGTCTATTCCCTTTTATAAATGGGGAATCCGAGAACCTAAGTGAGTTATCTAAGGCCATATGGTTAGGAGGCAAGAGAGTCAGGCTCCCAACCTTGACCCCCATCCAGAGTTCTTCCTCTTTTCTGGACCACCATGATTAACTCATAATCACCACCCAGGGAGGAAGGCTTCCGCTAGTGACCTCAGTCAAACACAATGGAGTCTTCTTCACTTGCTACGTTGCAGCAGACTGCATAGAAATGCAGTGAATGATGCAAGTCCCAAATCAAGCAGGAACAGGGCACCTGTTTGCTCTTGGACAGGGTGGTTGTATGTCACTAGCAGCTATGGTGGAGAATAGAATACAAAATGGTAGTAACGATAGCTAGCACTTGTTTATCATTTTTAATTGTGCAAAGCATTTTATATAGGTTCTCACATTTGATCTTCACAATGAGAGATCAGTGCTATATATTATCTCTGCTTTTCAGAGGAGAAACATGAGGCTTAGAGAGATGAAATAACTTGTCCAGAATAACATGGCCAGTAAATGACTGAGGCAAGATTTGAACTCATATCTTCCTGACTCCAGATTCAATGCTCTGTCTACTATGCTAGTTAGCTGCCTGGCCATGGGATCCTTGGTGGATAGGGGCTTGAAAGTTTCCCACGTAGTAGTTTGGATTGGGCATCCTGATAGATACACTGGTACCTGTCCTACCTATAGCACTGGCAAATTGCTACGGTGCTGGTTGTTCAATGGAGGCCAATCAGCTCCTGCTTGAAGGGGCTCCATCACTGTCAGGTGTACTAAAATCTTAGGGGTTGATGGGGGAAAGGGTAGATTGGGCAGGAGATCATTAATGTTGCTACTAGGATGCTCCTGGCCTCAAGTTCAGTCCCCTCTCAGCACTCGGGCACAATTTCAATAAGGATTGAGCCACTGTGTTTCTTACCAATTCACCCAATATGGCTTTACCATATTTTTTCCTAGAACTTGTTGGCAAGGTGACCTTGTGCCCACCTCTCCCTGCTTCAGATCCCCAGGTGCTGGGTGAGCAGCCAGAAAACACTGGGATATTTCAGGGCCTTGCTGCATCCATTGGATCTTCTGATTGGCTGCCTTTTGCCTCTGGGGGTTTTGAAACATGTCTGAATTATATGAGGCTGTCCAGGTAGCTACTTAGAGAAACAGCAGCATTCAGAGAGGGACCTATTCCCCAAACACAACTCTGGCTGGGTTCTTTTGACATCCACAGCTGCTTACCTAGAAACAGGGCTTGTTCATTTTTCTAACAGCATCCTGCAGAACTGGGAGAATCTCACTGAGAACTCTCTGAAAAATGGATGTGGTAAAGGAGGCAACATTTGGTTCCACCTTCATGCAAGGCCCTTAATAGCTCAGATCTCGATGGGAATAGAGGACAAAGAACCGGGCAGAGTGGAAATCCCTAGATCACTTTTTCAAAGCCTAATGTAATTCTTCTTATTTTTACATTTTCTCCAGAGTCACTAACAAGGAACAAAGTGGACAGATGCAAGATTTATTTCCTTTCATTTCCATCATCTCCCCCCTGGAGGAAGACTAATAAACAAAGATAGATGGGGGGAAGAAAGAAAGACCTGGATTGATCCACCAACCATATGGTCATATAAATAAACTATAACATGAGAGGCAGTATGGTGCAGTGGATGGAAAGTTATCCTTTAGGCCAGGAAGACCTGGGTGTTAATCCTGTCTCTTACATGGGCTTGATCTCTGACCATGAGCAAATCACTGGACCTTTTCGTGTCCCAACTACTCTAAATTGCAGAGAGAGTATCTACCTACATTGGTAGAAAGAATTTTTCAGCAGTTGCAGAGAAATTACCAATCCGCATGGGCAGAGGGGATTTTTCACTCAACACTCCTCATGATAGGGCTGGTTAAGAGAAGAAAAACAACCAAAACTGACATTTATATGGTTATTTAACATTTGCAAAGTGATTTGCATACTATTTATCTTTACTATAACATCATAAGAACCCAGTAAAATAGATGCTCTAGATATTATTATATATTGCTAGAATGCACGCTCTTTGAGATGATGTACTATTTAGTTTTTGCCATTACTTTCCAAGGATTTAGCGCTATATTTGCTGTTGATGCTCTTAAGTGCTTGGCAGTTTGCTGATTCCCATTGGACAAGTGAGAAAATAGAGGTTCCGTGAAAGTGACTTGCTTATGGTCACATGGCTATTAGGTATCAGAAGTAGGGTTTTCCATAGTCCACTCCAAGAATTCACTAAGGCAATCACATAGGAATTATATAGGCAAGAATAGATGATTTCTACGTGCATCAAAAGGAATTTCTAAGATGCAGAGATGAAGTTGTTGTGAATGTCAGAGAGGCAGCCCAG
The DNA here is from genome assembly GCA_028658325.1 of Potorous gilbertii. Lineage (NCBI taxonomy): Eukaryota > Metazoa > Chordata > Mammalia > Diprotodontia > Potoroidae > Potorous > Potorous gilbertii. The sequence continues at coordinate 17,128,841 of CM053770.1, forward strand.
GATTTCTAAAAACCTTTCTCATCACAGACTTGCTTGGACTAGAAGACTGAATCACTGCCCCTCTCCACCAGTCAGTAATGCCAAATGTTGCCACAGTACATGGATGGTCATGGGAAGGGGTAATTCAGACACTATACCTAACTCCCATGGTTACCGTCTTTGAATCAGAGAGCAAAGCATAGGAACATTATCAAATCAGAAAAGGGATGTTACCTCAGGAACCTACCTAGAGTATGATGAAATCTCAGAAATGGAACTGAACCAAAAATATAACCAAAGATTTCTTTGAAAAACCTTCTCATCACAGATTAGACTCTTAGAAAAATGCTGAACCCTTACCACATAGGGAAAGCACTGCTACAAGACATGAGATGTCCAGGAAGGGACACAGACAGGCAGCTGCTTTCCCCCAGATGCGTCCCTGAGTACCCTAGAAAGCTCAACTTGATGTACCAGGAAAGGGAGACACACACACACACACACACACACACACACACCAATCTATCGGTCAGGGAAATTTCTTTTCAGGAAACCTAGGCAATTCAATCTTGCTCTTCCACACTTGGAGGCATAGAAGTAGTTGAGGCTTATTGAATCTACTGACCCCAGTCACAATATTTTCTTTCAGTTAATCTTGGTAATAGCATCGCTGCCCACTGCCACAACAGAGGTGGGATGCCAGGCAGTTGAAAGTCCTTAGTGCTTTCCAACATCTCAGTGCTGAACTGAACAACTGCTTTCTGCTTTGCCACTTCTAACTAGGGATCACAAATAGTGCAACAGTCTCTCCTCCATGCCTCAGAGAGTTAAGTTCGTACCACCTTCTGCAAATGAACAAATGTTGCATAAGGCTCCACAACAGTGACCAGTCTAAGAACTACCAGCAGAAGGTACTAGAGTTTTCCTTAATTAAATTTCCCTGCTATAAGCCTTCCCTACAAGTCTACAATGAGTACAGCACAGCCTCCCCACCATGGGTTCTGCTGTTTTCCATATCAGTGTTGACTGTGTGGTTCTCATCCCTGGCCATGGTGCTGACAAGGTTGTTCAACCCTACTTTATAGAGAAGGAAACTAGATCCAGAAGAAGGCTTGTAGAATCACAAATAGAGAAGTAGACTAAGAGGCCATCTAATCCAGTCCCCTAATCTTACAGATATGGAAGCTGAGTCTCGTAGAAGTTAAGATATATGCTCAAGGTCATACATCTAGTGAGTGGTAGTGTCAAGACAAGTGTATATAGGGTTTGTTGTTGATGATGGTGTTCAGTCCTTATTCTATTCCATTATTTACCAACAAAAATAAAGATAATACCTAGATGTTTCTCATTTCCACTACATTATCTTTCCCTCAAAACTAACTACAGGTCAGATTTAGTTCAGACTAGGAGAAGAGTGAGACACAGAGTAATTGCTCCATAAATGTTTGTGGAAAGAAATAGAATGGAGGGGAATGGAATCAAATGGAGGAGGGGAATGGAGTAAAATGGACAAGGTGGGACTGGACTGGAATAGGTTTAAGCAGAGTGGAATAGAATTGATGAAGGCTTGTTACATGTCATGAAACTATGGGCTCTGAAGAAATGGAAGGAGCTGCCCAGCAGAGTTGTTGCCTGGCACCTTCCCCCACTCTAATCTGAGTATAGAGTGTGTTCTTCTCTGGTTCTGTTAATCAGCATAATACTGAGTCACAGAAGAGACAACAAAGTGGGATGTTTGACTCAAAGTTAGTCTCTTTGTGTACTTAATCAGCATTCACAAGAAAGAAGGAGGCATGTTTTAAGATAGAGCTCCCTTTGTGTTTTTTAATGTATTCTACAAACGCTGTGATTCTCAAAAGGTGCCTGCCTCAGGATTTCTTCTGAGAAGCAATCTTATACAAGAGAGCACTGGGGGAAGAATGTGAAAACCTGGATTTCAATATCTTACTCTGCTAGCAACAAGGCTTGGATGTTTGGAGGGAGGGATAAGGGATGGGAAAGGGTGAGAATCCTAGATCTGAAAGGGACCAAAGAAAATTTCTAGTCAAATGCTCTCATTTAAGAGTCCAGATGAGGTGACATAACAATCCCCAGGTTGCCAATTAATATCTCTGAACTCAGTTTCTCCATCTGTAAAATTAATCGACTAAAAAGCATTTATTAATTTCCTACTGGGCACCATGTACTATGGTAGGCAATGGAAATACAAAAACAAAAATGAAATGGACCTTGTCCTCAAGGAGTTTTATTCTATCACTAAGTTGAGGAGAAAAGCTGTTCCTTTTGTACCTGGTAATAATATTAACAACCTAATAAGGGAAATAGCATCTGGAAATATGTAAAGATCCTTAGAAGAGAGATCCCATGTAAATCTACTATATTATTTTTATGCTTTATTGGAATTATGTAAAATAGAGTATTGTATTCATAATAAATAATAAGTAAGTCCAGATTCCACTGACCTGGGGAGCCTGAAGTAGCAAATTAAATAACCATTTCTCCTACATTGCCAAAACCATTTTGGATCCATCTCAAAGCCCTGGAATCCAGGAAAGTGTCCATCATGCTCAGAGCACTTTGGGAAGGACAGAAGGTCTCAAATGCATTTTTGGACCCTAGAGGATGGAGAAATTGCTTTGGATGGAGCCTCTCCTCATGTCAGTTGTTGGCCTTGGCAATACATGAAGATGATCCATTAAGTTCTACAAGGAGTATAATTGATATTGTTGCAAAGAACACCAGTAAAAATCAGTAACCATTGAAGAATCCAACTGCATAACAGTGTACACAAAATGAGTCTCTGATCATTTTCATTCTCTCTCTATACAAATAACTACACACCTATACATATTCAAACTGCCCTTCTTATTGTGTCCTCAGCACTGCCTGATGATACATAAAAGCTTGAAAAAATTCTAGAACTTATAAAATATGGACGCAACATTGCTTCCTTCTCAGCTCCCTGAAATTTCCCAAGGGTTACCGACCTATTTTTCTATGCTGTCTGGCCATTTTTTCCACTAGTCAAGTCATAGGATTACAAATCTAGAGCTAGAAGGACTTGAGAGGTCTTTGAGTACAACAGTGTCAACTCTGGATCCCAAGGTAGCTATGGAACAGTTAATCAACTGACCCACCAGGACTTATTGAGCACTTGCTGTTTGCCCAGTCCTGGGATGGACACTGGAAAGGATTCAACAGATAGAGGGAAGAGTGATGGGAAGATGGTCCTTTATGGGGAAGCTAATGATTCTGTACTCTGGGTTGGAAAAGGAAAGGTTGGAGGAAATAATTAGAGATGAGCCATCCCACCTTGACAATTCAGGATAAGAGGATATTTTGCTGCTTGGGAAAATAATTAATCAAAAAAACAAAAACAAAACAGTGTGAGCCACTGCTGGGCTTTATCATTACAGTTAGCAGAGTGGGAAAAGCATGAGATTTAGAGTCAAAAGACCTGAATTCAAATCCTGGTTTTGTGGCTAGGTGGGTGACTTTGGGCAAATGGAAGGTCACGCGGAGTCCTAAAAATCTAAGTTCTTGGTTCTCTCATTTACTACTTGTATGACCTTGAACAAGTGACCTCTCAATGCCTCAGTTTCCTTGTCTGTAAAATGAGGAAGTTGGGCTGGATGATCTGGAAGTCCTTTTCTAATCATTTTCTTTCAGGGGCCTTACTTTTCACATCTGAAAAATTAGAGGGAGGAGGGTTAGACTTGTGTGTAAAGTTCCTTCTGATTCTGAATCTATGAGTTCAGTCTCTCTGGAGCTGACTGGCCAGCTTGACCACAAGGTTACTGAAACAATCATTCCTCTCTTTGGGGCTTATTTTAGGCTTTTATCCCTGAAACAAAGGTAGTAGATATTCTCCAAGCAGGTTGGAAGGGTTTGTGCAGCTTTCTCACAGCCACATGCCTACCTCAGGAGCCAGTGTGTATGGTAGCAAGGATGGATTATTCCAGTCCATGTAAAATCCCATTATAATAAACTCCACAGGACATTCATTCATTGCTGGAGAACTGTGTTATAATAAATACACTGGCAGATGAAATGCCTCCTTTTGAGAGGGCTGAGTATGAAAGAAAATGAAACTTCAAACTCTTTAGTGGGAAAGACAAGGGAGGAGGAACACCTTGAACCCTGTCTGAGGGCAAAGGTGATGCCCTACAGGTGTGTCTTCCCCTTTCATCCCCTAATATCTGCAAATGTTTCCCAGAAGCTTCCTTGGAATTGTATTAGAATTTCATATATTCTGATTATATACAAGTGTATGTATGTATGCATATGTTTATATATAGACATACATACACACATAGATATGTGTATGTATATAGGTACAGATCCATACATTGTATATAAACATATTCTGTTTGGACATCACCTCCTCTGACTATGCTTTCTATACACCGTCAAGTCTCCAGCCAAGTCTCCACATAACGAATCCCCTAAAGTGGTAGCTGCATTGTTTGAATTCACAGCGCATGTTTCTACTGGGCCAGAAGCAATGACCACATTTTACACAATTATAACTTCAAATAGAGTGAGTTACAATACATGAAACCACTTCATGGAGTTCATTATTCCTATTAATCAGGACCTAACTGTTCATAGTGTGTTAGACTCTGCCTCACTATCTCAGAGCCAGGGATGCTACAGAGTTCCTCAGAGTCCTAGGAAATGCTGAGGAGTCTGTGACATTCTTTTTGTGTATCACCATTGTCTTGAGCCTCTGCCATTTTGTATTTCCACCCATCCTTAGGGCCAATGACTACCACCCCAGTTTCATTTAACCCATTAACTCCTCTTACAAGGGGATATTTACTTTAAAAACAAAAGGAAAAAATAAACAATGAAGCATTTTCCCCAATACCACAGAAGCATACCTAGTCTCCACTACACCACCTTGGTCTCTGGGGAAAAAAATTAGGCTAGTTCCTTACATAGCTTTGACCCCACCAAGTTCATGCCCACATACAATATGAGTGACAGATGTATTCCTACTGTAGCTACCACTGGGCTAAGCCTGAAGATCATTCCCAAAGGTCACTCCTGGTTCTTTGAGACATCAGTGTTGTCTTCATTCTCGAACCCAGATTTTAGAAACTTACGAGTTCTCAGAGGTCCCACTCTCTCCACCTAGAAGGAAAAAGAACAGATCCAAAGGCCAAGGACCAATGCCCTCTCACCAAGCCATATGAACTCAGAGGGGAGCCCCTCCCTTGCAGACTTGTCTCTCACCAGCAAAGGAGTCATCCAATGAGGGCAAGAGAGGAGGGCAAAGCTCACTCAGGCCTTTTTGAAGATGTCCCTGCTTTGGGCTACCAACTAATCTAGAAAGACTGTGTAGTCAACAGACTAAGATCAGTTACAGAATGTCTATATATACTTCACAGTCTTTCTCTGAGCCCAGGAATCTCACTCGATGGCTCCTGATTTCCCTAGGATCCTTGATGAAGTCACAACTTCCACGGAGCTCAGTGTCTTCATGTGTAAAATGAAGGGATTAGACAGTTGGCCTCTGAAGTCCCTTCCAGCTTCAAAAATCTTTGATCCCAGGATCCTCTGACCTGAATCTGAATCCCACCTTTCTCTGGCTTCCTTCAAGACTCAGGTCAAACACTACTTTCTACAAGAAGCCTTCCCCTGTCCCAGGGACTAGTGCCTTCCTTCTAAGGTTATTTTGTACTGTTAACAGGATTTTTACGGAGCCTTTATACTGAGAATGATGAAACAGCAGACCGGAGACAAAATGCTAGCAATCAGGTAGCCATTCAATTAATTAGTTCCATTGCAAGGAACAGATTTGCAAATTGGTAATTCTCCTGATCAGAATTTCATTTTGCCGAAGCGAAGGAAATATACATAAATCATAAGGGGAAAGAAAGAGGGGAGGGTGGATCTCAAACAATTGTTCCCAGGGCCAGAGTGGATTCCCATGACAGACCCACAATTGGAAGACAATACAATTCTGGAGTCCTGTGGGGGCAACACTATTCAAGTCCTTGAGGGTGGTTACTTGTGGGTCAGAGGATCAGAGTTCTGTGATGGGCACGGATTCGGTAGTCTTTGATCTGCTTTGCTTCAGGTACATAGGCAGAAGGATGCCAGTAATTGTGAGCCATGTCAACATTTGATTGATCAGGGCAAGCTGCACGTTGAGCTCTCTTACAAGAGAAGCAATTCTGAAAAATCGAATCTATTAGAATATTCATTACACATATCGTCTTGATTCTTACAAAAATCAGAATTTCCTTCAGAGTACATATATTTGCATATACCTATATAAGGACTTGTTGGCTCCTCTTTAAGACCATAAGCCCCTGGAGGATGAGTACGTTTTCTTCTTTGTATCTTCAGTGCTTATTGTGATACCTGACTCATAGCAATCACTCAATAAATATTTGTTTGATATATTACTCATTGCGTGACCTCTGACTAATCATTTCACTTTGGGGAGAGGGGAAGAAATAAGGAGTTTGGAATAAATTATCTCTGAGGTGTTCCCAGCTATCAGTGAGCTGACAGCAAAGGGGGAGGGCAAAAGGGAAGAAAGAGTCAGATAGTAGGCTCTTGTACATTAGGCAGTGAGATCTAGGTTTAAAAAAGAGTTTTTAGATCAGTTTTCAGCTGCCTACTGTTTGGGGTTTAATTGACTCTGTCTTGATTTGACTCTTTTGGGAAACAAACTATGCCTCTCAACAGTATGATATGGCAAGGGGAAAAAAGGTCAGTTAGGAGAAGCAAAGCATCGGGTATGGAGGAGGGTAAATGCTACCTTGTCAGACCACACCTGGACATCCTTTTTGGTGTTTGCTTCTGAGTGGCAAATTTCAAGAAGGATGTGAGTTAATTTCCTTTCCTGCTAAATGAAGGGGTTGGCTTCAATCATTTCTAAGGCCTCTTCCAATTTCCTGTGATCCTGAAAAACTAGAGAGTGTTGACAGGAGAACCGTGAGATGGCAAAGGGCTCTGAGGATTAGCTGCAGGAATTCAGGATGTTCAGCCTGGAGAAGAGAAAATTCAAGAGGGGATATGATAACTCGTCTTGAATTATTCCATCATGTGGTTGTTGCTCAGTCATTTCAGTCATGTCTGATTCTTTATGACTCCATTTGGTGTTTTCTTGGCAAAGACACTGGAATGTTGGCCATTTCCTTCTCCAGCTCATTTTACAGATGAGGAAACTGACACAAACAGGGTGAAATGACTTGCCCAGCGTCACACAACTAGTTAAGTGTCTGAGGCCAGATTTGATCGCATGAAGATGAGTCTTCCTAACTCCAGGCCTGGCACTCTATCCATCTAGCTGCCCCCCTGCAGGAATCTGTACAATTCCATAATACAGAAAAGCAATTTGGCTTGTTCTTTGAGCCCTGGAGGACAGCATAAGAGGCAGAAATCTTCCTAATGATCAGAGCTGTCCAAAAGTGGCTGTTCCTCATGGGAGATTTCCAAGCAAAGGCTGGATGGCTCCTTGTCAGAGATGGTGACGGGGTCATTCTTGGTCAGGTATGGGTTAGATTGATGGCCTCCCTTCCAATTGGGATTCTGGGAGTAAGTGAAGGTTAGATCCCAGCCCTGTGAGTCTTCTGGCTGGAAAAGTCAGTGCAAGCTCATGAGGCTGAATGCATTTTGCGTGTTGAATTTTTCATCAACTTGCTAATACATTCAGATTGGAAAGGAATAATGGTTGGGTACCACAAGGTGACTGAAGTCCTCATTAATCCCTTCCAGGGTTATGTCTGCTCTTTGTCCCTGAAGCAAGCCCACCAGGAGAGGGTTGATGAAGGGCAGGCCTCAGGGGCTAGGGCCACTTCCCCAGGTCAGCCACTTTCCTCCCACTATTATGTGGGACAGCCATTTCAAGCCTGCCATAGGGCCCTCCCTCAGTGTACAGCAGCTGAGAAAATGATGCTCAGTGACTTGCAAAATCCATTGACAGCAGGCTCAAGATGAGCTGCGACATTCATTTATGGGCCAGTCTCAGTAGTCTTTGGTCTATTTAAAGCCATCATCGACCCTGGCATTTGCTATTTCTGCCTGTTCCTGACTCAAATTTGTAGCAGAGCCTTGAAATGGCCTTGCTTGGGCTGAATTGGTTTCTAATAGGAAAAGAATGGGAAAAGATACAGAGCTCACAGGAAGTATATGATTCATGGCATGTCCTTGCGGAGAAGCCTCCAAGCCCCTTTGCTCTTAGGGATACAGACCTAGGTGCAGCTAGGGGGCTCCTGTTGGAACAAATCTCCCGCTTTTCCTATTCTACACGTACCCTTGTAGGAAAAGGAAGGACCTTTCCCTCCTACATTTCTTCTCATTACAGTGGGATAAATAGTGGCTCTAATAACCCTAACAGTGTTTCTCCACAGTACCTTTTTGTTAACACAGAACACACACTACTAAAGGGCATTGATAGGGCACTTCAAGGTTTACAAAGATTATTTCATTTGATTCTCACAACAACCTTGGGAGGGAGGTGCTATTATTTTGCCCATTGTACAGATGAGGAAACTGAGGCAGGCAGCAGTTAAATGAATTGCCCAAGATCACACCACTATTTAGGAGTTTGAAACAGGATTTGAACTCAGGTCTCACTGAGTCCAAGTAAAGAACTCTATCCTCTCTCTCTCTCTCTCGCTCGCTATATATATACATATATATATACATATATATATGTATATATATATGTATATATGTGCACACACATTGCAGAGGATGCATATATGTATATATACACATACATATATAATGTATAATAATAACTATTATTTACATGGAGATTTAAGGTTTGCTAAGTATTTTACACTTTGTATTATTTGATTTTCACAATTCTAAGAGGCAGGTGTTATTAGCCATTTTACAAAGAAAGAAACCAAAGCCAAGGGACATAAAGAGACTTGCCCAGGGTCACAGGGTCTGAAGTGTAATTTGAACTCAGGTCTCCCCAACTTTAAATCCAGTGTTCTATCTACTCTGCCCCTCAGCAGTGACATGATTTGGTTTAAATGACAGACACAGACCCTTTAGATTTACCAAGGGAGCTCAGAAACCTTCGGTAACTTGTCTTACATAGAACTTTTTTTGATGGAAGAGGGAGCAGCGTGGAGCTGCTTCTTCCTGCCTGTGTGACCTTGAGATAGACACTTCTCTCTGGAATTCAGTTCTTCGTCTATAAAGAGAAGAGGCTGCCAGGTGATCTCTAAAGCCCTTTCCAGTTCTAAATTCCATGGACTCCTCCCCTCCCCAAGATCATTATCCCTGCAGCTGCCAGACTGGCATCCCCCCCCTTTTTTTTTTTAATAAATTTATTTATTTAACTTTTTACATTCATTTTCACAAGATTTTGGGTTCCAAAATTTTCTCCCCATTTGTCCCCTCCCCCCTCCCCAATACACTGAACATTCTAATTACCCAAATCACCAATCTGCCCTCTCATCTATCATCCCTCCCTTCTCTTGTCCCCATCTTCTCTTTTGTCCTGTAGGGCCAGTTAACTTTCTATTCCCCATTACCTGTATTTCTTATTTCCTAGTAGCAAGAACAATATTCAACAGTTGTTCCTAAAACTTTCAGTTCCAAATTCTCCCCATCCCTCCCTCCCCACCTTTGGGAAGGCAGGCAATTTAATATAGGCCATATCTGTGTAGTTTTGCAAATGACTTCCATAATAGTCATGTTGTGTAAGACCAACTATGTTTCCCTCCATCTCATCCTGCCCCCCATTGTTTCTATTCTCTCTTTTGATCCTGTCCCT
>CM053770.1:17139073-17189273 GCA_028658325.1 Potorous gilbertii
AGGCCTGCTCAAAGACCAATCCCCTTAGTGATTCTGATAAAACCATGGGCTATCTCTGTCTTAATTTGCTTCTCTGACCATAGACCCACATCTTGTTTCCGTCTGATTCCCTGGGCATCATTAGAGAAAGGAGGGCTGGTGGTCATCCTTCTATAAACCTGATGATTTTAAAGAACATTTTCGGCAGCTCATCCTGAGGCTAGAAAGAACTAGGAGTGAACCTCAAAAGGTTATTTTAGTTGCCTTCAGATAAATGGCCTGATTGGAGCAACCTGAAGGTCCCAAGTGGGCAAAACTGGCCTGGGGATGGAGTCTTATGAGGATAGCTCAGCTTGCATTTCTGCCTATGGCAGGGGATTAAAGAGAGTTGCCTTTCTCCAGAAGCCCTCTAGGGTCTACTCTGGACTTGGAACATAGCGTACTAAAACAATGGCCCTTAGATGATAAAATTCCCAGGAGAGGTTGGCCTTAGAGTAGGAGGGAGGTAGACTGGAATTTTCCCCAACCCAATTTTCCCAAATAAGGATTTTCTAAAAATTAGCTTATCCTCTAGCACCTAGGAGTTGGGGACAATGGATGGCAATGACCTCAGGTAATCTGGAAGAAGATTGACCGCCATATTAAAACAGAGCCTACACTATGAATATAGAACACAGAGACACTTAGTAATGAGCAGATGCTAGAAAAAGCTTAAGTCCCAGATCCAGATGAACAGATGAATGTTTTATGGTTGGTATGAGCATTTGACTTTTAGATAAAAGGAATAGAAGTCACCAAATGTTCCCCTAAATGCAGAATGGGGCGCTTTGTCAGCATATTTATTTCGGGATTGCTAAACACCGCTTGTATTATTAATCATACTGTGCTCTCACACAGTGCTTCCTATCTAAGGAAAGCTAAGTGCTTTACAACCTTTAAGTAACTCAGCTTCATAAACCTCTGATTATGTAACCCAGTGAAAGAAAAATGGACCAGGAGATATTGGCAGAGCCAGGGACAACATGTTGGAATAATTGGTTATGGAGGAGAAGACAGATGCCATTTTAGCATCCCAGGACTGCAAATTTAGAATGGGACCTTTGACTTTACTTAGCTTGACCCTCTCATTTTACAGATGAGAAAACCAAGACTCAGTGAAGGTTAATTGAATTACTCAAAAATCACACAACCAGGAATTGAATCCCAGTTCTAGGACTCCAAATCTAGAACTCTTTCCACTGTATCAAGCTGCTTCCTCTTTCTTTTGTTTTACTGCAGGACTAAAGGGGATAAATTACCCAGAAGAGGTGGTCCTATATAGCATGACCAATGAGATTTGTCCAGTGTCCTCCAGAGCATGACCAGCTGACCACCGGAGTCTCCATGGACTACGTTATTCTCCCTTCTCTTTCTCTTGGCTCCGAGTTAATTTTTTCAGCCCCTTCCTTCTCTGCCCTACCCCATCAGCCTTCAGACGGCAGAGATCACAGTCACAGTCAAAGACAACCAGTGGCTAAGAAGGAAAATAGGAGAAGAATCAGATAAAGCAGACAGCAGCAGCATTTTAACTTGAAAACTGAATGAGAAAGAACTGCACAGTCCATGCTGATCTCTGGTCATTACATTACAGATTATATTGTAAACTGGCATGTGTCTGTCTTGAGGCATCCTTACACCAAAAAATCCTTGAGGAAAACTGAGCAGGAACCACTTCTACAATGTGATGCCTGGCCTAGCATGCACACATAGTAGGAGCTTAATAAATGTTGTTGATTGATAGAGGAAAAAGAAACTGGGCTTGTGATCAGTTAGAATCTTGAATCTGCCACCTACCTACTATCTGCCTGTATGACCTCAGTAGAAAGAGGCTCTGAGGTCACAGAACCTCAACTCTAACATGTATTACATGCATGACCTTAGTAAGTCATTGAACTACTCTGGGCCTCAGTTTCCTCAACTGTGAAATGAGGGTGCTGAATTGGAAAGCTTTTAAGATCTCTTCTAGTTCTAACTTTCACAAACCTAGGACTTAACCTCCCTGAGCCTCAGTTTCCACATCTGTAAAATGAAGGGATTAGACTAGATGATCTTAGTGGTTTCTTCCCCTTGTCGGCCTATGGTTCTAGTCTGGAGATTTGGTACAGACTTAGGCCAGGGCCCTTGTCAAATGAAGCCTGGAGGACAGTAATTACTAGCCTGAAATGGAATACCATGGGAATGTCCTTGTCTTCTCCCGTCCTGGACTTCCAGGCTCTTGACAGACACTCAAGCCAAGGAATTCACTCAGCACCCTGGGAGCTTTCAGATGGAAGGAATAGGCCTTTTGCTAGATAGGTCCCAGAGACTTTTGAACACTGTCTCTCATCATTCCCTTGATTTTTTTAGGCTGTGAGACTTCTTCTATGAAAAGCACAAAAGGACAGGTGTTTAGAGAGAGCCACCTGATTGTGACTTAGCCAATAAATTGAATGACATTTATGAAGTTATTGGATTGTATTTGGTTGAAGTGGGAATGTTCGTATTTTAACCCCATTCTATTCAATTCAACAAACTTAGATAAAGCAGGTACTATGCTAAGCCTGAAATTATCTAAGGGGCTACTCCTTGAGGGGAAAGAGATCAAGGGGAGAGATAGATGGGTCAAGAGAAGCCTGGACAAAGGGAGGCAATATAGAGGAGTGGGGGAAAATCACAGACTGAAATCACAGGACAAGGGCTCCAATCCCTTCTGGGGTCTCAGGCTAGTTTCTCTACCTCCTGGGCCTCGGTTTCCTCTCTTGTAAAATGAGAGGGTTGGCCCAACAAGCCTTTGAGATTCAGGTTGGAGCTATGATGCTCTGAGCCTGGACAAGTTCTTTTATCCCCTCTGAGTAGAACCGCTGTCATGCTCTCATCACCATCACTCCAAACTCTTTCAGGGTCCCTGTTAGCTTCTGAACTTAAGGACTCTAGGGAAATTTGAGAAAAAATGAAGGGAATTAAGGAGGACATACAGAAGAAATGGTAGCTTGGTTAAGCCAAGATGGGAAGGGAAGAAATCTAAAAGGCAGAGGTGAGGAGGGAGGGGAGTCCAGCATCATGTCCAGCCTTCCTAATGCTCTGAGCTTGGAGGTGGAATGTTGAGGTCCCAAGGACAGGTTAGGCCAGAAGCCCAGTTGTGCAAGAGAGAAAAGAAGGGCAGGATGTGAATAAGGCCTGACCGGGGGGCTTTAAATGCCAAGATAAGGAGCTGGCATTTATTGTCTTGGTAAGGGCTAGGGCACTGCCGCTATAACCTACTTACAAGGGAAACATTCATTATTAACATTGGTTTAACACTCAACTTTCTGAGGTATTTATAGATAACAAAGTCATACATCTGCCTTTTTATAGTTGTGCTCTGCAGCAGAATGGAAGACCTTCTAGCTGACACCTCATAGATCATCAAAATTAAGACCTTTAGGTGAGAAAAGAGAAAATAGAGAGAGAAAGAAGCTGCTGGATGTTTCCTTTAAAGATGGGCAGTTTTCATTAAGACTCAAATGATTCTCCTTGTCTTGTTTCTCTTGTTTCCGTGACAACAGACTACATGTAAGAAGGAATGGTCCTTGGTGCCCACCTACCCATGGTTGTTTGGGTGACCTATGACCAGTGGGGACGAGCAGCAAGTGGGATGAACAAGGCAGCTCATTGTTAGAGCCCCCTTTTCCTGCTAGACAAAATCCTAAAGAAGTCAGAGAAACTAACAAGCTGGAAACAAATGGAATCATTAAGCTTCTATAAACTTAATACGGCTCATCATGTTGGAGTGATTTGGCCCAAGATATGTGGAAAAAACAGTGAAAATACCTGCTAAAAAAGGAAGAAGAGTATTTCTACTTTATTGCATTTCAGTCCATCAACAAACACTTTTTAAGCTCTTCTCCTGTGCCAGGCACTCTGAACACAGTAAAGGGACAAAGAAAGTCCTGCAAGGAGGTTATAATATAAAGGGAGAGACCATAGCTATCCAAATAGGCAAATTAAAGCAGGGTGCTAGTAAAAGTTTAACAATCGGCTCTCTAAGAATAGAAAAATCAACAATGACTAACATGTTTTGACTTTTTTCCATCACTCTCTTAAGTCTAGACAATCAACAAATAAAAAGATCCAGCCCTGATCTTGGTGTTGGCCAGTCTTGGAAGTGGAGCATTTTGACCTAGCCCCAGGATCCCCTTGGGGACATACGTACATCATAGACACAGAGTAGAGAAGAATTCATCTCAGAGGCTACACTCAGGCACTAGCAGCTGGGTGGAGGTGGTCCAAGCAGCCCTCCTGCAAAAGGAGGGGTTTGAGCTGAGCTAAAGCATTTCAGCCTTCATCTGTGGCTGACCACTCCTCTAGTGGTAAGGGACAAGAGATGGTCACTGGAACTTTTCTATAAAGAATTATGACCTCATCATTTTGCTTTAATCATACATTCCATTTCCTCTTTGCCACATGCTAATCACCAGAAGGCCAGGGAGAAAGTGATGTTTTGTATTTTGGCAGACACAACGCCCCCCATCCTTAGTCTAGTCCACCCAACATGCTTAAGAAAACAGATCAGTCCTGTCTGTACAACAAATAGCTGACCAGGCACATTCATCTACCTGGTTCACGTAGAACATCCCCAGCACACTCCATGTGACTTGTTAGTCTGGAGCAATGCTAAGAAGGTCTGCTCTCTTTCTCCTGACCTGCTAGCCCTTCCTGGCTAGCATTATGAGCCATTTATGGATCACTGATTTGGACATGGAAGAGACCATAGAGGCCATCAGAGATAACATCTTCAGTTTTACAGATGATTAAACTAAGGCCCAGCATGGTCTTGGGTTACCAATCTATGGCCCTCAGAAATCATATAATCCAACACCCTCATTTTACAGTATGGGGAACTGAGGCTCACAGAAGTCAGTAGTAAGAGCTGGAGTTTGAATCCAGGTGCTCTGCACTGAAAAGTCCTTTTCATTTAATCACCTGCCTGCTGCGTACCACGTTATTCAGTAGGTCAGGGTGGAAGGAACCCTGGTTGTGGGATCCGAGCACCTAGGTTTGAATCCTGACTGCCACTGGCTTCTGGTGTGACCTTGAAATAGTTAATTATTTTTTCTGAGTATGAGTTTCTCTGTCTCTAAAGCAAGAATTCTTAACCTTTTAGGTAGAATGAACCCCTTGGGCAATCAGTCTGGTGAAACCTATGGACCACTTCTCAGAATCACGTTTTTAAATGCAAAAAATAAAATACAGAGAAGAAAGGAAACCAATTATTTTGAAATAAAAAATGTAATTTTCCCCCATCCAAGTTAATGGATCCCTTGAAATCTATCCGCAGACCTCTGTGAATCCCAAGTTAAAGGCTAAAAAGAAGCTTACCAGAACATAACCTCCAGCAGGTCCCACCAAGTTGAGAAGGTTCCAAAATATGGACCTCTGGGATATAATATACCTGCCCTCACAGGAGTGACTTAGCTAAGTCTCTGGAATCCTGATCACCAGGCTGGTGATGATGAGGAGGGCGGACTGAATGAACTGCTAAAATCCTAAGAGGAGTTGAATCCTAGTCTTTTTGGGGGGGGTGGAGCGAAGTTGACCTTCCCCATACCCCAAGCTCACAAGGACAGGGCTCACAAAGGTTGGGAAGAAGTGGTAGCTGCCCACAGTAGCCTCACTGAGGGATATGCTGGTGCCTGTAATCCCAACATGGACCGCCTTGGAATTCCTCCTTTAGAAGACACTAACTGTGTTTACTCCTTCATGAACCAAGTCTTCAGAAAAGCTGTTTTTTAAAAACATATCATCAGAAGGGAGCTGTATTTGACCTCAGTGGGTCACAAGTATTTGTTAAGCATTTAACATGTGCCAAGCCTATTTTAAGTGCCAGAGATATAAAAAATAAGTAAATGGCAACCATTCCTTGCTGCCAAGGAGATTTCATTCTAATGGAGGAGATAACAGGTGCATATCTAGGTACATGTGAAGCATGTACAGAGTAGACAGAAAAAAATTTCAGAGGGAAGGTGCTGAAATCAACCAATTCAATCTGAGGTAACTCAACAAATATTTATCGAGCATCTACTATGTGTCAAGCATTTGGGAATAGGAGAGTCCTTGGAGGGGGGGACACTCTTACTCTGAGCCTGTCCCCATTTCCTGTTTCTGATTAACAGTCCATTTGTTTTCTGTATTGGCCAGGTTTTCTCCAAATAAAACTGGTTTCTCTAAGATTTTGTTCTTTGGGAATGTGTGCATGTGTATGTGCATATGTATGTATGTATGTGGGTCCTTGTGGGAACGGAGGCAGCCAAGAGAGTGAGAGAATGGGACCATGGTCACTGGGGAATAGAGAGAGAGAGACAGAAAGAGAAAGAGAGAAGCAAATTCTTTTTCTAAAGTGCTAGGGGTTTAACATGAGCCAAAGGAGATTTTTTATTAAAGGCGTATCATTAAGCTCCCTAAAAGCAGGGATCGGAATGAGCCCAGATCATTCTAGACTCCTCTGGGCACAACTGAACTAAACCTGGGTCAGGGGAGTAGAAGCTTTGTCTCCAGGCCCTCGGGGGCTGTTGGCCCTAGACCTTTCCTCTCCTAAGTTTTCTCCAAGTAAAGATTTGAAGGACTCTGTGGCTCACCAACTGGGCACCAGTCCCTCCATCCTGTGTTGTGTTATCTCACCAATGAAAAGATCTCCTTGTCACACTCCCCACCCCAATGACCCCTCCAAAGGAACATCCTGTGGAATAGCATCTGTTCAGGGAGACAGTATAGGTTCCCTGATTTTAGATATCAGCTTGGTCATTCAGATTAGGATTTTTATTTAGTCAGCCTGCTCTTACAACATCCCTTCCAAATGTCCTTTAGCCCGCAGTCTTTACCTTTTGTTGTGGCTTAAACATATCTTATCTTTGTCCTTTTGCTCTTTGGGGAGTCTGTGGGCGAGGTTCCCTTGATGAGGAATTCAATATGCCCCATGACAAGTTTGATATTCCTGACTCTGTGACAGTAGGAATGAAGGCCTTGATTAAAGGACATTTATGCCCATGGCGGTGCCTGAAAGGACAGACTGGGAAAGGATGTCTCTGCTCCTATAAGGGTAAGGGCCATTCAAGAGGGAGTAGTTAGCTTTCCTGCTAACTCAACAATGACAGCCTCTAGTCATAGTTATACATGAACTTAAAGCTCTAAGATGAATCCACAGAAGCACAAGTCATTTTGTGATGGGAAGGACCTGGGTCATCTCTTTTAAGAACTTTAACTCCAAGAGAAGACTTCATAAATCTGAATTGAAATCAAAGACCTAGTTCTAGTATGAGCTATGTCTATATGGCCAATTGGATGGACCTCACACAGTCTCAGGGCTGAGCATATGTTTTGGTTAAGATGACTAGGTTGGATAGATTGTTTCACAATTGGCCTGGGATGGTCCATTATGACTAAGGGGGAAAAGGAATGGATTATCATAACTGTGGCTCTATCAATCCCGTAGACAAGAGACTGTGGTCTACTTCTGGGACCTTGGGCAAACTATCTCATCCCATTCCCTCTATTCCTTAGCTACCTCTCCTCCAATACCACACATACATATACTCACTCATCATACCCCACCACCAAATCAGACAATATCCTTTACTTCCCTCATTGGAATGTCATCAGACTCATTCTTTAGGACTTAGGTATAAATGCAGGCATTCATGAGAGAGGTGGAGACAGAAAGAAACAGAGAGAGAGACAAACACACACACACACAGAATGAGGGAGGGAAAGAGACAGAGAAAAAATGAGGGGGAGACAAAGAGATTGACAGATACAATAGAGGGAAGAGAGGGACAGAGAGGGAGAGAGAGAGACACACACAGAGAGAAAGAGAGAGAGACAGAGACAGAGAGAGACAGAGACAGAGAGAGAGAGAGAGAGAGAGAGAGCTCTTTGGACGCAGGATGACAAAGCACATTGGTGGTACCTCTCTGGACAGGCAGACCTGAAATGCTTTGACACAGAGAATGACAGCTGTGATCTAGCAGGAAGAGCCACATTCAGCTTCTAAGAATATATCTTCACACATAAATACACATATACACACATACAAGTTTGTGGTAGAACTGGATAAACCAAACAGGGGCTTAGAGAATTGGGTCCAAGTTTCCTGCTGGTGACTCCCCTTGCCTCTCTGAGCCCTCACACTGCCCCTCCCTGGCATTCAGTGACTTCATACCAACAACCCCCTCCCTCCTCCCTTGTCTCTTTAGCTGTCTTGACTCAAAATACCCAAGGAGGAGAGACACTTGCACTCTCTGCCTATTTATTCTCAGCTAGAGCTGGGGCTCTGTTAACATCATTGTCATCTCATGTCTGCTTGCCCAGGAGCCTCTGGACCGGTGCTGGGTGGTGTGTAATTTTTAAAGAGACATAGCTTCAAATTTATATTCTAAGGGAAAGACTAGACATGCTGGATGTGTGCCAGCTATTACAAGTGTAAGGAAAACAGAAAAGAGGCATGGTACTGTGTGCGTCTTTTCACATTTCTGCTGATTTTTGTGAAGTCCCTGAGCCACTCCCCTTCACACCTGAGACCCCCAAAACCTGTCTAGGTTCAAGGAACTCTGTGGGCCAACACATTCAAAACTATAATTCTTGGGCCCCCACTGATACATTTTTTTTCCAGTCAGGCAAAGGACACACAGTAGTTCAAACAGAAGATAGTATAGCAAAAACAATGTTGAGGAGATCTGCCTCAAGAACATGGAGGGTTTTATCTCCCACTGACTGACACAGCAAAAGTGGGAAAGGGCACATATGAAGAAGATAAAATAATAAGAGTGTTGGTGGTGATGATGGTGGGGAGGTGTATGCCTAAGAACATTTATGACTTCAGATCATGTGTGAGAGAACACATATGAAGGGAAAATATGTATCTAGGGTATATGTGTGGAGAGGCACATGCCAGGAACTTGTGTGCAGGGCAATTCATATTTGTTGTGTTAAGGGACTGCTGATACGTTTTAGTGATAATGTCTCTCTGCTCCCTGCTGGGCTCCACATTCCTCCTATCTGCTGGGTATCTTTGGTGGTCTTGTAGTCACTGAGATTTTCTTTTCTACTTATTTCTGTCTTCAGAAACTGTCTCAAGTCTCATGCCAAGGGGCAGTTATTAGAAAGATACTCCTGCTTAAAGATAGACTGGTGGCTCTTTAGTTGGCTCACAGGCTATGAACTACCAACCCCTGACCAAATAAAAGCTCAGAGTGTCCTCAGATTAACCTTAAAGTCTGTTCTTTGGTCTCCTGTATTTGGTACTGAGTCAGATTTTGTTATCCCAGACAACTATCCGACACAGAGTTAGAAATTCCTTTTAATCATGTGTCTTCTTACAAAGTCTCATTACAAAGGGTTTCAGCTAAGAGGCCCCAGAGGAGACCACTTTGTTCTCAAGATCCTTTCCAGAGCTAATGAAGCTAAAAAAAAAAACAAAGGAATTTGAAGTCTCCCAGTAACCCTAAGGCAGATGGATCCCATTTGGGCTGGTTATGGAGAAAGAATGACCCCGCAGCACTGTCCTTCTCCCTCCCCCTCCCCACCTTTTTTTAACTCTTTACCCTTTCTTTGACCTACAATACACAGACCCCATCAAGGATAAAAGCAGGAAAAATGGGCAAAACTAGGAATGACATCAGCAAAAATGTGCTAATATCAAATCTGTCCAAAAGTGTAGGAGGAAGTGAGTCCCCTCTCATCAGAGGTCTTCAAGGGCAGGCTGGATGACTTTCTGTTTGAGGTGTGGTAGATGGACACTGAAGACTCTTAATGCTGTAATTCTGTGCTAACAATAACAGCTGTTATTATTGGTCAGAGAGTGATGGAAGAAACCTTCATCTATTTATCTACATTCAGTCTCCTTAGACCCCATGCCACAAGAGCAAGGTGCTTTGGAAACCTTACTCACCAACGGGTGCAGGGTACTTCCATTACATTTTATCACACACTTCCAGGAAGAGGTGGGCAGCAGGTAGAGGCCATTGGATGTATTCCCAGGACTGGACTCTTATTGACCTGTCCCTCATTACACTTGGACTATCTAAATGTGAATTGTTATTGTTAGTTCCATCAATAAATCAAACATTTATTAAGCACCTACTATATGCCAAGCACTGTGCTAAATAAGCATTGGCGGATGCACAAAGAGGCAAAAGACAGTCCCTCATACAATCTGATAGGTCTTACATGTAACCTTATCACCACTTTTCAAAATGGAGTCCCAAAGTAACTCAATGACTTGCCCAGAGTCACTCAGCTAATGAGCCCGAGGTAGAATTGAAACCCAGTTCTCCCCATTTGAGGACGACCTCTCTTCCCCCTCTCCTAGTTCTGTTTCTGATGTTGACTGTGATGCTGGTGAGTCAATGCAGGAATGGGAGAATGTTTTCTGAGCATTTTGAGTCCATGCCCTCCCTGGGCTGAGGGTCAGATGCACCAGTCCTGAGAACGTGGCCAGCATGAGAAAGGCCATACCACTCATCTGGAGACCTCCTTTGTCTTTTGTTTGGATCCCGGGAAATGGAAGAGATGTCATTTTCCTCCCCTGGATAAAAATCAGACAAATGGTACCTTTGGTTTACCAGACAGTAAGTGGGTAATGGCACTGAACACAGGCACAAATTATAGCTCCAGTCGGCTGTTGTCAGTCTGGCGTTGCTCCTGTCAATTTAATGTAAAGAGACAGCATCGGATGATAACAAGCCGCAGTGGGACTGGAGGTAGCTGGGTGGGGACTTTGAGGATGGATGGGTAGGAGAATGGAGGGGATGATGATTGATTTATGGCTTTTTTTAAATGAGTGAGATTTTTGCTGAGTTGACTGTCTCGATAGGGAGGTGGGGTGGGGGAGGTGAAAGGGGGGCATTCCAGAATATTGGGGGGCTCCAGGAGTAGAGGAAGTTTCAGAGCCAGAGAACCTGAACCAGAGGGTAGGCTTTGCCTTCTATTACCTATGTGACCTTGGGTTCACCACTCATTTCTCTGGGCCTCAGTTTCCACATTTCTAAAATGAATAATCTCCAGTTCAGCATTCTATGCAAACAGCCAAAGTAAAGGTGAACTCCAGTGTTGACTTTCTCAAGGACCCATGTTTCCCTAACACCAGCCTCTGGTCTGGGTCATGAGGCAGGGGAAAGGGCAGAGGGACAGGAGAAGGGAGAATCTGAAGACAAAAGAGAGTCTTCAGCAGCTGACAAGTACTATACTTCTAAACCAAGAGTTCTTAACAAGGATAAATTTCAGGGGGTCTTTGTACCTGAATGGGGAAAAACCCCACATATTTGATTTCACTGACTACTAACTAAAATTTAATATTTCCTTCATTTATTTAAAAGCATAATTTTGGAAAGGAAACTTACTAAGGGGACTACAACAGAAAAAGAGGTGAAGAACCCCTGAAATTTAAACAGAAGTAGAAAAAAACTGCTGAAATAGCATGGTGCAGAGTCTGAGGACTCAAATTCAAATTCCAGTCCTTCCACTTGACTCTCTAGGTCGCCTTGACCAATCATTTTACTTTCTGGGTCTCAGTTTCCTTATCTGCCAAATTAGGAGGAAGTTAGATTGGATGTTATTGAAGGTCCCCTTTGGCAGTGGCATTTTGTCATTCTGGGAGGTCATTGCTTTTTTCAAGAGGAAAATGGGAACCAATAGAATCAAAAACATTTATTAAGCACCAACTATGTGCCAGATCCTCTGTCAGATATTAGGGTTACCAGGTGACCAAACATTAAGCAGTTACTGCCCTCAGGGCTTAGCTCCTGTTCTGGAAGGGAATGGTAGGGGGCAGGCAAAGAAGAAACTCAAATAAATATGAACTATGTACAAATAATAAAAACTGACTTTATGAAGATGAGGATACAGATGACTGTGATATGTATGTGTGGTGCTTGTGCATGTGCATGTTTGCATAACATTTATATTTGCTTGAAAAGTCCTCTGGGAAGCAAGTCCAGCGAGGCAGCTTGTCATGGAAAAATTTGTGCTTCTCTGTGGAAAGTTGCCGTCCAGTTCCCTGAACTGACCTGAGCTAGACTGGTGAAAGGGCATCAGGCTGACCCTGCTTCTAAGTAAATGAGAAAGCCTGAAGGGTTTACTGGGCTGCAGTATGAAAACAAGTGGAGCTGCCAAGTCCTCTCATTTTATAAGTGAGGAAACTGAGGCAGACAAAAGTTAAGTGATGTGCCCAAGGTCACATAGCTAAGCATCTTGGACAGGATTTGACCCCAGGCATTCCTGACCCCAGATCAAGTGCCCTAGCCATTACCTATATCCATCCACTGATGCTCTTTGGCATAAGGAGAATTAATTTCTTTTCCTTACTAATTATGATGGCAGCATTCACCGTTAGTGCTTGTAGACAGGTCTTATTTATTCCTTTATTTCCAGGTTCCTGAAGGCTCCTAAAGAGCTGAGAGCAAACCTTGTAACACAGAAAAGACCCATGTGTTTGATCCAGAGTACAAAAGGAGGGGCAGTTCTACATTTTCGGGGTGCCACAGAAGACAGGCTCTTCTGAACAAGAAAGCAAACTCCCACTTCCCACACTAGCTGTGAGACCCTGGACAAACCATTCAACCTCTCGGAACCTCAGTGTCCTTATCTGTAAAATGAGAATGATAATTCCTGCCCTGGATGGTTGGGAGGAACAAATGAAACATTTCAGGAAGTATTTTGCAAACCCTAATGTAGGAGTTGGCTGTTGCTCCTCTGGGGGAAAGGGCAGAGTTGTAACTAAGAAGAGGCTGCCAGGGCTGAGTCTGGGACTTCGACTGTGCTTGCAGGCCACCAGCAATCACAGAGGTCAGCGCCTAGCTAGCTAGACAAATGAGTTAAAATAGGAGGCTTCCATGTAGAGGGCTGGAGGAGTGCCTCCCCTCCTCTTCCTCCCAAATAGTGACTTTACACGAGGGGTCTCCATCTTCCCTACACTGGGTGGTCTTCTATCTCCTCCTAGACTAAGGGGAGACTTCCTGCCGCTTGCCCTGGGCACACTTTGTGGAATTTGCCTTGTGTGCAAAACGTCCTAGTTATGGCTGTAAGTCACGAGAGAACTGCAAACAAATTCTTAGGGAAAATCCTGAGAACATGCACTCTCTGACCACTCCTTCCCTTTCTTCCTCCCCTATGCCTGCCTCTTTAACATTCTCTTTAAAATGATGATTTTTAAAAATTAAGTCTTGACTTTCCATTTTGGACATTTGGCTAGGAAGAAGTAGATTTGTATTTTGGGATATTTGATCATTTTCTCTGATAGAGGCTGCATGCCACTGTGGCTATGAGCCAGCTTCTAACAGGAAACATCTCATCTCGGGTCTCAATGCTGATACTGTCAGGCTGTGTGACCCTGGACAAGTCACTTAACATCTCTGAGTTCTGGACATCTCTCTAAGACTGTAAATTGCAGAGAAGGGATTGACTGCGTGGGATGGTGGAGTTTCCTCATTTGTATGTTCTCTATAGGAATGAAATTCCAGATCCAAGAGGCCAGTCCCTGTTCCCACCCCTCCCTCCTCCCTCAATTTGTTTTTAAGTAAAATGGTGTTGTGGGTTAGAATTCTCATCCCAGGATGTTGGCTGAAGGAATGATTATAAACCCTTTTGAAATTTGCCCAAAGTTTGTCTGCTCCACGGGGCTTTGATGTTCCTGCCCATGAATAAACCTGTCTTTTGTCTCCCCTTTCCTGGTGGGTAGTGACAGCTCCTCTTAGTGAGGAGTGTCTTAGAGAGAAGGGCAGCTTAACTTTTCATCCCCCTTTCAGATCTCAGCAAATTTGGCCCTTAGGAAAGTGGAATTTGTGGCTTCCATCTGGCTCTGAGCTGGGGACCTGATTTAATAGCGTGGATGGCGGCTGCAGAATCCATTTCTAATAACACTCTCTGCCCCTCCCCCCTCCCCAATCCCCCAAGGCCCCTCCAGAGATGCTCCGGTATCAGTGGGTTCAATTCTAGAGACAATTATATCAACCACAAAGCCCAGGCCGTGTCTTCTGCACTTATCAGTAATAGCTCCTACAGACCTACATCCTCAGCACGGGGCAGTAGTTCTTGAAATTCATGGAAGCTTTAAAAATGGTAGCAGCCCCTAGGGCTGGGGCTGGGAGTGGGGGAGAGACCTTCGTTGTGAAAGAAAAAACTAATCGATTCTTTCCTTTTCCAGCTTAATTTATAGTCATTACAATTCGGTATAAACAAGAGATCAGACTGTACACCACGTGTGGCTTCAGGACACCCTCCACCATGACCTAATAATGTCCCCCACCAGCCTCTCTTCCAAGGCAGGCTCTGACTGAAACAGCCTCCCAGGGGAGGGGAGTAATCACTCCCTCAGAAAGGACTCCAGTAATGCAAAATAAGCCAATTACATTAATGAAGGCCCCAGGGATCTTGAAGCTGAAGCCGCCAGACCTCTGGTGGGGCTTTACTCCACCTGCCAGTCACCACTGGTTCTTAGGTTCCTGGGATGAAAGGACAAGACCTTGAGATCTGGATGGAACTTCAGCTTGGAAGGACCACAGTCTCAGACTTGGAAGGGACTTAGATCTAGAGCAAGCTCCTCATTTTACAGATGAGAGAACTGAGGCCCACAGAGGTTCAGTGACTTGGCCTGAGTCACACAGATAGTAAGTGATAGAGTCAGAATTCGAACCTAGTCCCCTGATTTCAAATTCAGTATCCTTAGCCCTGCACAACATGGTTGCATGGGATAGAGCCTTCCAGGTTTCTATCGGCCTGATCAGCCACAGCCAGGTACACCGTACATGGACCTTGACTTAGGGATGTCTTTTTGGTCCTCTGAGTTTGAAGGGCATCTAATTCAACCCTGTCATGGCAGATGGAACTGAGACCCAGAGAAGCTGCCTTCCTCCTCCTCCTCCTCATTATCCTAGAGCGAGTATGCCACCATTACAGAATCTCAGAGTTCTAAGGGACCTCCCAGGCTGCCTAGTCCTATACAAACCCATCTTGGGACGCCTCCCCTGCCACGCACACACAGCAGGAACAAAAAAATGATTTGGTTCAGTGTTTGAAGCCCCTCCAAAGAGAGGGCCCCCACTCAGAAGAATGTTTCAATATTTTAAGGATGGTTTATTTGATAGAACCCAGAGCAACAAGGGACCTCAGAGGACATCTAACCCTACTGCCCAAGGCAGCCAATGATCCAGCTCCAGTGACTGTTTTTTCCTTTACATCAACCCTAAGTCTGCCTGTCTGAAGCTTGCTCCCCATTCTGCCCTTGGGGGTCAAGGAAAAGAAATGGAATCCCCCTTTCCCCATAACAGCCACTCATGTACTTAAAGATAACCATCATGACCCTAGTAAGGGCTTCAGGAGAAGCATTCCCATTTCCTTCTCCTTTGCCATGATCCTCCCACCCTCCTGCTTGACCTCCTCTGGGCTATCTCCAGCTTATCCTCTGTGGCACCCAAAGCTAAAGATAAGGTAGCTTGGTAGCCCAGTGGGTAGAGTATTGGACTTGGACTTGGGAAGACCAGAGTTCAAATCCTACTCAGACACTTATCTTAGCTGTGTGACCCTGAGACAAGTCACTTCACTTTTTCTCAGCCTCAGTTTCCTTCTGTGTAAAATGAAGGTAACCATAACACCTCCCTCCCTCCCAGAGTTGCTGTGAGGATCCAGTTAAGAGCACGTGTAAAACAGGAGATAAATGCAAGCTATTGTTACTGAACTCAGTGCTCCAGGAATGGTCCTGTCAGGGTAGGGTAGCACAGCATTGCTCCTTCCCTCATTCTGGACGCTATGCCTCTTCCAACGCGGCTGGAGTACAAATGTTTGCAAAATACCTTATGGGGAGCCCAGAGCATCTATTGGATCAATCAGTCAGTTAAACATTCATTAAGCACCTACTCTGTTCCAGGCACTGTATAAGGACTGGGGATACAAAAAGGGGCCAAGGATAGACCCTGCCCTCAAGGGGTTCTCAATCTGACGGGGTTGAAAGATCTCATTGTCCAGAACATTGAAGGTCCTCTGCCCATTCACTGAGTGTTTCGAGCTATTATCCCTCCCCTAGCAGAGGAAAGAATCAGAATTTCTCTAAGCCCTGTCTGGCAGCTTGTTACAAAGCAATATGGGATTTGGAGTCAGTCGACCTGTGTGAACCTAAGGAAGCTATTTGTCTCTGGGCCTCGGTTTCCCCATCTGCCCACAGCAAACCATCCCAGTCCTGTCTTTTGTGCTTTTGCCCAGTGTGGTGAGACATCTATAACTGCAAATACTTGGCACTGTTACTGAATGCCATCAGCTTGTTAAAGACCATAGGATCATGGCTTTAGAGCAGGAAGAGGTATTTGGACATCATGTGGTCCAACTTCCTCATTAGACAAAGACACACAGAGATGACCAGAGATTTGCCCAGGGCCACACAACTAGTGGGACAGAGCTGGGTTGGGAAGCCAGGGCTCTAGACATTAAGCCACACTGCCTACTTGATGGCTGATTAGATTCCTGAGAGCCCATCCAGTTAAATAGTTAAAAATCAGCATGTGAAGGCCACCCATGTGTGAGCTGGTAGGTTGCAGGCAGAGAGAAGCGGCTACATTCCCCAACAAGGAAAAAGTGGGGGCATGAAGGCGTTTCTTCACTGCCACCTTTGTCCTCTGAGACTTTGGCTGTTCTGGGGAAATAAATGTGAAGTCGATAAATTGCTGTGATTCCCTTGACACTGTGGCTAAAGTGATCACTGTCGTCATGGCAGCCATCGACATCTTCACTGTCCTCTCCTCTCCCAGGAAAGATCTGACATGATTCTTGGTTCTGGCTGTAGTTTTTCTCTTTGATGTTGCTGGAGAGATTCTTTATCGAGTAGGAAGTGTGCTGGGATTGCCTCAGGAGAGATGTGAGTTTGAGTCCTGCTTTTGATACTCATGAGGGATGAGACCAATGGCAAGTCACTTACTCTCTCCAGACTCGGTTTTCTCATCATCAGTTACCCACTCTTAGGGGTAGTGATACCAGGAGTCTCCACTGGCCGGGATCAAAGGAGATCCTGTGCTGGAAGTGCTTCAATCACTATGGAAACGTGGGCTGCTCCTGGTATTATGGTCATGTTGCCTAATCATAGTACAGAAATGGCCTTGATTTCATGACAGACAGGCCAGTACAATGCAAGCTTTGACAGGTCCCACTCAAGTACAAGGCTGATGGTGGACCAGCCCAACCAGGGACAGTGAAGTTCATTACCAGGTCAGCCACAGAAGGATGAGTTCTTTTGGCCACTGACATTTTCAAAAACCATGGGGTGATCCTGGGATCATAGGTTCAGAACTAGGTCTTCAGAGGTCAGTGGAAAATGTGATGGCTCTGGAGAAAAAGGACCTGGGCTCAAATCCCCTCTTCTGAGTCATTTATAAAATGAAAGCATTGGACTAGATCATGGAAAGGGACCTTGAAGGTCATTTAACCTCATTCCCTCATTTTACAGGAGAGCAGGAAGAAGCCTAGAAAAGTTAAGGCATTTGTGGAAGGTCACACAGTAGTAACAGGTGTCAGCAAATGAGAAGCATCATGGGTACCAACACTCTCTAGGACTTGGTTTCCTCTCCTGTAAAATGACAGGGTCAGAGATAAAGGTCAGTGAAGTCCCTTCTAGCCCTTTATTTATGATCCTATCACATTTTTTGTTGTTCAGTGGTTTCAGTCATGTCCAACCCTTAGTGACCCCATTTAGGTTTTCTTGGCAAAGATACTAGAGTGTTTTGCCATTTTCTTCTCCAACTCATTTGACAGATGAGAAAACTGAAGCAAACAGTTAAGTGACTTGCCCAGGGGTCACACAGCTAGAAAATGTCTGAGGCTGGATTTAAACTCATGTAGATGAATCTTCCTGATTCCAGGCCCAGTGCTCTATCCCCTGGGTCACATTATCTCTAACTGTGAGTGTTTTCCCTGTGGTGCCCCTCCCAGAGCCTCTATTTGGGTGGGGACAACTGGTCCTATTCTGACCTGGCCACCTGTCACCAACTCAAAGCTGTTGGCTGGTGACACATGGAGGAAACCTAGTCTCCAGTCAACCAGGTGACACAACTTCTGCTGGATTTCCTGTCTATTTGTTCCAGCCCTTGAATGACTAACTGGTCATGCATGGTGGGGTCTCCTTGCCCATAAGCTACTCCATGCAGGAAGAGGAGGCTTTCTTTACCTTTATCTCTTTATGCATTGGCTCATGTTAGACATTATCCAAAGCAAGTTCACAGCCCCTACCTTCCAGGAAATGAACATCTGGGCCAGAGCTCCTGTCTCAGCCCCAGTAGCTGCTTAGATTCAGGCTGGGGGTGTGGAGGGAGAGGAGCAGGGCATTTAAAAGTCTGGGAAATAAACAGGATGGTCCCTAAGACTCTTCTCCACCCACTGTCAATGAGGACACCTGGTTCAAACCATGGCTCTGATACTTACCATGGACAAAACCAGTGTCTCTGACACTGCAGCCCCACCTCTAGAATGGGGATAATGGTAGTACTTATTTCCTGGGTTTGGGGTGCAGCATTTGACAAGAGAATCAAGGTTCAAAGCTTAACTTTGCCACTGCAACCTGTGCGACCTTTGATCATTCACTTGATTCCTCTGGGCCTCAGTTTACTCCACTGTAAAATGAGGGAGCTTTGCTAGATGACCCCTAAGGTCCCTCCCGACTCTAAATGTTTCTCTTTCCTACTTCTTTCTATCTAGCAGGATACTAGGGCTATTTAGTAAATGACACCAAGAAATATCAGAATACCAAGGAAAGCACTGGAGTATTACTAAGTCCAAGACAGAGCCTCTCCGACTCAGGTTCCTTGTGTCCAGAGGAGCAGACTGGACTCGGTCAGCAATTTGCCAAGGAATTATGGCAGATACGGCACCGTTGAGTTGTATCTTGTGGAACTAGAACAAAGAAGACCCCAGTGGTCCAAGGATGGCTGGAGGCCCTCTGCTTTTCAATGGTCACTTCAACTACCATGGGTGGTACTCATAGAGACCAGATAAAGGTGACTAAAATAAGTAAGTCTGTCTTCCAAACTGGATTATAAGCTTCTTGAGGACAGGGACCATATATTTATACCTCTCTTGTCTACTTGCATACCTCTGGTACATGGCAGGTACACAATAAACATTTGTTGATAACAAGCTAGCTACTACAGTAGCTGCAGTGCTGAATTTGGCATCCAGAAGTCTAGAGTTCAAATCCCAACTCTGACACTTAGCAAACATGTGACCATGAGCAAATTACTTCAGCTTCCTCATGTATAAAATAATGATAATTACCTGCCAAAGCATCCATGCACTTGCTTTAAAATATATTTTGATATTTGTATTTCAATATAATTGTTTTTTTATAATCTTATGGATTGTATAATAAATTATATATATATTTTATAAATTCTGTATTAGATAACTTATATTAATATTTATATATTAAAAAGTTGTAGAACAATTAAAATATATATAATTTACAAATTAAAAATAACCAGAATAGTTGAAAAAAAAAAGACATTATTCTGAGAAGGGGTGTGTGGGCTGCCAAAGGAGTCTATGACACAGAAACGATTTAGAGCTCCTGACTTACAGGATTGTGAGGCTTAAGGGAGATAATGAATGCAACGTGCTGCATAAATGTCAGTCATTACTGACCTCCATCTGAAGACAGAATTAAATACATACATTCTCTATGTGTGTTGGAGGGACCAGGTGGGACTGTCACACTAGCTCTTTTTTTAACCAAATCTGTGATTTCATCTGTATAAGGAACTCCCAGCGAAGAAATTCCCTCCTCCAGTGCAGATTGACCCTTGCCCTGCAGCTTGTCATCTTAGAGAGAATTATTGGGAAAAAATCAGTTAGAGTGTGCCAGATCTTGAACCCAGATCTTTCCAGCTGAAACCAGGGCTCCACTCTCTCACAACACCTCCGCTTCCTCTCACAGGGTGTTGGGACAAGAAAAAAAATCTGCAAACATATGCACACACACTCAGGATGATTTGCCAGAGACCAAGCTAGAGGTGCCAAGACAACAATGAAATAAATTTTGCCTAGGAGCTCCAGATTCCCATCAGCCGCCTCCATAGTGACCCAAAAAGATCAGTATCATTTGGGCTCAGTGAGTCCCCACCCAGCATTTACTCTGGGAAATTCCTAAATACACACAGTGGGTACCTAATATATGCTTGTTAAGTGTAATCAAAGTGATCATTTGGCTACCTCTGCAGCCTCCTCTTCCTCAATCTTCCAGCTGGTCTTGGACCCAAATTGTTTTTTTTTTTAGAAAATAAAGTCATCTCTGATGACACCATCCCAGGACAGCTATTTGTGGACTCCAGCAAGGACACACAGCTCTGGAAATGCATCACTCGCTGAACAGCTTCTCATGAGTGAGACTCTCTATCAACAACTCCTGGAATGCTGGGACTTCTCTGGATCCCATCCTAGGAATACTTGCTTTGTACATAGGTTAATATTTTCCATGAAGACTCTCCAAGGAAAATAGAGACGCCTTTCTCCTCTGCTCACCAAAGAGCTCACTGCTCACTGTCCTGGCCAGAGCAAACCTCCATGGCAGAGGCCTGGAGTCTGGGAGGCATGGATTCAAAATCCACCACTGACACTTCTTATCTGAGTAGCCCTAAGCAAGTCCCTTAGCCTCAGTTTCCGTGTCTGTAAAATGTTAGATTCAGTTGGCTCTGAGGTCCCTTCCAATTCTAGAACTGTGGTCCTATGACCCAGAGAACTTTGGATTTCCTAGTGGAGCTATTGTATTTGTCCTTGGTTGCTGAAGAAGACCATGCCATCAGAGAAATGATGACATGACTTGCACTTGACTTTGTTTTGAGGTAGGGAAATCTGTGCAGATCACCAGCCTCACTTCTTCTCACTTCTCTCAGTGCCATCTGAGTCCAGTGACCGGATATTCCTCAGGATGACTAGAGATGACCCAGGATGCACTGGGAGACTTTGGCCCCTTTAGGCCAAGGCCTATTCAGTACTCACTTTGGGTAAGGTAATGCCCATTCAGTGGGGGTGGGGCTGAATCTAGAATACATTTCAAATAGTTTTGCGGTTCAGCCATGTCTGACTTTTTGTGACCCCAGTATGGGGTTTTCCGGGCAAAGACATTGGAGTGCTCTGCCATTTCCTTCTCCAGTGAATTAAGGAAAAAGGGATAAAGTGACTTGTCCAGGGTCACACAGCTAATGAGTGTCTAAGACTGGATTCAAACTCAAGGCATCCCTGACACCAAGCCCAGGACTCGATCAACTGAGTCACCCAGCTGCTTCAAAGAGTCTCATCACCTTTCAATTAAAAAAAACCCAAAGAAGTGCCAAACCCCTGCAAAGCACCAAAGGAAAGATCCCCTGTTTTCAAGGAAGTTGTGGCTATTTGTCCTTCATCTGAAAGGGGGGGGACTCAAAATAAGGGGAGTGATACTCACTATTAGAGGAATTGGGAAAGACCTTTTGTAGGAGGCAACTCTTGAAGTGAACCCTGAAGGATCCCACAATCATATACAGAGAACTGAGAGGGACCAGGGAAATTATCTAGTCCTGCCCTCCTCCCCCACTGTACAGATAAAGAAACTGAGGCCCAGGGAGATTCACTACTTGCCCAAGATCACACTAGAGCTAGTTCCAGAGCTCCAAATTTCTAGTTCAACAACCATATCAGTTCTACCAGTCAGTCAGTCAACAAGCATTTCCTTCTCTTCACTCTGGAAGTCACTCCAAACACATTCTGGAGGAATGGAGAGGGAGCAGGTGTCTGAACAAACCTGTTGTAAGAGAACTTGGGGAAGGGCCCCACAATATCAGTCCCCCTTCCCCCAACCCCCACAACCACCCTCCCACCCGTTTGTGAACCAAAGACATGCCCATGAGAGGACAGGGTCACCCTATACCTCAGATGGGGGCGGAGGAAGATATGTAATGCCTAATTCTGGGGAAGAATATGACAGGGGTAACTGGGACTGATTTCTTGAGACAATGACGGCCTGTGTCAAGGAAGCAAAATCAAAAAAAGCAGCCCTCTCTCCATCTTCTGTGGCTTGGAACATGTGTCCCACCTGCTCAGAGGCAGGGCGCTTACAGGTAATGGGATTACCTAAGTAGGCTGCGGTCCTTCTCCAGTGTGGCCTAGGAAATTGCAGTGGTTAAGTTATTTGGGGCTACTAGGCCACACTGGCTTTCTAATATTGTTATTGTTAATAATAAATCTATTTACCTCCAGGCTTCATTTTTCTTAGTCTTAAAATGAGAGGATAGATGGATAGGATCCTTCAAGAGCCCTTCTTCCTTTTAAAACTAGGAGCCTATCAATAATGGAAGGGCTGGGACAGACACCAGGGGCTGGCGGAGACTGCAGAATCCTCCAGATCCATGCTGGCCTGAGTCATGAGAGGCAGTAAGAACCCTGGGAATTTCTGTCAGCCATCCCCCAAGTTTTCCTTAACACACTGTAAAAATCCATTGGAACCTGAACTCTGTGTGTTTGTGTGTGTGTATGTGTGTATGTGTATATGTATGCATGTGTGTATGTTTGTATGTGTGTGTATTTGTATGTATGTGCGTGTATGTGTGTGTGTGTATTTGCTGTACCAGGCAGGAGAAGAGCATCTCTGAGGAAAACACTGGGGGAAAGGCCAGCAATCTCAGCAGAGTGACCTTTGGAGGAAAAATGATCCACAAGGAAGTGACCCCAGAGAAGTGAGGGAGCTATTCTGGGAGACATTATTCCATATAACCATCTGGGAACAAGAGTGAAAATTCAGTAAGAGAGTCACCTTCTCTCTCGGGATCTCAGTTTCCTTATCAGTAAATGGACTGGTTTGTACAGGGGAGAAGGATATTTAAAGTCCCTTCCAAGTCCAACATTAAAGAATTCTGTGATTGTAACATGGCTGTGTGTGTTGGTGGGACTGAGATCTCCCTTTAAAACTGAACAAAGCCAGCCGGGGCCCAACTTTGCTAGTGTCTGGTGAGTACCAGGCTTATCCAGGTGGTAGAATAATGATGGCAGCTAGCTTTAACTTTCCTCCCAAAAACTGTGGGAGAGAAATGTCCCCATGTTACAGATGAGCAAATAGAGGCTCTAGGTGCCTAAACCATTGTCATGATCACAGGGCTATCAGGACAGAGAACCAAGATTTACACTCAGATCTCCTGGCTCCAGACTCATTCTGTGTTGCAGGCTCTGTGATGACAGAGATGTCAGGAAGGGCTGGATGCCCCTCAAATCATCTCCCCTACTTGATGTCCCTATATTTGAAATTATTTGAAGAGAATAACTTTCGGGGCAGCTAGTTGGGGCAGTGAACAGAGCACCTACCCTGGAGTTAGGAGGACCTGAGTTCAGATTTGGTCTCAGACACTTGACACTTATTAGTTGTATGACCTTGGGCAAGTCACTTAACCTGGTTGCCTTGCCTCCAAAAAAAAAAAAGAGAGAGAGAGAATAATTTTTGCTTTGTAATGTGGACATGTATAAGCTCCCTGAGAACAAAAATCATTTTTCATTTTTCTCCATGCAACTCTGGTGCCTCACCCAGAGTAAGAATTTACTGCTTGCTAAATGACAACCCAATTGAAAACACCAGGACACCTAGGTGTAATGTTCATCACCCAGGCATCACCTCCATGCCGTGACAAGGGATCAGAAGAGATTTTTGGCAGAGGACAAAGTAACTCATTGGCTTAAATCTGTCCTGTGGTATAAAGGGTCTGGAACATAGTAGGCACTCTAGAAATACTAGCTGAATCTAGTCAACAAAAATGGCTGATACCAACTCCACTCTCGAGAACAGAGATGTATAGAACGGAGGGGAACAAAAGCTGGAGGTCAGGGGAATCACCTGAAAGGTAAAGGCAAAGCAGGAGGAGTAGGGAGGGGCAGCAGGGACACCTTTGGGGCTCCACTCAGTGAGACTGAGCTTCCAGGACCAAGGAGGGGCAGAGTGCCTTTCCATGTGGCACACATAAAAATCACATTCTGCTCGGGAGTGGAAGGTAGGGTGGGATGCAATGTACTTACAGATATTAATACAAGCTAACATGAGAGGTAGGTACTATTATTCCTATTTTACAGGTGAGGAAACTGAGGCAGATAGAGATGAAGAGATTTGCCCAGGGTCACATAGCTAATAAGTGTCTGAGGAAGAAATAGAACTCATCTTCCTCATTCCAAATCCAGGTACGTAAATATTGGGCCAATACAAAATAAACACAAAAAGATTTGGGAGGGGGGCACTTGTATAGTAACTGAGGAACCCAGGAAAGGCCTGGTGAGGGAGATAGTACCTGAACTGAGTTTTGAAGGATGTCATTCTGCGGACAGCTGGAGCCCCTGGCTCGGTTGGGGGACCACATTTTAGGAAGGGTAGTGATAAGCTCCAGACTGTGCAGAGGAGGACAGACAGGAATGTGGAGGGTTTGAGGAGGGTTGAAGGAGGGGGGATTATTTAGTCCTGGAAAGATAAGACTTGTGCAAGTGTGAGAAGGGGGGCTGGCAGGAATGTGACATGGACCAGTAATCAAATTCCTTCCACTTGTTCCCCACCCTCATCCCCCAGGGCAGAAGTGGAAGAAATGGGTTACTGAAGAGGCAGCCTTAAATCTTGATATAAATAAAATTTTCCCAAGAGTTAGAGTGGTCCAAAAATGGGGTGGGGAGTAGCCCTGGAGGCAGTGGTCTCTCCTTTGCTGTCAATCTACACACACGGGCTAGGGACCCCCGGCTGGATATGAATTAGAGGAAACCGATTCTCATTCAGGTTTGGCTCAGGCTGACTGATCTCCCAGGTCCCTTCCAACTCTGAATCCCAGGATGCTGAGAAGGGTGCAAAGACTTCAAAGCTCTGGCTGTCTTATCCAGGGCCAGCCCTGATGATGATGATGTGTATTTCCCTTGGCAAGGAAGGCTCTCACACGTGGGACTGACCTGATGTGGTTAGTCCATAAGAATTAAATAATAATTTACATCAAGTCCTTCACGTATCCTGACCACAGAGGAAGAGTCTTATTGGACAGTCTTCTGTAAGCTGAAGTGGAAAAAAACTGCCCCCTCCACCCCGCCATAGCCAGAATGAAAAGAACTGAGTGGAATCATTCTGCCTACGTAGCACATGATCCACAGGGGTGGCGTGGGGAGCACGGGGAGGCAAATAGGGGCAGAGACATTTAGGACCAACTGAAATGTCATCCCTTCTAAGGAGCATCCTCACATTACCCCAGGCAGCAAAGCCTCCCCCATCATTCACACCAAGGCATCCAACTTCCGCATGCCAGGCTGATGTTCCTAGAGCAAACGTCTGATTCTGAAACTCCCTCACTCAGTAAACACCAATGGCTTGCTGTTCCAAACATAAGTGCCTCAGTTTGACATTGAAATCCCTTCACTTATACAAACTTACCTTTCTAGTCTTATCTTAGACATTATTCTCCTTCTTGTATTTTGTGTTTCGGTCAAAGTCACCTTCTTGTGACTGGGCCCTAGACCTGGAACCAGGAAGGCTTGCCTTTAAATCTTCTCTCAGATGCTTACTGACTGTGTGACCCTAGGCAACTCACTTAACCTCTTAGTCTCAGTTTCTTTATCTATAAAGTAGGGGACTAGACTAACTGCCCCTAAAGTCCTTCCTAACTCTAAATTTGGGACCCTTTAAGACTCTGGAAGAAAGCACCTAAGACGATGAAGGACCTTGGGGTGCTTCCACCTGAGGATTTGTTGAAGGAATTAGGACATGACCGTATGAATTTCTCCATCCCTTTGTCTTTAAGCCTGGAATGCTCCCTCTCTTCTTGGAAGGCCTTGTTTCCTGTAAAACTTATCTCAAGGCCACCCTCTACAATCAACCATTTGTATCCCCCCAGTTACTTGCCTCTTTCTCCTTAAAGTGACCTTGGGTAACAAGAATGGGTGGCATTGTGTAAAGTAAGTAATCTGTCCTTTCTGTTCGCTCCTCCCTTGGGGAAGGGACATAGTCCGACTTCATCTATGCCTTGCCTACCCTACCCCGTCCCCTTTTCTTTCTCCTATTGGAAGCCAGAGATATCATTAGCTACATCTCATTACAAAAACTCACTCATTTTTAGTCTAGGGACAATATAATGGATCTCATTTCCATGTGATACATTCCCTGCTGTTTTCTGGAGTTTCAGCAGATGAAAAGTTATTCATACTATCACCACAGTTCAGAGCCCCCAGTTAGGAAGGTAAAAGGTCCCATTTGTTGATCTCCCTCCTAAATTGAGAGTGCCCAGAACTAAACACTATACTTTCAGATGTGGATTGAGTAGGCAAATAGTGAGATTATCACCTGTCTTGTTCCGAATACTATACCCCTCTTAATTCAGCCTAGTATCATATTCAATCTTTCAGCATCTAACACAGGACTCTACTTAATAAATGAATATTTCATGGTACCAATCTCTAGCGAGCCTATAGCATCTCTACCAAACCTCAGAAAGGCACAAGGAAAAAGGTGAACTGAAGAACTGGATTCTTCCTCTATAAATGCTCATTTCTGGACAGATTTCACAGAACAAATCCCTGCACATTCTTGTCTTTCATATCTAAACCCTCAGGCCTTCTTGTGAACAGAGAAAAGGGCCCTGGAGCAGGCCCATTGTCTTTGCTGTTCCTGTGCACTTTACCATTTTCCAGTCCCTCTGGATTATACAAGGTCCACTAGCCTTTACAGGTACAAATGGGCTGCTCTGAGTCTGAAAAGGACATGCTCTTATTCCTTGTAAACGTGACCCCTCAGAGTGTGCAAGAGACATCATTTTTCTCACTGTCTTTCATCATATAATTTCGTTATAAATTGGGGAAATTAATTGACCAGGAATCTGGTCAACTTCTCTCCTGCTAATACATATATACAGAGGAAATTGTAAGTATGGGATGATTTCTAGGTCTCTAGATCAGGGTTCTTAATCATTTTGGGGGAAAGGGGGTCAACCCTTGTAGCAGTCTAGTGAAGTCTATGGACCTCTTATTTGAATAGTGTTTTCAAATAATGGAAAGAAATGCTAAATTTCAATGAGCAGTGAGTAAAAATACAGATGTATTTTTTTTCTATTGAAGTTTATGGACCTCCTGAAATCTGTCATGGACCACCCGAGGGGGTCGAGAACCCCAGACTAATAGCTCCTTCTCTAAATCTTCCGAACCTTTACAGATGAGCTAATAGTTTCCTTCTCATTCCCTTATTCCACCTAACTACTTTAATCAATCAATTATTAAACATATATTATGTGCTCAGTGCTGGGGATCCACAGACAAAAGTCATGTACTCCATTCCTTCAAGGGGCTTACAAATTTTGGGTTTTTTTGTCTCTTTGAATATTTTATTTTTTTAAATTACATATTAAAACTATTTTTAACATTCATTAAAATTTTTTTGAGTTTGAAATATTCCCCTCCCCCTTCAATGAAAAGGCAAGCAATTTGATAAAAAATTATACATGTGTAGTCATGTAATACATATTTCCATATTGGTCATTTGTGAAGAAATATAGACAAAAAAGCCCCAAGAAAAATAAAGGAAGTTTTTTAAAAAAGTATTTTTGAATCTATATTCAGACTCCATCAGTTCTTTCTCTGTGATGACTGGCATTTTTTTATCACCAGTCTTTTGGATTTGTCTGGGATCACTGTATTGCTGAGAACACCTAAGTCATTTACAGTTGATCATAATACAATATTGCTGTTAGTGTGTACAACGTCCTCCTGGTTTTGCTTACTTCACTATGTGTCAGTTCACATAAGTCTCTCCAAAATCATCCTGTTCATCATTTCTTACAGCACAATAGTATTGCAATCACATACCACAACTTGTTCAGTCATTTCCCAGTTGATAGGGATCCTGAAAATTTCCAATTCTTTGCCACTACAAAAAGTTTTTGAACAACTATTTTTGCACATATAGATCCTTTCTCCTTCTTTGTAGCTCTCTTTGGGATACAGACTTAGTGGTATTGCTGTGTCAAAGGTTATGTGCTGTTTTATAGTCCTTTGGGCATAGTTCCAAATTGCTTTCCAGAGTCATTGGATCAATTCACAACTCCACAAACAGTGCATTAATGTCCCAGTTTTTCCCATATCCCAGTCAAAATTTGTCATATTCCTTTTCTGTCACATTAGCCAATCTGATAAATATGAGGTGGTAGCTCAGAGTTGTTTCAATTTGCATTCTCTAATCAATAGTGATTTAGAGCATTTTTAATATGACTATAGATTACTTTGAGCTCTTTTGAAAACTGCCTTTTCATATTCTTTGACCATTTATTAATTGTGGAATGATTCAGATTCTCATAAATTTGACTCAGTTTTTTATATATTTGAGAAATGAGGTTTTTAGTCACTCCCTATCTCTTTTCCTGCTTTCTTTTTAATCTTGGCTGTCTTGGTTTTACACAAGCAAAACCTTTTTCATTTCATATAATCTAAATGATCAATTTTACATCCTGTGATGCTATTTCTTATTTGGTCCTAAATGCTTTCCTTATTTATAGATCAGACAGGCAAACTATCTCATGCTTCCCCAATTTGCTTATGGTATCACCATTTATGTCTAAATTATGTACTCATTTTTACCTTATTTGGGAATATGGTGTGAGAAGTTGGTCTATGCCTAATTTCTGCCAAACTGCTTTCCAGTTTTCCCAACAATTTTTGTCAGATTGTGAGTTCTTGGGCCCAAAACTCAGTTCAAGATTACTAGGGTCATTTACTACAGTGTATTGTGTACCCAGTCTGTTCCACCAATCTACCAGTAACAGTGCCACGTTGTTTTGATGATTACTGCTTTGTAATATAGTTTTGAGATCTGGTACGACTAGGCCACCTTCCTTCACGTTTAAAAAAATTAATTCCTTTTATTTTCTTGGCCTGTTGTTCTTTCAGATAAATTTTATTATTTTTTCTAGATCTATAAAATATTTTTTAGTAGTTTAATTGGTATGGCACGAATAAGTAGATTTATGTAGGTAGAATTGTCATTTTTACTATATTGGATCAGCCTACCCATGAGTAACTAATATTTTCCCAATTGTTTAGATCTGACTTTATTTGTGTGAAAAGTGTTTTGTAATTGTGTTCATATAGTTCCTGGGTTTGCCTTGACAGAGAGATTCCCAAGTATTTTATGTCGTTTACAGTTATAGTAAATGGAATTTCTCTTTCTATCTCTTGCTGCTGGGCTTTGTTGGTAATATGTAGAAATGCTGATGATTTGTGTGAGTTTATTTTATATCCTGAAACTTTGCTAAAGTTGTTAAATTATTTCAACTAGTATTTTATTGGAATCTCCAGAATTCTCCAAGTATACCGTCAGATTATCTGCAAAGGATGATAGCTTTGTTTCCTCATTGCTTATTCTAATTCCTTCATTTTCTTGTCTTGTTGCTAAAACTAACATTTCTAGTACAATGCTGAACAACGGTGGTGATAAGGGCATCCTTGCTTCACCCTGATCTTGCTGGGAAATCTCTTACTTTATCGCCAGTACAGACAATGCTTGCTGATGGTTTGGGATAAATATTACTTATCATTTTAAGGAAAGCGCCATTTATTCCTATGCTTTCTAGTGTTTTTAATAGGAATGAGTCGTGTATTTTGTCAAAAGTTTTTCTGCATTTATTGAGCTAATTATATGATTTTTGTTAGTTTTGGTATTGATATGGTCAGGTATATTGATAGTTTTCCTAATATTGAACCAGCTCTGTATTCCCTGAATAAATTCCACCTGGTCGTAGGATATGATCTTTGTGATATGTTGCTGTGATCTCTTTGCTAGTATTTTATTTAAAATGTTTGCACCAATATTCATTAGGGAAATTTGTCTACAATTTTCTTTTTCTGTTTTTGCTCTTCCTGGTTTAGGTATCAGCACCATATTTGTGCCATGAAAGGAATATGATAGGATTCCTTTTTGTCTAATTTTTTCCAAATACTTTATATAGTATTGGAATTGTCCTTTAAGTGTTTGGTAGAATTTATTTTGTTCTGGGGCTTTTTTCTTAGGGAGCTCACTGATGGGGTGTTCAATTTCTTTTTATAAGATAAGTCTATTTAAGTATTCTATTTCCTCTCCTGTTAATCTGGGGTATTGGTTACATTTGAATTGTTAAAAAATAAAAAAGCAAGTTTCTCCTGGTTAAACCTGACTCCCTAATCACACAGCCTTGGACAGTGGGCAGCTACTCAGATGCTGCTTTCTGAGCTGTCTTGATTGCTCTGAGTTTCAGTGGGTTTCACCAGGTCACAATAGTTGGGCCCCCAACTCGCCTCAGGAAAATAACCTGATGGCAGCCCTCATCCCCTCCATACTATGTGACCCCCTAGTCAGCAAAGGATTGCCCCCAAGGGAGGAGTTCTTAACCTGGGTCTGTGAACTTAAAAAAAATTTGTAACTGCATTTCAACATAAGTGTTTCCTTGGTAATCCTAGGTATTTTATTTTGTGCATTTTTAAAAGCATTGTGAGAATGAAGTCTTAGATTTCAAAAAGGTCCATGACATATACAAAGTTTAAGAAGCCCTGCTACCAGGCACCCTCTGAAAAGATGCTCTCTCCACAGCAGGGGTGCAGGGGAGGACCGAGTGAGGACCCGGAGCAGTGCAGTGATTGCTTCGGGGCCAGCAGGCAGAAGTCAAGCAGGGATCTCCTGTCCAAAGGCCAGGACTGAATGCCTAACTGGCTCCCAGTGATCTCCCCACCCCTCACTATGACCTCCCTCTGGGCCTGGGGAGGGGCAGTCACAGATGTTTCCCATGTTCCCCTCATCTCAATCAAAGGCAAACCTTAGAAATCAGAGCCAGAGAGGAACAGAGGGGAGAGCAGAGAAGCCTGCTGGGAGCTTGGCTGGGGGCCCAGCCCTTCATGGGACAGGAGAGGCAGGAAGGAAAAGGGGTAGGTGGGAAGGGGAACTATATCATACCTGCAGGATCTCTGCACAGTGAGTTTCATCAAGCAAATAAGCAATTAGTAACATTTATTAAACACTTACTGTGTGCCAGGCACTGGGCATACAAAAAGAGGGAAAAGATCAAGGAGGTCTCACTCTCCAGTGGGTGACCCCACCACACTCACTATAGCTACTTTCCCCAAACCTTTTTATCCCTCCTCAAATCTTCCATGGTTCCTTCTCCCCAAACTCTCTCAGCTGGGAACCTGGCCTCATATCTTACTGAAAAAATGAGGCTCTCCTCCTCCCCCTCATCTCACGTCGCCCAGACACCTGCCACTCTCTCCTCCTCCACCTGTCTCACAAGAAGAGTTGCTCCTTCCCTTTGCCAAGGCAAACCCCTCTACATGCACAAGTGGTCCCATTCCATCCCATCTTCTGCAGCTGATTGCCCCCTTGATGATGATCTCAGCTCTCACTCACCTCTCATCTCTCCCTGTTCTGATGGCTGCTTCCCATCTGTCTACAAACATACCCACCTCTCCTCTGCCCTCAAAAACGTCTCACTTGATTCATCAATCCATCCCTCAAACTCTTGTCCCATATCTTTCTTCCTTTTGTGGCCAAAATAGGTACCTCCACTTTCTCTCCTCCCTGTCTCTTCTTAACTTTGTGTTTGGGCTTCAGGCCTCATCATTCGTTAAAACCAATCAGTCCAAAGTCATCCTGGACATTCCCCAGTTCTGGGCCCCCTTCTCTGCTGCCTGTATATTATTTCACTTGGTGATACTAGCAGCTGCCCTGGCTTCAGTTGTCATCTCATCAATGCTTCTCACATCTACTTGTCCAAACCTAACACATCTCCCCTGCCCTCCAGTCTCACATCTTTGATTGCAAATTGGACTTCTTAAACCAGATGACTCATAGATGTCTAAAAATAAACATATTCCAAGCTAAACTTTATCTTTCCCAGAAAATCCTATCATTTCCTTAACTCCCTTATTACTTAATAAATATGTATTTTCTTCCTCCCTCCCTCCCTTTCTCCCTCCCTCCCTCCCTCCCTTCCTTCCTTCCTTCCTACTTAAAATTTGCTTTCAAATGTTCAGCCCCAAGGAGAACCAGAGTTCTCTTCATGCTTTGGTTTCTTTCCTTCCAAGGATATTGCTCACAACTGAGTTGCCCTCGATGAGCACTGTCTTAAGACCCAGAGTAAAGAAAGTCCCTGCCCTCAAGAAGCTCACAGTCTATGGGGAGACAATACCAAACAATGCTGTACTGCCTCCAAAGGTGGAGCCAGTTTGACTGTCATGCTGACTCTCCAAGGTCACCCAGGTTAAGAAGTAAATTGCAGGGCCAGGATTGAGAATACTTTCATTCCTCATTCAGCTATCTTTCCATTAATCTACAAAGTCCTTAGAAGATGTGTATAGCAAAAAAGGTCAGCGCTAGGGCAGAGAACCAGGTTTCCTGACTCCCAGATAGCTCCCATAGGTAGAGTCCAAGGAGGCAAGATGCCTGACAGAAGTCAGGGAGGATGGAGCCCCTTCTGAGTTTGGAGCTCTAGGCCTCTCACACTGACCCAGACCTCAGATGGAGGTATCCTTTGACACTGGTACACCAGACAGAGGAACAGACTACACAGGGCTCAGGGTTCTGGGCTGGGCTTCTGGGTCTCTTGCAGCCCTGTCTCTTCCTCTCTGGTGGAGGGCTGCTCATTCCTTCTGGTCAGAAAAAGGTTTTCCGAGTCCCAGTTGCTGAGCAACTTCAAGTCACTTGTTCTCAGAGCTGTGGGTCAAACGTCTGTGCTCACCTGGGGCTGTTTATATTCCAGAGCTTTCCTGTAGTCAGCCAGCCAGCCTCCCAGGGCTGGAAACAGCATTCACTCTGGGGAAGGGCCTCTGGCTCCAGAAACTCCACAGAGGAAGGAGCGTAAACAGGTCTGTCTTGTTGCATTAGAGCCGGTGGTAGGTATAAACACGCCAGCTCTAACTCATTACAAGTTCCAGCTGTCTCCTCTAGAGTCAAGCCTGCAAAACAAGGCTTCACAAACACACCTCCCTTTTCTTGCCTTCTCATTCTTTCCTGAGCCTCCTTAGAACCTCTTCTTCCACTGGTCCCCCCCTCTTCCCTCTCCCCTTTCTTGTATCTTCCTCTCCTTCCTCATTTATCTCCCCACTTTTCCTCCTTCCTTCCTTTCTTCCTTCCTTCCTTCCTCCTTCTCTCCTTTGCTTCCTTTCTTCCTTCCCTTGTTAAAATTTATGTTTGAATGTTCAGCCTAAAGTTTTCTTCACAATTCAGTTTCACTCC
The DNA here is from genome assembly GCA_028658325.1 of Potorous gilbertii. Lineage (NCBI taxonomy): Eukaryota > Metazoa > Chordata > Mammalia > Diprotodontia > Potoroidae > Potorous > Potorous gilbertii. The sequence goes on from CM053770.1 coordinate 17,172,288, forward strand.
TTGCAAGGAGGCTTCGTGCTGCTTTCCTATCCTGCTGGGCCGTCCTTGAATACTCCCTGTAGGAGGAATGAGTTGTATGTCAGGACCTAACCCTCCATTTGAGCCTTTCATGGCTTTTCCTCTCATCCTGACTGAGCACAGACGTAGCCTTCCTTTTACCAGCTGCAGGGGAGACTGAACCAGAACAGGCTACCTGGCCCCTCTGGAACACCTGCATTTCTGGCAACAAAGTAATTCTTAGCAATTAAGAATGAAGGATGCTCCAGGAGGGTCTGCCTCCAACCTGAGAGTCATGGACCAGATGTGGGGGGTAAAGTCCACACCATCTACTTCTTGGGCTTGTGCTTTAACCACAACTTCATAGGCCCTAAAAGAGTTGAAGAATGTGTGGAAAATACAAACCCCCTCCTGTTGTGCTGCTGGGTGGTTTAGGCTAAAGGGGGCCCTTCACTCTAATCGGTGGCCAGTCTGAGGACGAGTGTGAAGAGATCTTCTGACCTTTACTTAATTATAAACCAGATTTATTCAAAGCTATATTTGCTTGCTTTAAAAAATGCAGTGCAATTTTTTATTTATTTTTAATTTATAGGATAAACCAAACATTTCTACAACATAGCATGATACAATAAAATTATTTCGCAAGAAACTATGCCAACTGGCAACATCAGATGAAATGTTCATCTGATCCCTGAAGTATATCTATGTTTTCTGAGAACATGCGAAAATTCTGTCATGCAGAAAGTTGGCAGGATTGACCCAGCCACTGGTCAGGACCACCTGAGCTTCTCCCACCCTCTCTCTGCGGGACTCCAAGTCAGGGCTAGACAACACTGCCTCTTCCCCTTCTTTACAGAGTTGTTGAGGAGTGAGGTGGATCAGAAGATCCTTGCTGTCTCCCCCTACTTATTTCCCCTTTGCTTGGCTGTCTCCTTGAGCTCGAGGGATCTCAGGATATCTGGTCTGTCCAGATAGGCATGTACACATGTGAGCCATGGCTATTGGCTGTGAGAAGTCAGAGGGTACTTGGAAGCATGCTACCTTTCATCCTCTCTCCACCTCCAGCTCCCAAGGCCCTTTGGTCAGGATGGTGGCTGGGTTTTTAATCTCTAGTTTCTCTAGCTTTGACACCCACAACCTCCCAATCTACACTCCTCCAGCCAGGAAAAAATGCTCTGTTTGCATTATGACACAATATCTGTGTGATTTTCTCTTATCTGCAGCTCCTTCCTGGGAGTTATTCAAGTCAGGAGCCCAAGGAATGTGTCCGTTCTCAGGCCAGGGAGGCTGCTGACCACAAAGCATAACTATATTTGTTCACTAACAAAGGAGTTTTCAAATGTCAAAGGCCGAATTTAAGAGGGCCCAACCTTCAGGAGGGCTCTGGAGGTTGAGGAAAAAAACATTTTTGAGAAGAATAGTCAGAGGAAAACAGATTTTTTTTTCACCTTCACAAAGCTATTGCTGGATACACTGGTGTGGTCATTCAAATAGTTCCTTCCCCCATACTCGGAAGGTTTGGGGTGCCATGGTCAGAACCATATGAACCCCTCAACTCTCCAGGCTTCTGTCTGTCTCATGGTCTGTCCTCTCCTGCAGGTAGCCCTGCCCAATGCGCAATTAGAAGCTATTTGGGTAGGTCCCCTTCTTGTGTAACTAGATCAATGCCCTCATCTTACTGGAGCTGAGAGATTCAGTGAGTCTGTATGTGACATAAATGAAGAATTTTCTGAAGAGCCCTGACCCCTCTGCCAATCATTTCTTTAGCCCCGTAAGGCTTATGAGGCACTTCCTCTCAAAATAACCCCTTGAGGTAGATGAGTATAGCAAGTATTATGTTCACTTTAAAAAGTGGTGAAATAATTTTGTCCCACCATTCCTCTGGGGCAGGGATGACTTCATTTTTGTCCTTGAATTCTCCATTCCTAGAACGATATCAGGTTTATAGAAGGTCTCAGGAAATGCTTGTAGAAGGAAGGAAGTGACAGAAGCAAAACTTGAAATCAGTACTCGCGACACCAAGACCTCTGTCTAGTACACAGTGTGCTGTTCTGGGGTTGGTGAGTCAGGTAGACTGAGCCCTAGTTAAGAGGACAAAGCTGGCAGGACTGAGGGAGGGGCTGGCATGGAGCGGAGCTGGGTAGCTGGCTCTTCCTTTGGAGGATGCCTGGCTTCCTGCTGTCCCCATGCTTGCCCCCAAGTCTTTAGCCTTCCCATCCCAGGGAGTGCTGACCTTTCCCAAACTCCTCCTCCCTGTAATACTTGGCCTTCCTCTGTCTCATCCCCTACAACCTTGGTCTCTGCAGGGAGGGAATTCATGGCAGCAGAGGCAGGGAGGGATTTCTGGGGGATTTGCCTTTGCATTCCTAGCACTGAACCTAGCACCTAGTACACAGTAGGAGTTTAATAAATGCTTCCTGTTGTTGTCCAACCTGTACTTTAACAATTCTGTAAGCTTATGGTAGATATTCCCTCCAATGGGGCATTCACAGAAGACTCATCCATTTTTTATCTTTCCTGGGCAGCACCTCTCACTCTTGAGACACAGCTCTCTTTGTTTTTTAATCATACCTTTTCTTGGTGGTATCCTTGGATCCTAAATGTAAAGTTTAAAGGGTTCCCAGAGGTCATTTAGTCCTGAGGCCCAGGGAGATGAATGACTAGCCCAGAATTACAGAGGCAGTAGGTATCTGAGGAAGACTCAAACCATAGCCATTGTTTTTTTTTTACTGGACATTTTCACTGTCTCCCAATTATCAGGAGAATGAGCTCTGTGCTTTTTGAGTGAGGCAGTCTTTATCTTTTTGGCTGCTGAAGTCAAACCTCCTGCAAAGGAAAAAAAAAGCCTTCCTCAGTCCTCCTTAATATTAGTCTCTTCCCTCTGAGGCTATCCTCAATTTATCATATATATTATATATGATGTTTGCACATAGTTGTTTACATATTATCTCCCCCATTAGACCAGGAGCACAAACATTTTTTTCCCTGTCTTTTGTATTTTTTCTTTTTTTGCTTCTTTGTAATAGCACAATGACAGGTAGATAGTAGGTGCTTAATAAATAGTTGTTGACTTGACTGTATTGATGGTATCAACATTTAAAAGTGTGGAATGGAAAGGAAACAGCAAACTCCAGAGTCCTCTCTGAGACTGTTCTGAACACAGGGAGCATCTCCTGCTCTGGTGAAGGCCTGTCCCCCACCATGGGTCACTGTCTCCCAACGTCTCCACTGCCCACAGGAAGTAGTTGGATGATTCCCCCACCTCTGGCCTCACACCTGGCTCTGCATCATGGTCTGTCCTCTCTATCTGCCCAGATTTCTTTTTCCTCCTCCATATAAACTCAACTGAAAGGAATGCATCCCATCAAGGAGACTTCTTGATAATGCCAACAGCAGTCATTCCAAAGCTGTGGGAGGGAGTTGGTGATTGGATCATCCCAAGACTCAAGTCTGCATACTTCTTCTTTGTGGGACTTGACTTTGGTGCTGCTGTCCGCTACCTCCCTTGGCCCATGGCACCTCAGGCAAAAATAACTCCAAGAAAGTAGGAGGGAAAGAAGATGAGAGAGCCCCAGGGGGCGTCTCTTTGATGGGGCTTACTGGTTGAGAAGTCTTTTAATCCAATAGAGGCCTCTACTTCCCCACTTGCAAATTAGTCTGAAGTCACAGATGAGAGATGTAGGTGAAAGCCACAATGTAGAGAGAATAAGCAGACTGGAAAAGCAGGCAAGAGCTTCCAGTGGCAAGTAGAGGGCTTTATACCGGCTTGTTGAGAGGCTCACACTAGTCTGCGAAGGACTTGGCCAACCTTGAACCACATAAACTTCAGCTGTCCTGTTCCTGTTTCCTGCTTGGGGGGTCCATGATTTCTCCTGTGTGGGCGTCACCTCCCCCAGGGTAGATTGCACACCATCCACTCCTTTTCCTCCAGAGAGGTTCTGGCCCAGGCCCTTATATGCATCCTACAGAAAGAGTCTGCCCCATCTCTAGATGGGCCTCTTTATATTTCCTACATATTGGGGTGGGTCATGTTCTGATATCTGTAGTACTGGCCAACTTAGTATTCCTTGTGCATGACTTTCCCTTTCCCATCTGGCCTTCAGTCAGTCAGTAAACACTGATTAAGCACCTACGAGGTGCCAGGCACCATCTTCCCTATGCCTTTGTCCTAGACGTATCCCCCATGTTGCATGTCCGTCTTCCTCATCTTTGACCTTGAGAATCCTTGACTTCCTTTAGCTCCTGCACCATCTTCTATAGAAGATTCCCCACCCCCCATCCTGCCCAGCCACTAACGTGTCCCTTCTAAGGTGACCTTGCATCTCTTCTGTATTAATTTCATATAAATATACTTATGGACCTAAGATGATGGGATTATTAAAGTTCTAGAGCTAAGAAAGTCTGTCTGATCTAAACCTTCATTCTGCAGGTGAGAAAACTGAGGTAAAGATGATTGAGTGAATTGCCCACGGACACACAAGTGCCAAAGGTGGATCTTGAACCCGGCTCTGCCCAGCTCTCCTGAAACCCACTCTTTCCACTGTGTTACCTTGCCCCAGTATAAATGCTGGCTGTTAGCCACCCCCGCCTACTTTTTTATTTTAAGCAGATGAAGGAGCTGAAACCTGGAGTGTTATATGGTCTACCTGTGGTCACATGGAACATAGCAGGGCCAGTATTTGAACAGAGGTCCCCAAATTCAGTGTGTAATAAAGACAACAACTAACATTTCTATAACACTTTAAGGAAGTTTTCTCATTTGGTGCTCACAGTAATGTCTGGAGCTGGGTGTTGCTATCAGCTATCAAGGATGGCATTCAGCATTGGTGGACATGGCCAAAAGGTCAAGGAAGACCAAGATTAGTGAATAAAATGAAGTGTGACCCATAAGTAGGTCACTAGTAACTTTGGAGAAGAGATTCTAGGAGAGGGGACAGGATTCTAGGGACGGGGAGAGAGTTGCCCCGGGTCACACAAGTAGCAAATGACAGGGGCAGGATTTGAAGCTAAATCCTTTTCCTCTAAACCCCAAGTCTTTTTTGACTCTTGATGCTTCTGTTTGTCATCTGCTACAGCATCCATTCTCTTATCCCAGGTTGATGTTCAGCCAGTGGAACAAAGATGGGAGCTATGCTCTTTCCCCAAGGACTGCCAATCTCTGTCCAACCAGCCGGGCTTTCGATCCACATTCCCTTCCACTATGGGCTTTTCAAAAGCTGGCAAGCAGAATCAAATCACATTCGTTTTGTGGCATTGTTTCCTGAAGCCTTCACCAGAGGCTAATCAAGATGTGGGGGTGATCTGGGCTCCTCCAAGATTGGGCCAATGGGGCACAAGCTCTGGCAAGCTCTGCCCAGTCACAGGTCTTGTGGTCAGCTGAGCAGCTGAGGCTGTGCATCACCACACTGGCCCAGGGGAAGAATTGTTTGGCTACAGTGTCTCTCAAAGACCTACTGAGTCACAGAGGGACTGCAATCTGCATTGGTACAGAGGGGAAATAGGAGGTCATGAAGGTGTAGAAGTAATTAACGAAAAATGGTTTCTTGTAAATAGCCATTCATCCAGGAGGACTCCTGGTTTATGCCTGGTGATTGGTAAAGAATGCTGATTTCATCTGCGTTTCTCTCAAGCAGGCTCAGGACTAAAAATAGGGAAAATGATCAGCTGTCTATAGCATAGCACTAGAGGGTAACACGAGGCACACTTCCGTCTCTCCTCTCCCTCCTTTCTTCCCTTCTCTCTTTTCCCCTGCTCTCTCTCTCTCTCTCTCTCTCTCTCTCTCTCTCTCTCTCTCTCTCTCTCTCTCTCTCATGCACGCACACACACACACATACACATTTTAAAAATATGTCTACATCTCACCCTAACTGGGAGTGCCAGGGCTATTCATGGCAGCGTCCCACTACTGACCACCATGGGAGCTTTCACCTGCTCTGATTTGAACCTGCTTAGCTACCCCCCACACACACACTTCTGGGAGCTTAATTTATTAATGCCAAATTTGGGGAAGATGCTCAATCATTTTACCTATGCAGTTCAGGACTCCTGAGTTCAAACAATCCACCACCCTCAGCCTGCCCAAGAGCTAGGATTACAGGCAGCCTCACCATGTGCACCCCACACCTAAATTTTGTTTAACCCAAGATATCTTCTTCTTTCTTGTTGTTGATATCTTTTATTTCTATATTCCAGTCACTATTAGATATCAAATCTGCCAATTCCAAGTTGAGCCCTCTATTATTAGAAAGAAAAATAGTTAAATAAAATCAATTAATACAGTGACTGCATCTCACAGTATATGAACCCTACACCAATAGTTTCCTACCTCCTGCCCTATTGAGGGAATAGATGTATGTCTGTTCCTCAGCAATGAGAAGGGTCATGACAATACTCAGCATTTGCCTTCCTTTGAATGTTCTTTGTGTAGGCATTTTAAAGTAAAATTTTATTTTTTCCCCAATTACATGTGAAGACAATTTTAGCATTCATTTTTACAAGATTATGAGTTCCAAAATTTTCTCTCTCCCTCCCTTCCCTTCTTCCTAAAATGGTAGGCAGTTTGATACAGGTGCTATCATGTAAAAATATATCTCTATTAGTCACAGTTATGAGAAACAAAACAGATCAAAAAGGAAAAAAGTCACAGAAAAGAATGAAATAAGTGAAAAAAATATGCTTTGATCTGCATTCAGAGTCCATCAGTTCTTTATCTGGATGTGGATGGCATTTTTCTTTGTGAATCCTTTGTCCTTGTCTTGGAACATCGTGCTGCTGATCATCACACAAGGCTGCTGATGCTGGGTACAATGTTGTCCTGGTTCTTCTCCTTTCACTTGGCATCCATTCATATGAGTCCAAGCTCTTTCTGAAATCTTCCTGCTAATCATTCCTTATGTTAATCATCACATTCATATGCTACAGCTTGTTCAGCCATTCCCCGACTGATGGCCATCTCCTCAATTTCCAATATTTTGCCCCCACAAAAAGGGCTGCTATAAATATATTTGCACATATAGGTTGTGTAGGCATTTTTATGGTCATTGTATGCTTTATTCTCTTGGTTCCGTCTACTTCATTCTGCATCAGTTCATGCAAGTCTTCCTAGGTTTCCCTGAATTCTGCATATTTGTGATGCTGAACAATAATATTTCATCACATTCATATATCACAATTCATTTAGTTGTTCCCCAATTGATGGGCACCTGCTTTATTTACTGTTAGGAATTGTTTGAAAGAAAATGACTTTTCTTTCTGTCCTTTAATTAGCCAATCAATCAGTGAGTATTTATAAAGCATCTACTATGTGCTATACACTGTAGCTACAAATACAAAGAATGAAGGGCCCCCTTACTTTCAGTGAGCATACATTCTAATAAAGGAGACAAGTGCATATGAAAATATTCACTGCATATATATAAAGTTAAGATGTAGTTTAATTTAGTTAGTTTGGGAAGGAAGGCATGAGAGGTTGGTAGGGATCATGAGAAGCTTCACACAGAAAATGGTACATGAGTTGTGCCTTAAAGGAAGAGGACTCTAGGAGGCAAGGGTAGGGAGCAAATGCATTCCTGGCATGGGGGATGGCCAGTGAAAATGGATATGGAATGTTCCAAAAATGAGACACAGAGAGAATGGTCGTTTGTTTTGGGTCTCAGAAGGTGAGTGAGTCGTATCTACTGAGGCTAGAAAGGGAGGTTGGAACAAGGTTGTAAAGGGCCTTAAGAACCAAAGGGAAGAGTTTATACTTTTTTCCTTGTTTGCTGTTTGTCCTTTGTTCTCAAAAAGGACCATGACACCAAGGAGGTGATGCCATGACCCAAAGGTGTAGGTGAGTCAGGGCTATGCAAAGTCACCAGTCTCACTCTCTCCTCTGGAGCTATCTGGGTCCAGTGGCAAGATATAGATCAGGACAAGATGCAGTGGAAGACTTTGGCCTTTATAAACTCAGGTCTTTCCCAGACCTCAGTTTGTCTGAGGTAACTCCCATTCAGGGATTAAAGGCTAGGTAAGAAATGAGGCAAAGAATGGCCTCTTTTCTCTAGTTTTAAAAAAAATCAGTCTGAGAAGAAAAGACTCTTGGGATTTCTGGCCAGAAACAATTGCCATTTCTTCCTAGGGACAATAGGAAGGCAGGAGAATTGATTGAGTAGAGGACTCACATGGTCATATTTCTCCCTACTTTGGAGGAAGCATCTAGAATGAACTGTGAGGGATGAGACTTGAGACAGGGAGACTAATGACAAATCTGTCACTGTAGTCTTGGCAAGAGATGATGAAGGTCTGAGCTAAAGTCCTAACTGTGTGAGTGGAGAGAAGGGATGTTAAAAAAATAGCCATGGCAGCCAATAGGATCTGAGAGTTAGAGGGGGTCCAGGATGATGAGAGACTGTGAACCTGAGACACTGAAAGGATGGTTGTGTCTTTGACAGAAATAGAGAAACTTGGGAGGGAACCGTTTTAGGAAGACAGATAATGAGTTCAATTTTAGACATGGAGTTTAAGATGACTCTAGACATCCAGTTTGAAATATCCCATGGATAGTTGGTAATCTGGGATTGGAGTTTGGAGAAGAGATGGAGCCAGATATAAAGATCTGGGATTTTTTTTACATAGAGATGACAAACTCATGAAAGCTGACCTCCTTGCGTTATGTATTCAGTAATGAGACTGTCTCAAAGGGTATCAAAGGTTGTCATTTTTCTCACATAGTTCTAGCTGATTTCCATGACAAATAACTAAATTCACAGGTCCACCAACAGTGTATTCGTGCAAATGTCTACCCAGAGTCCCTGCAATATTGATTGTTCCATTTTTTGAAACATCAATGTTTCTACAGACAGAAACATTTGCCCTTCATGGTATACCGGTATTTATTTAATAAGAGGTCGAATTACACATGTTCCAGTGACAGCTCAAAGGACACAAGACTTAGACCTGGCCAAAACAAATGTTTTGTCTTGGCTCTGATGTCTGGGCGCCTCTTAGAGAAAGTTTGAGGAAGAACAGGAAGGCAAAACAAAAGAAAATTGCTGGACTGGAGAATTTATTAAGGGGGTCTTTTATGTTCAGAACATTAAAAGATAAAAAAGAAAACAGACTCTAGCCTAAGGGAATTTACATTCAAATCTATTTATATCTAGATAACCAGTGGATAGAGTATTGGACTTGGATTCTGGAAGATTCAAGTCTGAAGACTGCCCCACAGACTTTCTGCCCAGTGATGCTAGGCAAGTCACTTAATCTCACTTATTCTCAATTGCCTTATCTAGTTAATGCAGTTAATAGTAGTACCCACCTACCTGTTGTGAGGACAAAGTGAGATACGTAAAGAAAGCGCTTTGCAACCTTTTAAAGCACAATATAAATACTGGCTTTCCTCCTCTTCCTTGTCCATCACTGTTGTCACCGTTGCTCTGTCCACAGAGGCAGCCAGGTGAGGCACCTGGAGTCAAGAAGACCAGAGTTCAAAGCGGCCCGAGGCACTAAGTTAGCTGTGTGACCTTGGGCAAGTCATTTAACCTCTATCTCAGTTTTCTCAACTCTAATATGATGATTATAATAGTATCTACCTCCCAGGATTGTGAGAATTAAATGAAAAAATAATTATAAATTCCTTGGCACATAGTAGGTGCTTAATAAATGCTTCCTTCCTTCCTCTCCCCCTCCATGCTTTCCTCTCTCCTTCCCTTCCTCTTTGCTTTCTTTCTTCCCTCCCTTGCTTGCTTCCTTCTTTATTTTTTCCTCCTTCCTTCTCTTTTCTTCCTTCCTTCTTTCTTTTCTTCCTCTGAAATCCAGACACGGAGCAAACTTGAGCAAATCACTTCAGTGATTTATGAGCTCCTCCCAGGTGACCACAACGTGGGAAAAGCACAGCACCAAGCAGAAATATTGGGTGATATGTTTTGTCACTAAAAGTCTTGTTTAAAAAAAATTATTTTGAAAATGCCTTTAAAGGCTAGGTAAGAAATGAGGCAAAGAATGGCCTCTTTTCTCTAGTTTTAAAAAAAAATCAGTCTGAGAAGAAAAGACTCTTGGGAGTCCCAAAACTAACTAAATTAAACTACATCTTAACTTTATATAGGCTCCTAGTATCAGAGGGGATCTCCAAGGTCTCCTAGCCCAAGCCAAATCTGAAGTTTCAATAAAAAGTAGAAGCGAGTGAAGGATAGTGATGACAAAGACAAAGGGTGTCAGAAAAGCTAAAACCCAGAATGAGCTGAAGACAGCCCAAAGGGCTTTTTAAGAAAAGCTATCAAATGAAATACTATTTGTAACCTGCTTACCACAGCACCATTAAAATGCTCAGTCTGCCTCATGCTGCCACCATATTGGGGACAGAGGGCTGGACCTCTGCTTGGAGGTGATACAGCCTGTAGGCATCCTAACTTCTCAACAACTAGACTGCTTCTGTTTCTTTGGCCAACATCCTCTGAAGTCCTCCTCTGATGCCTCTTTATGGGATGGAAATTCCCAAGTTATCTAAGGCTAAACCGGGAAAGAGCAAGCTCTGGCAGGTCTGATATGGGCCTGGTGATGAGTTTTGTATCCATTACTAACCAGCTAAGTGTTAAAAGGTTCCTCATCAGAAATTTCAGCACTAGGAGATTGGTGAATTCAGTCACAAAAAATCTATAAGGGTCAAGGGGTTGCACTCTACCCACGAAAAGGAGGTAGAGTTCTCCTTTTCCCACCTCCTTCCTCTCCCCATCCCCATTCCTCTTGTGGATGAGATCACAGATCCTTGAAATATGTTATACAATCAGATGGGCTGATCTGTTTATTTGTAGGAGAGGAAGTCAGGAGCCATGGCCAGGAAGTCCAAACAAAGGCAGCAGACTCACTCACTCCTACTCTGAGGCAGCAGATAAAAGTGCAGGAATGTTGGGGTTCAGGGCTGCAACAAGGCCAGCTCATTTTATATAATAGTGTTGCTATAACTTTTAGAAAAAGAGAGTGAAAACAGCCAGAAGAGGCCCCTTAGTCTGGTTAACCAGGTGACTTTGGCCTGTAGATGTTTACATTCCCTGTATATTGTGTGTCCCTAGGGAAAGTCTTGTGTGTTCAGGCTTTGCTGTAGGTTGATTGAGGCCTTCAATTCAGAGTATTCCAGAGGAGCAGTAATAAATCCGTCCCAAGGCCAGTGACACCTGTGTCCTTAACATTGTTCCTTTGTCCTTCCCTATTCTCTTGGGCCCTTGAGAAAGCATCGAAGCATTTATTTACTAAGAAGAGTGTTCTTCAGAGTGGGAAGGCTGGAACACAAATGGTGGAAAGAGAACTGAAACCCAAAGGAATGAAGAAATGATAAAGAAGTATTTAGCTCCCCTACAGGAGTTCAAGTCATCTAGTCCAGTTGAGACATCCAAGAGAACTGGAAGACCTTGTCCATATGATTGGTGAACATTGTTGGTGAATGTTCACTTATGGAAAAGACAAGATGTACTGAGAGGCTAGAGAAAGGCAAATGCCCCTAGTTTCCAAAAGGGAAAGAGGGTAGATTCTCCTACGATCATGAACTTTGACTTCAATTCCTGGAAAATCTTTAGAACGAATTGTTAAAGGAACGTTGCATGAGCAACTGGAAGAGGTAAACAGAGGTCATTAAGAGTCAGCCTAGTTTTAAAAACTAGTCATGTCAAGATAACCTCATTCTTTTTATTTTTTTTTTTGCAGTATTACCAAGCTGGTCAATTGGAAACAATTTCATACACACGATGTACCTGGATTTCAGCAGAGTATTTGCCAACATTTCTTATGGTAGCCTGTGGACAAGATGGCAGGTAACTGCAATACAGTTAGGTAGAATCAGAGCTGATTGAATGACTGAACCCAAAAAGTAGTTATTAATAGACTGATGTCATCCTAAATGGGGGAAATGTAACTGAACTTGGGTTAAATAAATCAGCTATTTAAGTATAAGATATGGAGAGACTTGGATAGACAGCAATTTGTGAATGCATAAATCAAAAAAAAAACCCACCTGTGGGTTGTAGTCTTACTAGCTCAGTATAAGACAACAGAGTGACATATCAGCCAAAGAAGCTATGGGAATCTGGAGGAGGGACAGTTTCAGTCTGACTTGTAAGATCCTGGAGGGCTTCATGGAGGAGGAGGTCTGAGCCTCCAAGGCTGGGTAGGACTTTGATAGGCAGAGTCCCCAGGTGAAGGGAGCAGTGTGATCCACAGGTGTGCAAGTGAGGAAACACAGGGTGTATTTGAGCAAGAATGAATAGTGGAATAGTCCAGCTTGAATCTCCTTAGCTCTGACCTCATCATTTGGATTTCTCATGCTGGTTTGTGCCCTGAAACAAACAAGCACAGTACTTTTCTATGTGTTGCCAGTTTTAAAAAGGTTTTATCTTGCCACTGACACACACACACACACACACACACACGCACACACACAAATCAACCATTTGTCTTCACCATCCAGGGTGGAGAAGGAATGCTGGTCACTGATCCCGGCTCAACCTTTGTCCTGAACAGAAATGACCCGAGTCGCCCACATGCAATCAAGTGCCGGTTTATGGGTACAGAGACTGATCAAATTCTACATAAACCATTATCTGTACACACACACATACACACACACTATGGACCTGTTCAATGTCACCCACTCTGATAAATGGTTTCCTTGATCTTTAACCAGAACCTGTAGCAAATGTAGCTCTATTTAAAGGAAAACAACATGGCATAGTAGGGGGAGGGGGAAAAAGGGAAGAGGCTGAGAAGGGAGAGTCAGGAGAGATATGCATTGTGTGACTGTGGGTAAGTTACTACCCCTTCTGAGCCTTCGTTTCCCAGCCTATGAAATGGGTTTAATTATACCTATACCACTTACACCAAAGGGCTGCTGTTAGAGACAGCACTTTGTAATCACTGTGGAAATGTGGGGTTGCAGCATTAAAGGTAGTATGACTGGAAATCCCATGACAGACAATGATACTTGGATTTTTTTTGGAACTGTGATTTCACCGGTGTGAGAAGCTCCCATTGCGGATACTTCCTCCACTAATGGTCTATAATTTTTAACCTTAGAGTTGCTCAGGGCAATGAGATATCAAATGACTTGCCCAAGGTCACAGAGTCAACACATGCCAAACCATATAAATGATAATAACTGGAAAAATCATTCACATACACTGTCTCATTTGAGGCTAAGAACAGTCCTGGAAGAGAGGGCCTATAGGCATCGTTACTTCCACTTTACAGATAAGGAAAGTGAAACCTTGAAAAGTTAAGGAACCCACCCAGGCTCACACAGCCATCATGCTTAAGTCTTCCTTGCTAGCCAGTATTCTCAATTCTTTATTAGGAACTGAGAATGGTACTTGGATCCAGGGGGATCATTTCAGATCCTGTCTCAGACACTTATAAGCTATGTGAGAAGTCACAGCATCTCTTAAATTTAATTTTCTCACCACAAAATGGGGATAATAACCCATATCCAGATCACAGGATTCTCATGAACACCAAATGAAATACTGTTTGTGAAGTTCTTTGCAAACCTTATAGTGCTATATGGATGCTGAGAGTTATTACTAATAATAAACCAAACATTCATTCCAAACAGTACCATGTTTTTGCTACTTCTGGGCACCTTAAATAGGGGTGAGGGCAAGGGTCTCAGAATGATTTTCATGAGCAGAAAAGCCCCCTTGGTCATATCAGAGAGCCTGTTCCCAGATTTCCAAGCCTTCCAGAGCCCTCTTAGCAGGACAGTACCAAGGACAACACCCGCACAAAAGCAGGAAAAGCAGGTCTAACTCCCAGACCTTCTGGCTGACTTCCCAGGGGAAAATACACAGAGACATGCTCACGTCAGAGAAACTTCCAGGAGAGCCCACATGAGGCATCCATCCCCTTCCTGAGCCCCCTGCTCTGACCTTGAATCCACAAACAACCAGAACTGCCTGGAGGTAATCAGGATATGACCCGGCTAATAACCCATCAGCAATTAACAACAACTCTTTCTGTTCCTTAATGGCCCCAGTCAAGGCTACTACATGCACAGGCCAGATAAGCTCACAAAATGGACTTTTGCAATGCTCCGACCCCCTTTTATTTAAACATATAAAGCAAACATAGACCACAGAAATGAAATGGATTCTCCAAAATTAATCCATGAGGAAGTACCATTTATTTCCTTTTCTAAGAGCTAAAGAGACAAGTACAAAGAATGAAACAATCTCTGTTCTCAGGCAACTTACATTCCAACAAAGGAGACAGTAAGTACTTACGTAAGTCATATACAGAATAAATACAAATATATATATATGTTATTTATGTAAGAGCCCTATTTCATGTGGGACCTCAACATATAGATCTGTAGGTATCAGGCAAGGGACACCTATTTCCCCTACCACAAAGAAATGCTTAAAACACAAAAGATTCACAAAGGTTCATTGACAGTTACTTAAATTTGAAACAGTAACTCATCTCTTCTAATACACTCCTCAGGGTGGCTGAGGCTTACAGAATTCACACATGAACCATTTGGTTGGATGGCTGAACCAGATGTCCCTCGCTCCTTGGATCTCTACTGTGTGAGCAGCTCACATAAGAGCCATTTCTTCTGACAAGCCAGGTTGTGGCTTTTGTTCTGGTCATTTTCTCTTTCAAGAATTTGTTATGAGGATCCCCTTAGGCTGGGCAGTTAGACCTTGAGTACAAGAGCTTTTGACCTTTCAAATTCATAAGGTATCCACAAAAGCTTTCATTCAGCCATGCCATTTGGGGGGATGGCTTGCCATTTCCTTCTCTAGCTCCTTTTACAGTTGAGGAAACAGAGGCAAACAGGGTTAAATGACTTGTCCAGAGTCATCCAACTAGTGAGTGTCTGAGACCAGTTTGAACTCATGAAGAACTTCCTGACTCCATGCTCACCTACCTGCCCCACAAAAAGTAGGAATATCCAGCTTTTAGGACTGCTGTTTAGTCACCTGTGTTTGGGAAAAGAAACATAAATCAGAAGCAGCAACCAGAGAACTGAGGCCTCATCTCAGGTTCACCTAAATAGAACATGATATCATTGCCATGGGTGAGGGACCACCATAGCTGATGGGGGTAGCAAGAAGGAACATCTCCTCTCCTCATGCTTCCCTTCCCACCTTCATCCCTGATCCTGAAGCAAGAAGGAAGATGCTTGAAGAGTTCTGACATATTTATGGACAGAAGACAGACACTGACCTCAGAAATCTTTACCTCTTTGAAAGTGTGCATCTCCTCCAGGTCAGTGGCCAAGCCTACTGAATGCAGTCCATCACCCTTCCACCACTCTCCCCATCCCCACTATCAGAAGGCCCTTTGTTACCCCAAAGTGCAAATCCACTGGGACAACAAGGGTTTGCTGAATCACTGAACATCCTTCAGCCTTGAGCCCCAGCTCGGTCTAAAGGGAGGTGGGGCAGAGATGTGCTCCCCTAATAACCTCTATTATATTATGATCTCCAGAGAACTAATGGAGATATTGAAAAAACCACTGTCTTGATGCGGCAGACCAGGCAGGGAAGAGCCATTCATTTTTTGTCTCCTCTCTGCTCAGCTCTGACAATCAGCAAGGAGAGCTGCTCTTGGATACAAGAGCTGGGTCGTCCCTGGCTCTGCCAACCCTCACTCCTCCAGGGGTGTCACTTCCTGTGAAATCTCACACCTCTCCAAATCTCCCCAATATTTCTCATCAGTTTCACCTCTCCAGCATCTCTTGCTTATTTCACCTTTGCAGTATCTCTCATCAGTTTCACCTCTCCAGCATCTCTTGCAGATTTCACCTTGGCAGCATCTCTCATCAGATTCACCTCTGCAGCATCTTTCAAAAACTG
Organism: Potorous gilbertii; assembly: GCA_028658325.1. NCBI lineage: Eukaryota > Metazoa > Chordata > Mammalia > Diprotodontia > Potoroidae > Potorous > Potorous gilbertii. The sequence continues at coordinate 17,188,106 of CM053770.1, forward strand.
AAATTTCTTCTCTGATGCTGCCCCTACCCTGTAGCGGATGGCTTGCGTCCTTACATGGCTCAGTGATGTGGTTGAAAGAAAAGAGTCACGGGAGGCAGGAAAGGATAGACCAGTTCGTTTATTGATCTGAGGGCACCTTGCAGTGCCATCTCTCAGCACCCAAAAGTACAGTCTCATTAGAAATAGAGTCTGGGCAATTTCTTCCACTAAGCAACACTCTGGACCCCAAGTACCATGAGGCATTAAATTTGGGGACCTGTTTTCCTCCACTACATCTGCTATAGTACTGAGGGACTTTAGGGAAGGGAGTCTTGCTGTGAAATATTCTAATCTGTAATAAATTTATTGATGAGAAAGAAATGTGACTCAAAGTTATGTCCTCAGAATGTACCTGGCCCTGAGTGGCCACCAACTTTCCATGATCATGGGAAAATCTAATTGCTGCTTCCAGTTTGATTTAACTCAAGAAATACCTATGGAGCAGCTTCTATGACATATGAGGTACTGGGCCAATCTCTAGGGATGCAAATATTACAAATAGTAGGATGTTTTTCTTCCTCTCCTTCCATTTCCAAAGAAGAAATGCAACCTCTCCTTTCTCTCCTTTCCTTTGAGAGGTGGGAGACTATGGTTGCTGAATGCTACATGTATAATAAGATGGTGGATAGTATATTGGTCGGTTTTCCTTAACTGTCTTTCTTTGTAACAATGGAATGTTCACTGTGCGTGTGTATGGTGGGTGGTGCAGCAGGGAGAAAGCCATATTAGGAAATTACTGTGAAGTACAAACAAAAGGTAAGAGCAAACTATCAACTTTTTTTAAAAAGAGGAAATGCCCTGTCCCCATGTATAATTCTGGGGTTTCAGGGAAGAGTTCAGCAGTATTTATAAAGCACTTGAAGATTGATTCTCTCAGAGGAGCTGAGGACAAAGTGTTTTTCCTAGAAACATGTCAAGGACCTTTTATTTCCAGTTCCCCTGGTTTTCCAAATGCAAAGCCTGATGCTTAAGTCTAAAGAATCCTCCTTTGGAGTTTGCATCGTGAACAGTAGAAATTCCTTCAGGGGACAGCATTGTTTGGCCTCCTGGTTCTTATTCTGGGCAAAATTCCAGGATCTTAATGTCTTCTTCAACTGGGATGTTGGTTCTTTCTCAGTCTTCCTATAAT
>CM053770.1:17189773-17299448 GCA_028658325.1 Potorous gilbertii
GGTGTTTGCTGCCTGACAACTCCAGAAGAAATGCCAGGAGCAGAGCAGAGGTCTGTATATAATGTTTGTAGATCTGACCAATGCCTTTGACACTGTTAATCATGAGGGCTTATGGAAAATTATGTCAAAATTTGGTTGCCCAAAGAAGTTCATCAATATTGTACATCAATTTCATGATGGCATGTTTGCCCAGGTACTGGATAGTGGACAATGCTCTTGTGCCTTCCCAGTCACCAATGGAGTGAAACAAGGCTGTGTGCTTGCTCCCATGCTTTTTAGCATGATGTTTTCAGCCTTGTTAAATGCTTTCAATGACGATAAACATGACATCAAGGTCAACTACTGTACTGATGGTAAACTCTTCAATTTGAAAAGGCTACAAGCCAAGACCAAAGTGGAAGGAGTGTTGGTGCATGATTTTCTGTTTGCGTATGATTTTACACTCAATGCAGCCTTTGAAGCTGAGATGTAACAAAGTATGGATCAAATCTCTGCTGCCTGTGCTAATTTTGGCCTAATAATTAATACCAAGAAAACACAGGTGCTCTATCAGCCACCACCACACTATCCATACGTGGAACCATCTGTTACACAAATGGAGAAGTTTTGAATGCTGTGGATAAGTTCACTTACCTTGGTAGTGTACTTTCCAGGGATGTACACATTGACAATGAGGTTGATGTATGTATTGCCAGAGCTAGCTCAGTGGCTACTTCCTGCCCTTGATCCTATCTAAAACCTATTCTCTTGGTTCCAGGCCTCTGACCTCTAGTCATTTGAGTCTACTGTCCACTCCCATCAAGATCCTCCCTCCACCCCTCCTCCAATCACTGGGGACTGCTTGGTCACTCTTACATCCCTACATCTTGTTTCCATGGAAGTACTCAGATTTAATCTGGTCCACTTGCAAATGCTTAGATTCCTTACGAGTCTCTATTTTGGGTCCCAGCACTCCTAAGCCTCCACACTTGTATCTCTCAACTAAAACAAGTCTCAACTATTTCATCTTTTGTATAAGCAAAGAGCTGCTCAAAATCCCCAATCCCTGATTGATTTTATAGGCTTTTCTTCTTTTGGGAGTTTGGAGGGGTCACGTTGGCAGCAAGCAGGTTTCAGAGAAGAAACAAGGGTGCCAGAGAACTGAGAGCAGGAGGGACTTTGGAGATCTCCTTCTCCAATCCCTTCATCTCACAGGTGAGAAAATGGAAGCTCAGGGAGATTGTGATTTTCCCAAGGTCAGCCAGGTAGTAAGTAACAGAGTCAACCCTTGAACCCTGGCCCTCTGGCTCCAAATTCAGTCTTTTTTATAGATTTGAGTCTCAGGACACTCACATGGATGCATCTCATGGAGCCACTTCACTGCCTCCATTTCCTCATCTGTAAAATGAGAGGTAATAACCCATTACCTCCTTTATAGCACTGGCTGAGGAACATTCTTGGTAAAAACCTAAGCACGGTGGAAATGGATTTAGGAAGACACTATAACAACAAGGAATTTTGATCAAACTTGGCCCAGAAAACACAGGAGAAAACACACTTGTAAGTGAGGACCTTGGAGGTCATGTAACCCAAAATGAGGAAACTGAGACCTGGGGGATGTAAGTGATTTGCCTGACATCACACAGGTAGCAGAGGTCAAAAGCTAAACTTGAACCCAGATCCTCTGACTCCAGAACACATACTCACTTTGCCATGCTGCCTCTCCCCTTTCTTTGCTGAGGTGGGAGCCTCTGTGTGTGGCTGACTGCATAGACTGTCAGATTCATTTAAGGTGCTGGCTATTTTGGGGCTGAAATGCATTCCCCCCCACCCCTTTTTAAATTCCTTTTGATTCAAAATGATTTTCTGTGTGAGAGGTGAGATATGTTGAAAATAAAATAATGTAAAAACAAAAGGATAAATCATTTTAAAAAGGGGATAACTGAAAACCAACAGTCGGGTGAATACATTCAAGTGCATTGGTTAAAAAAGCAAATTTATTTAATAATAATAGTTAGCTTTTACACAGCACTTTAAGATTGCAAAGAGCTTCATAAATGTCATCTCATTTGATCCCCACGGCAGCCTGGGAAGTAAGATCTGTCATTATTCCCATTTTATAGATGAGTAAAATGAATCAAGTATAGGTTACATGGGGTCACATGGCTAATAAGTGTCTGAGGCAGGATGGTGAAGCAGGCCTTCCTGACTCTGTGCCCAGTAATTTATTCACAGTACCATCAATTGTTATGGTTGAGTCATTGCCGCCATGTCCAACTCTTGGTGATCCCATTTGGGGTTTTCTTGACAGAGATACTAGAGTGCTTTGCTGTTTCCTTCTCCAGCTCATTTTACAGATGAGGAAACTGAAGAAAACAGGGTGAAGTGAGTTGTCCAGGGTCACATAGATAGTAAGAGTCTGATGTTGGATTTGAACACAGGTCCTTCTGTCTCCAGGGCTGTTACTCTATCCACTGTGCCACCTAGCTGCCCCTTGTACCACCAGGCTGCCTCTCTATTTTTTTTCCCTCTAAATGAGTTCATGATGAATGGGTTTCTACACATGTGAATTGATGGCAGTGGGGGTTTCAGCTTTGTCAGTCATGATCTGAAATTACTGAACCACCAGGTAGAGGTTAGATGGGCACTGATATTCTGAGTTACAGCCCAGCAAAGTTTTGGCTGCTGGAAGAGAGGTCACAAGGAAGTGGAGAGGTGACAGAATTTTCTTGCTGATGATCCAGAAGGTGCCTCTGAAGCACAGCCTCATCACCCCTGATCCCAGACTTGCCTGGCAATGTCCTCAGGGGAGAGAGGAGCCCTGAACCTCTTCCGGAACTTCATTCTTAGGATTTGAGCCTAGTTCTTTGGCCTCCCTGGAGAACCTGGGGAGCCCTTTCAGATCAGCAGAAAAAGGCTCCGGTTAAATCTCTGCCCAGGCTTTGAAGCCTCATCCATCAAGCATGTATGATGCTGGGCTCCTGCTAAGCTCCATAAGCTCGGGTGAGCAGTTGATCAACCTTAACTGGTGGCCAGGCCCATAGTGAACCACACCAATAACACAGACTTTTGCGTCTGATGTCTGAATGATAGAGGAATTGCTCAGAATTTGACCTCTGGGCTTTGTGGTGTCAAGCCTAGAGCCCTCTCCACCAGCCCATGTGTGTAGTCAGAATGGTCTTTCCTCAATGAATTTGGGTTCAAATCTCACATCTCCTACTTAGAAGTTTCTTTGTCTTTCTTGGTCTTTTTCCTGACCTATAAAATGAAGGAGGGTGGACTTGATGACTTTCTTTCCAGATCTAAATCCATGATCCCAGGATCCCAAATTTGATCAGAAAGCTCTTTGGGCACCAAGGACCTGGAATTCCCTTTACTACCAGCTGGACTCGCAACCATGGTGAGTCAGTTCCGTTGTTGGGCCTTGATTCTACTTGCTGCCAAAATGGGCCGATAATTCCAGTTTACCTTCCTCCCAAGGCTATTACACTCTTCAGCTGACTAATGGCTGTAAAACACGAGGTGGCTACTAATTAACGTTATTACTAATGCTTTTGCAGGGGTAGAGTTAGTCACTGCAATGGTGACGTTGCTGGCATGTCAAATGCAAGAACGGCCTCATGGGAGATGATCTCATGGGAGACTTCCTCTTTCCAAGTGCCTTTGACTGTTGAGGGATCCAAAGGTGGGGGTGAGAGGAAGGGGGGAGGCAGAGCTCAACAATGAACTACACTTGAGAACAGCAGTTCTTGTCCCCATACTGTTGGCTAAGTGCCTCAGCCAGACCCTGGTCTGAGAAAAGGAGGGAAGGGTTTGGGCAGTGTTGGGACCTGTGTAGTGCAAGAAGCTGGGCTGAGAGAAGAGGAGCAGGTCATCTACTGGCCCTACAATGTGCCCTGAGCTTGGAGAGGAATTGAGTGAGGATGTGGGAGGGAAGGGGTTGGTAATCCCATCAGTAACCTCTGCTCCGTGGCCAAAGGCTGCTTCAAAGGCTACTGTTTCTGTGATCAGGTTGTATGGCTAAGCCAATGAAAAGGTTTAATATCTATGAAGACCAGGCCTGATGTTCTAAACTATCCATTTTTAAGAATATCCCTGGAAGGAGAAGAGCACACACACACACACACACACACACACACAGAGGGAAGAAGAAAGAGAAAGAGGGAGAGAGAGAGAGAGAGAGAGAGAGAGAGAGAGATACACCCTCAGCCTGAGATCCAGACCCCAATACATCTGGAATGAATAGTAAAGAGGCATCCAAAGACAACAGCAAAGTCCATCCCCCTAAAATAAGGTCTATGATTTTGATCAGTTCAAGGAGCTCCCGCCCCTAAGGACAGGCTGTCCATGAGCAAATGCAAGAGTCCTGGGAATTGCCTGAGATACATGACAAGTTAAGTAAGTGACTTGCCCAGGGTCCCTCAGAGAGACAAATGTCAGACGCAAGATCATTGACTCAAGTCCAGAGTTCTAGCCACAAGGCTGCCTTGCCTTCTCCTACTAAAACACTGATAAGAAATAAAAACAAAGAGACTCTGTCCCTTGCTGAGGTCACAGGAAAAAGCAGTAGGTCTCAGAGCAACTTGATAAAACACCTTAAGATTTGAAAGTGCTTTCCAGATGTTACCTTATTTGAACTTTATCATGATCCTCTGGGCTTGTTGCTAGGGGTGTTATTAATCTCATTTTGCAGATGAGCAAACTGAAGTTCAGAGAAATGGCATTGTTCAAGTTTCAGGAAACATATTTAGAGAAAATAGGCTTTGGGTCAAACCCGGGAAAGCTTCCTGAGTAGGGAAATGTTATCTCTTTCATCCATCCTTCCCTCCATCCCCTCATTTCACTATCTGCTCCTCTGTTCATTGGTCACAAACCCTTCCTGTATTTAGCACAGTGCCTGATACATAGTAGGTGTTTCATAAATGTTTGTTGACTGACTTTTTGACTGACCTCTTCCGCTATACATTTATGATTTTGCTGTGATCTTCCAACTCCACCCCATTTCTGATGAGTCCCAGATTTTTCTCAGTACGTACATCTCAGACTGAAGGTAGTAACACATCCATACATGTACATACACATACACAAGTACATCCACACAATCAGCAGGTATTTATTCAGTACCTGCTCTTTGCTAGATTCCATTCTAAGCAATAGGAGGAGTGAAAACTGTTCCCTCCTGGTGATTACCTGTTAAGGTGGGGGATACTCTGTACATGGAAACATTCAAGTGACATGGCATACATGCAGAGTAGATGGAAAGTAACTTAAGTGGCAAAGGCTCTAGTATCTGAAGGACTTCTGCAGAAGGTAGCATTGGAGCTGAGTTTGGAAGGAGGTCAGGGATTTTGAGAAGCAGAGGTTATGAGGGAGAGCATTCCAGGCATGGGAGCCAGCCAGTACAAAGTATGGAGAGGGGACATGTAATGCCAAGTTCAAAGGACAGCAAGTCAGCTAATAGAGTTGGAATATAAAGTTTATGGGGGTAAGTAAAGTGTAGGGAGGTAGGTAGTTACCTGGGAAGAGAAGAATGGTCAGATTGTGAAATGTTTTAAATACCAAAGGATTTTATATTTGATCCTGGAGAAAATAAAATCATCCAAATATCTATTATCTACCTATCCACCTTCATCCATCTATCCAGTTTTGTCCTTCTATTCTCTCTCTCTATCTCTCCTCTCCTCTCATTTCCTCTCCTCTCTGGGCAGTCAGAGAGGACATAGTATGTTACAGGAGAAAGCCAAAGAGAAATATCCCTGGTCAACTGTATTAAAATTAAGGCTCAGGAAACACATTTAGAGCCAGAAACAAAAATATTCTTGGTAATGAAGAGTGATAATTAATTATGAAACTCTATATAATGGAAAGTCCTAATTACAGTTGCTCAACTGATTAACTTTTTTAAAGGAAGGAGGATATTTTAAAATATTTTATATGTAATTCACTTAGTTTCCACAAACACAAAAATCCACTGGCTCTGGCAAACTATATTTAAAGGTCTCCTATATGATTCTTCATATGATTCCTGTCACTCGACTTTTCCTTTCTTTAGCTTCCAATGCATCCTTAAGTCGCGACAGGATATGAGACCAAAATTGATACCAGAAGAGAACACTAGGAAAACAAATCCCTTACAGAGGTCACTGAAAAAAGCAAACAACGAGGGAGCTCCATCCCTTGGGTATAATGCTGACCTCTTTCAGATTAGCTAATGGGTTTGACAGAGATCATTTTTTCCATGTGCTTCTGGACAATGTGGTGACAACAGCTGCTCTCAGAGTGAAACCAGAGTTCAATCACATACTAGACTTCCTGCAGCTGTTTCTCTTCCCAGTTCTTCCTTCTTCAAGGGCATTACACCAAAAAGGGTGATCTGAACAACAATTAAAAATATGGGAGCTGCCAAGAGACTGTTATTGTTTAAATTCCTCCCACTCTATAAAAATCTTTCCCATTGATAAAACATGACAAAGGAACATATTAGTCTTTCTCCCAAAGAACCAAAGGCATTTCATGGATATCAGGTTCTTGATTCTCTGAAGAGTCATGCGAGACAGGAGAGGTAGTTCGCTAGCATTATGCACCTTTTACAATTGGGGAAACTGAACTCCTGCATGGAGGTTGAAGTGGCAGAAGACACAGTGTGATTTAACTCTACTAAATCCACTGCAGTTCCTGCTTCACAGTCTCATTATCTAGCATTAGTGAAATGTGTTTGGTTTTCATCATGGCACTAGAAACTGGCTAATGACCACTCAGCCCACATGCATAACAATAACTGAAGTTTTATTAGAGCCCACACTCAAAGGCCTTTGGCAATTCGGCCAAAAGAAAGGGGTATTTACAAAATTGTCTGCCTGTTCTAAACAAACCTCAAAACCCTTGGAGCTAAGTATAATAGAAACAAGATACCAAGCTCCATTTTTTTTGTTTGTATGTGGAGTTGGCTTCTCGATATGTAACCATAGAAAAATTAAGCTGGGAGGGGAAGAGCCTCAGAATTTCTGTTTCAAAGAGAATCAGTTACCCTTGACATTCGCTCTAAGCCAGGAGGGCCCAAAATGCAGCCATTAAGTGAAACTTGGACAGGGACCCCTGGTGGTTCAGTCTATGAGTTTCAGAATGAGGTAGGTTAAGGTTGTGTGAAACGGGAGAGAGAGAGAGAGAGAGAGAGAGAGAGAGAGAGAGAGAGAGAGAGAGAGAGAAACAGAGACAGAGACAGAGACCGAGAGAGAAAGAGACAGAAAGAAAGAAATCTAGTCAGTAAACCCAAGTTTACTGAGCAGCTTCTGGCCATCAAAACTTACCTTCCTTTGGAGAGGAGCAGAAGGAAAAGGAGAAGCAGAGGGTGAGGGAGAGGATGAGCTGAGTTACCTGGCTAACTGGGCCCCCATTCAGGCAGTTGAAACTGCTCAGAGGTTGTTTTTGTCCTTGGTGATACCAGGGAGATGATGACATGACTTGCTGTTGACTTTGATTCGGGTAAGGGAGAGCTGGGCAAGGTCACCAGCCTCACTGTCTCCTCCTGAGCCATCTGGGTCCGGTGACCAGATACTCATCAGGAGACTGGGGATGCCCCAGGATGTCATGAGAGACCCTGGCCCTTTTAGGCTAAAGCCTTTCCAGCTTCTCACTTAGAGTGGAAGATTACCCATTCAGCGAATAAGCCTCTTTAAGAAGTGGCTATATTTTGGGCTCTCCTGGCTTAGAATGAATTTCCAGGGAATGTCAGTGGTAACTATTTCTCTTTGGAACAGCAGCCCTGAGGGTTTTCCCCTTCCAACTCGATTTTTTTTTCTTTTTCTAATTAAAGGGGCCATCCCTTGACTCACTTCTTAAAGAGACCTATTCAGTCAATGGGTGTTACCTCCCTCTAAATGAGTACCTGAAAAGGCCTTAGCCTAAAAGGGCCAGGGTCTCCCATGGTACCCTGGGCCATCTCCAGTTGTCCTCATGGATGTCTGGTCTTGGCTCAGCAGGAGAAAGTGAGGCTGGTGACCTTGCCCAGCCTTACCTCCCTCGAATCAAAGTCAACTGCAAGTCCTGTCATCATCTACCTTTGAAAATATAAGACAAATACCACAACAGCAATGTAGCCATGGTATGAATACATGTATGTTTCTTCAATCCATCAGTACTTCAAAGACTCCAGATCTCATTGATCTATTCCTTCTTTGCGTTCCCAGACCTTAGCACAGTATTGGCAAACCTTTAATAAAGGCAATAACAGGTAGACTCAGAGACAGAAAAACCTGAGTTCAAATCCTACCTCCAACACTTACTAGCCATGTGACGCTGGATAAGTCATTTAACCGTCCTCAGCATCAGTTTCCTAACCTATAAAAAGGGAGTGGTGATAACACTTGTGTCCCCGGGGTTGTATGAGACTCAAATGGGATGATATTTTTTAAAAGCTCTCTAAGGGATAGGCACAAGGCGAGAAGGATGGTAAGGAAAAATAGGAAGGAGAAAAATATGTAACAAGTAATTATAGCTTATACTGTGAATGGCATAAATTCATCCATAAAATGGAAACATAGCAGAGTAAACATTTGAATGCAACAATAAGTTGCTTTCAGGAAAAGCTACAAAGAGGAGAGATACAAACAAATGTAAAATGAAGGTCAGGAGTAGAATCTATTATATAAAAAATAAGGGGTAGCAATCATGATTTCAGAAAGAGTTAAAACTAAAATAGGTTTAATCAAAAGAGAAAAATAGGGAAATGACACTGTCAGCCATATTATTCAATTGTTTTAGATCATTTAAAATAACTAGACCTATAAAATACCTGAGAGTATACCTGCCAAAATAAACAAAATATAAACATAAAAGACTTTTTATACAAATAAAGTTAGAACTAAGTAATTGAAGTAATATTTATGTTCATGGCTAGGTAAAGCCAATATAATTTTAAAAATGGAGAATTTCACTTTAATATATCTATGTAATTCCATCCCAATTAAATTATTAAAAAATTATCTTACTGAGAAAAAAATACCAAAGTTCATTTGGAAGAAAAAAGGTCAGGAATTTCAAAGAAACCAGGGAGGAAAAGATGTAAAGAAGTAAATCTAGGAATATCAGATCTTAAACCATATTATAAGGTAAGAGCATTGTTGAAGTATAAAATGGATAATTTTGATTATTTTAAGTTAAAATGTTCTTGTATAAATAAGATCTGTATAGCAAAGAATAAAAGGAATGAAGAAAATTGGGGCGAAATTTCATAGACAATCTCTCAGATAGATTGGGATTGGAATATTGCTGTGGTGTAGGAAATGATGAGCTGGTTAACTTAGAAAAACATGGAAAGACTTTAACTTAAGAAGGAAGATGCTATCCACCTTTGGAGAAATGGATGACAGGTGGAAATGATCAAAGTATGGTCTTATATATGTATAAGTATATATGTACGCTTGTAGATATCTAGGTATATGTATGTATCTATACATCTATCTATCTCCATGCTTAATCACAGCCTTATTGGCAGGGGAGGGGAAAAATAAATTAAAAAGTGAACAGCAGAGAACCTACAAGGAAGCAAAGAAAACCCAGACAGCTTTGAAAACAATGTATAATATTTACTATATAGGCTGTCTTGAAATGGAAATTTATTGCTTTATATTGAATTTTGTCTTATGTTCTGCTGTGTGCAAGCTGTTTTTTTCTTATTTTATACTTAAGTTTAAAATAAATTTCAAAACAAAAACAAAAAAAAGCTCTCTAAATGCTAGCTATTATTAAATTACCATCTCACTGAGCCACAGTTTTGTTATCTGTGAAATGGGAATATACCCTATTTAACAGGGTAGTCATGAGGAACTCTTGGGAAGCCATAACATGATATATAAATGTGAGTCATTCTCTACAGCAGTGACCATCTTCTCTCTGTGTGATAGAGAGGACAAAGCTGGCCATATGAGAATGCAAGCAAGACAAACATTGCCTTTTCTCCTGCCCTCCTTCTGCCACTCTCCTGCTCCCACTGTCTAGGGGGCCCTCTTGCACCCCACCCATATCTACTCTTCCTGGGCTGTCCTCCATGCTCTGGACTTCCCTACTTCTCACTCCTTCAAAATTTCTCTGTCTTAAGTCCCACTATCATAACACCATGGTCACCCCTTTGCAAAGGGACAATCTTCAGATTTCTTTAGACTGATTTCTTGCTGATGTGTTCATAGATTCTAATGGGTGGATGGATTATACCCTCTGGGATAAGACTAAGAGTAGGAATTGACATTTATATGGTGATATTAAGTTTACTTATGAAGTAATAATTATAAAGGCATTTACATAGTATTTTGAAGTCCACTTCTGAGGCAGGAGGATATTAATAATGCCATTATTTATTATTGACATTTGGTGGCAGGCCTATTCATCTCTTATCCAAAGCTTTCTCTGCATCTAATAACATAATCTTATAGTCTTTATTTTTGCTGTTGTTGAAATTATTGATTATTAGTTTATTGGTGATTGTTTTCCTGATATTAATCCACCCTGACATTCTACTTCAATGTTCCACTTGGCCATAATAAATATTTTAATGTACTTGGACATATTTTGTTTACATTTTATTGAACACTCTTAACCCTGACTCATATTAATGCTATTGGCCTAACGATTTTCTTCCTCAGACTTACATTTGTCTGGCTTAGAGGTCAAAATTCTGTTTGTTGCCTAGAAGGAAGTGGGGAGCCTGTGATCCTTATGTTTAGAAACAGTCTCTAGAATCAAGGAATTCTTTAGTCTTTGAAAATTTGGTAGGATTTGCCTGTGAACCACCTCAACCATTCTTCGCAGGCCTTCAGAGTTCTCCTTCTAAAACTGGGCCTATTTAGAATGTCTCTTTCTCGTTTCACTAATTTTCATTTTTATTCTTTTCCAGTGTTTTTGATGATCCAGAAGCTTTTTCCTGGAATGACAATAACAATGACATCATCATCATCATCATCATCAACAATAACAGTAGTCAAGAAAAAAAGACAGTAGGAAAATCTGTTTAAATCCCAGGAATTTGGTAGGGGTGGGGCAGAAGAACCAACAACAGTCACCTGCTTGCTATAGTCGAAAGATCAGGGGCAAAACAAGAATGTTCGTTATCTGCATTATTATTTCCTATTGCCCTAGAAATAATAGCTATAACAATAAAATTAGAAAGGGATAAACATAGGCAATGAAGAGGGGATCATATGATGGTGTACTTAGAAAACCCTTGAGAGTCAACTCAAAAGTTAATCAAAATAACAACTTCAGAAAAGTGGCAGGATATAAAATAAAACCACACAAATTATGAGCATTTGTGCATATGACCAACAAAACACAGCAGGAAGAGATAGAGAAATTCCATTTAAAATAACTACAGACAGTCTAAAATACTTGAAAGTCTACCTGCCAAGACACATAGAAGAACTATATGAACAATTACAAAACATTTTTTACTCTAATAAAGACAGATTTAGATAACTGCAGGAATATTTCATGGGTAGGCTGAGCCAATATAATAAGAATGACATTATTACCTAAATTAATTCACTTATTTAGTGCCATACCTATCAAACTACCAAGGAATTTTTTCATAAAGCTACAAAAATATAACAACAAAATCATTTGGAGGAATACAAGGTCAAGAATATCAAGGAAATTAATTTTTTTAAATGAAGAATGCAGTCTAGCAGTACTAGATTTCAAACTATTCTACAAAACTGTAATCATAATAAACAATCTGATATTGGATAAGTAGGTAGTTGATCAATGGAATAAAGTACATAGTATACAGAAGTAAATGAGCTCAGTAACCTAACATTTAATAAACCCAAGAATTCTAGCTAGTAGAGCAAAAACTCACTATCTGAGAAAAACTGTTGGGGAAAGAACCAAGGAGTCTATGATTTAGACATAAAATGTGATGTAAACATGTTAGTGGAATATGAAAGAGATTACCAATCAGATCTATGGATAGGGGAAGAGTCCATGATCAAACAAGAGATAGAGAGGTTGATGGGAGACAGAAACTGATAATTCTGCCTAGATAAAATTCAAAAGTTTTTGTGCAAACAAAACAAAAGCATCTAAAATTAGGAGGAAAAGCAGGAAACTGAGGGGGATAATCTTTATAACAAATTTTCCTAAGGTCTAATTTCTCAAATATACAGGGAAATGAGTCAAATATATTAGAATAAGAGTCATTCCCCAGTTGATAATGGTCAGGGATATGAACAAGGCAGTTTTCAGATGAAGAAATACAAAGTATCAGTGTTGTTGCTGTTCAGTCATTTCATTTGTGTCTTACATTTCAGGACCTCATTTGGGGTTTTCTCGATAAAGATACTGGAGTGGTTTGTCCTTTCCTTCTCCAGCTAATTTTACAGATGAGGTAACTGAAGCAAACAGGGCTAAGAGGCTTGCCCAGAGTCACACAGCTAGTCAGTGTCTGAGGCCAGATTTCAACTCAGGAAGAGGAATCTTCCTGATTTTAGGCCTGGCATTCTATCCACCTACTTACCCCAAGCTGTCAATAGTTATATGAAAAAAAAATGCTCTAAATCACTAATAATTAGAGGAATGCAAATTAAATCAATTCTAAGTTGCCATCTCTCATCCATCAGACCATCAGATTACAGAAAATGAAAATAACAGATGCAGGAGGGGATGTGGGAAAATAGGTACACTGATGTACTGTTGCACTTGGACTTCTTTTGAAAAGCTATAAAACACTGCACATCCTTTGACTCAGGATTATTGCGACTAGATCTGTACTTCATAGAAATCAAAGAAAAAGGAAAAGGCCCCATATGTACATATACCCTTAGGTACAGCAGCTCTTTTGTAGTGGTAAAAAGAAAAATTAGAAATTGAGGGGATGTTCATCAATTGGGGAACAGCTGAACAAACTATGGTATATAGCTGTGATGGAATTCTATCATGCCATAAGAAATCATAAAGGAGATGCTTTCAGAAAAACCTGGAAAGATTTATATGAACTGATGCAAAGTGAAGTGAACAGAGCCAGGAGAACATTATACATGGTAATAGCAATATTATAAAGATAATCAGCCTTGAAAGAGTAGCTACTCTGATCAGTTCATTACTCCACAGCAATTCAAAGCAGATGCACAATGGAAAATGCTATTCAAATCCAGATAGAGAAGTGATGGGTTCAAGAGCACAGATTGAAGCATAATTTTTTTCTCTTTCCTTTTTTTTCTTGTTTTCCCTCCAGCACATGGTTAATGTGGAAATTTGTTTTATATGATTTCAAATGTGTCTTCTCAATGGGTGGGAAAGCAGGCAGCGGGGGTGGGGGGAATCTAGAACTAAAAATAATAAGATTGAATGGAAAAAATAAAAATTATTCTTCATTCTCTTATTTCTGGCTCTCTCCAAGTTGCCTACATGTTACAATAGGGTGTCAAAGCTTTAAAAACAAACTTCTTATGATTTCATTTTTTGAAATGCAAAAAAAAAAATCCTCAAGGGCCTTATTAGGTTTGAGATGCAAAAGGGAAGTGATTTTTTTTATTAGGAAAATGTCACTTAGAGCTGTTGCCTGATGGGCACTGCCACTGTGTGAGTATCCTGTTCAGCTAGGGCCAGATGGCTCGGAGGATTGGGAATGAGATAAAAAGCATTTCATATCTAGGTCATGGATTGCATCTGGCTTAGGTCAATAGAGAACTGAGAGTTGTGTCTGCCTGATGTATGTGTGTGTGCCCCAGGAAGGCAGAGAATGAGTCGGTGCTCTGATATGAGGTCTTCCTTCTATGTGAACTAGCATGAATAAGCTTTCTTGTTGATGGTCTCTGTGGACCAACAGCTATATAGAGAGAACTTTCTTCTAAGCTGGGGCAGGTTTGGGAAGGCTGATTTATTTCAAAAGATTCCTCAATTCCACAATCACTGCAGAGTTTTCCAAAACATGGTGTTTAGCCCAAGTAATTAAGTATTAAGGATGGGGAGGAATATGTCACATCTTGTCAGACACCAAACTGGTGGGTGTCTTGTATGTAGGCAAACTCCCGGGCAGGTGGTTGGTGTTTCAGGAGGGAAGAATAGGTAAGCAGGCCCCCACCCAGGTAGGAGACTACAGTGAACTTTCTAGAATCACTGCCCTGTAGGCAGGTAGTTCTATCCCTACTCAGTGTACTACTGGTAACCTGGGGTTGAGTACGAGGAAAAACCTAGGGAGTCAATTTGACCAAAATAGAAAATGTGTGCAGGTCAATAAAGGGAGAAAAAAGACTGGATAGGCAAGTAAGGGTCAGATGATAAGACTCCAAATGCCAAGCTGAGGCCTTTGTATTTTATCATAGTGGAAATGCGGGGTCACTGAAGATTTTTCAGTAGGAGATGATGTGGTCATATCCACGTTTTTCCAATAAAAATATTTTTCCTAGGAAAAAAATTTTCCTAATTAAAAAAAATCATTTCCCTTTTACATCTCAAACCTAATAAGACCCTTGAGGATTTTTTTTTGAATTCTTAAAAATGAAATCATAGGGTGTTTGTTGTTAAAGCTTTGACACTCTATGGACTCTTGTAACATGAGGGAAATTCAGTGAGAGTCAGAAATAAGGGAGTGAAGAAGGAACAGGTTTAGGAATATTTTTTTGTTAGTGTAGTGGAAGCTTAGAAACTGGAAGCCGGAAGACTGGTTAAGAGATTTTTCCTGTAGTTTAGGTGAGAAAGTATTGAAGGCCTTGAGATTGGTGAGTGAGGAGAAAGACACTGATGTTAAGGAGAACTTGCAAGGTGATTAAAGATAGCAGTGCATGACTGAGAAGGAGGAGGCAAGGACTCCAAGAATGGTAAGACTGTAATGCTCTTGGAGATTAGGTTTATGGGCAAAAATACGAGTTTAACTTTGACTGTGTTGAGTTTCAGGGCTTCCTGGGTATCCAGTTGGTCATGCCCAGAAAGATGCAGTGATTTAGCAGGTGATGGATATATAGATGAGGGAGTCATGTGCATATCAGTGGTTGGAAGTTGTGGTGGCACGGTTGTAGCTGCCATGTACAAAGGAATGCCCTAGAACAGAAGTGGGGAATCCATGTCCTCCAGGCCGTGTGTGGCCCTCTAGGTCCTCAAGTGAGACCCTTTGATGGATTTGGTCTGAACTGGATCTGTCAAAGGGCTGTACTTGAGGACCTAGAGGGTTACATGTGGACTGAAAGCTGCAGATTCTCCACCCTTGCTCTAGAATGAGAGCTATTCCAAAACAGAATGTAGGGCTTCCTGGGGAGGCCATGGGTTCCTCATCGCCAGAGCTCTACCCGTAAAGGCTAAATTATATAAATAATAAAAAAGGCTGTATTATACTGGAGGTTCTTGTTATGAGTTGGCCCCATAGGGTGCTTCCTACTCTAAGGCTCTGTGATTCTCTCAAATTGTACATTCTAGTCTGTAGCTCACATGGGAAAGGAAGGTTCTTCCTACCCTAATGGCATCACAGGTCCTCTCCAAAAACAAAAATGCCAGGTATACAAATATGAAACCTTTCCTGATCTCTTGATTCACAAACCCAGAGCTGGAAGAGAACTTAAGAAAGCATCTGGTTTCCAAGCATCTGAGGAAACTAAGTCCCAGGTGACATTGAGGGACTTCGCCTAAGGTCATCCAGGTAGCAAAGGGCACGGCTAGTGTTTGGATCCCAGGTTCTCTGGGATCAAGATAATGATGATGATAAATAACAATAACTAACATTTATGGAACACTTTACAAATATGGTCTCACAGCAAGCTTGGGAGGGAGGTGTTCAGTATCTAATGCTGGGATTAGGGACAGTATTATAGGCTTTGGGGTCACTTGCCCCCATTAAGAGATGCTTCTCAGCCTCTTTCCCCACCTTGGAGATTGAATCATCAAGCTTTCTAACACCTCCTCAGGGCTCTTTGAAGGAGAATAGAGCAGTCCTATAAGCAACCAAGTGATAATTGAGTGAAGAAAAAAGTCCCTCTGTTGGCCTCCACTGTTGCGTCTTAACAGCCAACAGCTCTGCTTTTTTTTAGGAAAGTATAGCCACTATATTTGGAATGCGATTTTCTTTCCGACCTTTCTCTGTGTCTCCTGATTCCCTTCTGAAACAGTTAGTGTGATATCAAGGAGAGAGTAGGAAAAGCGAGGATGAGTAAGACACCGTCCCAGCGCCTGTGTCAGCACCAGAAGCAAGCCAACAACCCAGCCCAGCATTTGACAAGCCTCCTGGACAATTGCAGGATTGGAGTTAGGCAATGTGTGGCCTCCTATTAAATTCTCCAAGCTATCAGGATCATCAAGTCAGGGCTGGAAGGCACCTCAGACGCCATCTTGTCCAGTCTCTTCATTTGACAGGTAAAAAAATGGAGACGAAAGGAGAGACAAAACCTTGCTTAAGGTCATACAGGTAGGATATGGCAGAAATGAGACTCAAACCCGAAATTTCTGGTTCCAGATCTCCCTGTGATGCCATAAGAAATTTGTATTAAAGAAGCCCACCCTTTCTTTCTCTGCCTCCCCTGAGAATGACGCTCGACACCTCTGCAATAGCCCTTTGTTTCTGGAGACTCTTAATCACCACCGCCACCATCCCTCAGTCTTGGCGCCCATGGGGCTCCACGAACTGGGCTGGATTAATTCCATGTGTAAACCACCACCATGCAACCTCAGATTACCGAAAAGAAACTCTAGCTGCTTCAAGGAATGTTGCTCCTTTGTGCCCAGTGGCCCCCAGGATGTTCTAAAGTGACTTGATCTATTGCTTGAAAATTGCCAGGTAACTTATGGCTTGAAAGGATAAGACAAGAAGAGACAGGTAATGAGTGATAATGATAGCTAGGGTTTATGTGGCACATTAAATCTAGCTGAGTACTTTATATACATTGTTTCGTTTGATTCCCCCAAGAACCCTGGGAAGAAGGTGTTGTTGCTAAAACCATTTTTCACAGTTAAGGAAACTGAGGCAGGCAGAGGTTAAGTGACTTACCCCAGCTCACTCAGCTAGTATCTGAGGCAGGATTTGAACTCAGGCCTTCCTGACTCCCAGTCTAGAGAGCCTGATTTAAGAACAGTAACCAGCATTTCTAGAGTACTTTACCAGTGTGACCTCCTTTGACTGCCACTCTCAAGCCAGGAGGGAGGAGGAGATGCAGTTCTGTGTCTCTGAGCTGCCCCTAAAAGGGAAAAGGAGTGGCAAGAGGACTTGCCACCTGCCACACCCAGAGGACTGTGGGGTGAGCTTTGGTTTGGGTTTTTTAATTCTCATTAGAACCTTGGGGGAGATTCGTGGAAACCTAGTCTTCTCTGAAGCTCCCACTTCCTGTCTGCTTCCCCGGGGGCCCCTGGGTAACGAAGAGGAGGCTTGCTATGTGTTTGGAGGCTCCTGCTAACTGCATTTGGGGCCAGCCCTGGAGCTCTGCTGTGCTTTGACTCCTTCCAGACAGCTCGCCAAGATCAATGCCCATCGAGAGCTCAGAAAAGGACCTCACAGATGAGGAAAACAAGGCACAGAGAAGGGGAGTGGGCTCAGCCTGGGGAGGGACTTCACCTGTCATCTAAGACCAGAGGATGAAACAGGCTGAGGCGGGCCCAAGGCCACACAGCTCACACGAAGAGGAGCTCTGGGTCCAACCGAGGTTCTCAGACTCCAAATTCAGTTCTCTTTTGACTGTGTCTCACATCTTCTCATCTTTTTAATTTTTTTAAAGCAAAAATTCATTTCTATATGACCTACGGTGACCTTTGGTGACTCTTGGACCCTGTGAGTGAGCCTGTCAGCTTCCTACGGCCCAGGGGCAGCTGAGTAACTGTCCTCCCTGTGGAGGAACCCTCCCAGGGCTGGGAGAGTAAGGGGTGGAAGCCTCCACACTGGCAGGCTTTGTTGTCCCCTCCTCACAAGTGTGACCTTGAGCCAGTCTTTGCTGTTCCCTGGCCTAAAATGAGAGGGGTGGATTTAGTGGCCTCTGAGCCCCTCTTCCTCTCTATTCCTGTGTTCCCCCAGGGAGGTAATACTGCTAACCCCACGTCAGAAAGGGGTGTGTATGTGCGGGTGTGTGTGTATGTGCATGTGTGTATATGTGTGAGTGTGTGTGAGTGTGTCTGTATGTGCATGTGTGCGTGTGTGTCTGTGTGTATGTGTTTGTCACAGGAGATCCAGCCCCTTCTTCCAGGATAGTTTAGATGAGACAGCTCCCCCCACCACCAGATCCTTAGATCTGTGTTCCTTTGGGGTAAGACTCCAGTGAGAACATGAGTGCAAAATGTTCCATAAACTTTAAAGTACTCTGTTGTCTCTGCTAGAAAACATTCTAACCAGGAGGCTATGGCCTTCATTCATCCAGCAAGAATCTGCTAAGCTCCTTCTCCCTCCTGGGAGGCTCAGGATACAAAGAGAGAAAACAAGTCCCAGCCTAAGGGGCTTACATGCTACTTTGGGGTTGGGAAAGGCAATATGTTCCCAGAGAAATTTATACACAATAAATATCAAGGCATTTCAGGAAGAGAGAGTGCCAGAAATCAAAGGAATTAAGACAAATGTTTGATCTGAGCATTGATTGGAGGTAGGGATTCCAATAGTTAGAGGGGATGAGGGAGAATATTCCAGGCCTTCAGGACAACTTGGGCAAAGTCATTGAGAAAGGAGGCAGAACCGAATGTTTGGGAACATCAGGTGGTGCCAGTTTGGCTGCAATGTAGAGTGTAGGGGGACGTGAAGAGACTAGATCCTGGTTGGGATGGACCATACCTGCCAAAATAGTTGTGACAGCCTCCAAAACACAACACCATATAGCCAAGCAGGTGAGAAGCCTCCCAGCTGAGTGGCCAATAGCTCTTGGGTAGACAGTCCCTCACAGCTTGGCGCCATTACAGCTTGGCAGGAGATTTGAGCGATTGTCCTTTTGCCGGCAGGGCCTGCCAGAACAGAGAGCCATCACGAGTTCAGCACATCACCATGAGAAGTGCCTGGCTCTGTAATCAGAGGACCAGATTCAAAACTGAAACCTCCATTGCATGACCTTTCATCCTTAGGCTGTCCTCTGTGCTAGGTGCTGGACATCCACTGACTGAATAAGAGGGAAAGAAAGAAGTGTACAGATTTCATGTGCAATCATCTTTTTATTGTGCTGTGTTAGAAATTGAATAGTATACTATGTTAGAGAAATGCTTATTTTACTCCATAAATAAAAATAAAATAAATTTAAAAAAATAAAGATTAAGGCAACAGAAAAATTGATTTTTTAAAAATGGTGCTTGCCTGGCCGCATAGGGAGACACACGACAAGGATGCCAATGAAAAAGACTGTGGCTCTGGGAGCCATCATGGTGTGATAGAATGGGTATACAACAGGCACTGCCCGCATGACTTTGGACAAGTTTCTTTACCTCTGCAGAACTCTTTCTTCCTCTCTAAAATGAGGCAGTTGGATTAGATGCCCTCCGAGGTCCTTTCCAACTTCAGATGTAAGTATATTCTCTAGATAAATTGCTTATCTACACCAGTGAAGAGTTTCCACTCTGGGGATTCCCTACACAGATGAAATCATAGCTACAGAAGAAAAAAATGCCAGGAATAGTACCAGAGAAGAAAGTATGAATTAGATGAGAGTTAAACCACTGGGCAGGGGCACCTACCACTGGAGAGGTCATGGATGCATCGAAGTCTGCAAGATGCCAACACTTAGAACAGTTGAGAATCAGTCCCTCTGCTTAATTCATTTATCACGGAAACATGCACATCCTTCTTAAATGGTAAGCTTATTTTTTTTTCTGACCTCTATCAGATAAAAAAAACATGTGCAGTATCCTATGAAGCAATTCTGAATGGATCAAAAACTGTCTCATTACAAAGCTGAAGCAGGCAGTCAATCAGGCCAATTCTGTCAAATCACCAGTTAATCAATGAGAAAAAAACATTGGCCAGAGGGGTAATTTCCCATATTTTATCTTCCACTTTCTTTCTTATCTTCTAACATACCTTGTCTGTCACTTCAGGGACTATGTATCAAACTTTTCAGCTTTAATGCTGGTATTAGATAGATCTAGTCATGGGTGAAGCGAGAAACAGAGAGCTAGCCTTAGCATCAGGAAGGTCTATGTTTGAGCCCTGCTTCAGATTAACTCTGTGAACCCTGGGCAAGTCATTTAAACATAGCTGGGCCTCAGTTTCCCTGTCTGTAAAAAAGGGATAAATGAACCTGGCTTTGGGGTCTAACTAGCCATGGGACCTTGGTGAAGTCACTTAACCTTTCTAAGCCTCAATTTACCCACTTGTTAAGGGGGTTAATAATAGTACCTCCCTCACAGGGTTGTCATGAGGATAAAGGAAGCTAATGCCAGTACTTGCTTGGCAAACCTTGAAGTGCTGTATGCATGTGAGTTATGGTTATAAAACTGTGATTTCAGTTTGTACAACACTTGAAAGGTGGCATCTGGTATCAGAGCTGCCCACTGGGTTCTTCTGCCCGTGATCATCAACGGCCTCTCAGCAGTCCAGGTCTTGTGCTCTAGAGCAACGGTAGGTTTGGCGTCACCAAGAGCCCTCCCAGAAATAGACCCTGGAGAATTTCGTTCAGGCTGAATCCTCCTAGAGAAGATCCAGCTCAGAGATCATCCAGGGGAAGATGGAGATCATTTGGCATGCACATGGTCTTCTTTCTCAGAACCAGAAATAGTTTCCCTGACTGTGGAATTCCATGGCATTCACACCTGGGCCCACTGTATTTGGAGTTATTGTATACTAACCAATGGGACACATCCCTGTTCCAGCTCCTTCTGCTGGTGCCAAAAGACACCTCCATAAATCCCATGGCTTTGACGGCAAGCTTGCCTCTGGGACCACGAGTCAGGGTGGGCACGCTTCAGCTTGCATTTTCCTGGGTGAACCAATCCGTCTGTCCCAGCCAAGTCCATTATAATCATTGGGCAACAGACTATTGGCACTGCCGTTTCCAGAGGTTTTTGTGTTTTGGCCATCTCTAGGAAGCTGTTTGGATTGCAGAAAGGAGACCATAGCGGCATCCAAGACTCCACCTCCACAACATATGCATGACAAGTTCTGCTGGCTGATGGAGCTATGCCAGCCTGTGTTGACTGCATCCAAGTGCCTTATTTTTAAGTTCTTTGTTCGCTTGCCCATCTTACCATGACCATCCCCAGCTCTAGGGAGGAGCATCACACCTCGCCTACCCTCCCTCCAAAAAGGAGCAAACACCTGTTTCACCTGGGCTTGCTTTTTAAAAAACTAGTAAATTAAAATCCATGTTTGGAAGATTTTCTGATGCACCAAGAAATAACCAAAGACAGAACTAGTCCTTGGCAACATTTCGAAATGGGCAAAAGTTATTTGCAGGCATACTATCCTTCCTCATCCTTGTTTTAGCATTCTCTCCACTTTTTTCCGTTTTTATATACTTCTCCCCAAGTTCCTCTACCATGAGAGTTCCCCAAAGAATATCTGCCCATGCTCACAGGTCTTTGTGATGTCTCTCTGCCTCCGCAAGGAATAATGAAAAGAATGCTCCATCTGAAGGTGGGAGAGTCCTTGAGCAAATTTCTTCTTCCCTTTAGACCATATTTTTCTCATCTGCAAAATGAGGAGGTCAAACCTGATGAGTCTAAGGTTCATCCCACCTCAAAGTTGGTGATCTTATGAAACCATCTGTGCACCATTTTCCCTGTTTGGAAACGCTGATGTTTATCTCAAAAGTACCTACCTTATAGAGGCTGCAGTGAATGTCAAATGAGATTATCATAGAAGACCAGAGGTCTAGAGCCTTAAGAGACCATCCCCCCCAAGCCATGAAGGAGAAGTGGCTTGCTCACAGTCATCCAAAGGATCAGAAATCTAGACCTGAAAAGGCCTCGGAAATGGTCCAGTCCAAGCACCACATATTACGAATGAGGCAATTAAAGTCCACAGAAGTTAAGCAACATGTGCAAGGTCATTCAGATAAATATCAGAAGCAGGATTTGAACTCAGGTCCTCTGGCTCTAGAACCAGGGCTCTTTCCACTGTACAGTGCTACAATAAAGATGGCATACTGTTCAAAGCTGGGAGCATTATGCAGACAGCAGTATCATTATCCAATTCATAATCTGAAAGCCTGTAATACTGACTTCCTTTATGGATCATTGGACTTGGGGCTGGAATATTTTGGTTAGACCTCACTCTGCCTCTTGCTCACTGGGTGACTATGTGGCCAAGTCATGTGTACTCTCTGAGACTCGGTTTCCTTATCTGTAATCAGGGACTGATTAGACTCAAAGTACCCACTTCACCAGGTTGTTGTGAGGATCGAATAAAACGTACGTAAAGTCCTTTGTAAACCTGAAAGTGCCAAATGACTCCAACTTATCGGTTGTTTTATGTTGGAGGCCACAAGAGAGACTCAGAGGCAACTAAATGACTCAGTGGAGCCACTCAGTGGGCCTGGAGTCAGGAAGACCTGAGTTCAAATCCAGCCTCAGACACTTCCTAACTGTGTGACCCTGGGCAAATCACTTCACCCTGTTTGCCTCAGTTTCCTCATTTGTAAAATAGGGACACACTGGAGAAGGAAATAGCAAACCATTCTGGCATCTTTGCCAAGAAAATTCTATCAACAATATGGTCCATGGTGTCACAAAGAGTCAGGTACCATTGAAAAGCAGCAACAGAAAGAGTCAGTGATTGAGCTGATTTGCTGATGTGGCTTCATGTTTTATTCACTCTAGGTAAATTTTATTTGCCGTGGTCTTTGGCACCCTAACCCAAAGGATCCAAAAAAATGAGAATATCAGATACCATCTTGGAACCAGACACTCATTGGCAGGGGGTGCCTTTGAAAGCCAACCATGTAGGGAAATGCCTACTCCGCTGACATGTTAGGCTCTCGTGCGTCATCCATCAAGGGCTGGGAATAACCTCCTTAGATGTTTTCATGCTGAGACATTTTCCATACAGACTTGCTCAAGTCAAAGAAGCTTCTAAAGAAAGAATCCTAAGTATGGATGGGTCCTGTCTGTACTAGTTATTATTAAATCTCAACAAGAAAGTGAGGCTGTTTCCAAAAGTCCTCTAAAGCTGCCATATTGGCTTGGATACTCTCAAGCTATTGGCAATCTATTAAGACTTGGTTATAGGTTTGGATTCTGGGCTTTGCTTCTAACCAGATCTGTGACCTTGAGTAAGTCACTTCTCTCTTAGATTCAGTTTACCCATATGTAAAATGAGGGCAAGGTTGGAAATTATTTCCGAAGTCCCTTCCAGTATTCATTCTTTCATCTTAATAAGAAAAAAGACTTGTCATGGATCACAGTGCACACAGGGCACACAGTAATCATTTCATAAATGCTTTTTGACTGATTGATCTGTTGGCGTTACCCATGAGAAACTTCAGTTTTGATACTTTAGGTGGGAATATTTGTTGTTTTTTATGTAGCATCATTCAATCAACTAAAAAGCATTAATTATGCACCAGACACTGTTTGAGGATCTGGGGACACTGATGGGAACACAAAAGTGAGACACAGTCTGCCTTCAGGGAACTTACATTCTACTAGAACCAACAAGATGCCTCCAAAAGGGCAGAATGCATCTAGTCCCTGAGTCAGTTTGGAAAAAGATGTGGGCCCCAATCTCCTGGAATCTTCCCCAGAGTCCCCACCCCCCACTCCTTCACAATAGGCTTGTTTGAACTAATTAGGACTAGTCCTGCTCTGTACTGAGTTCTGTTCTCTAAACATTGTTGTGCAATAAAGATTTGGACCTAAGACTTCTTGCCAGCCAGTTAATTAGTCTTGCTCACTCACAGATCTCCTCAGCTGCCTCCTGTACAAGATTCAAGCCCCTGGAGGTCTTCCATTGCCTTTTTCCCTTCACTTTTTTAGGTCTCAGTCTTATATCCTCTTCTTGTCCAGGATAGTTGATGAATTAGAGATTTACAATTGGAAAGAGATTTATAGAGGCCATCTAATCACATCCACTAAATAATCAGAGATAGAAACTGGAATCTCTAAAGAGGATATTCCATTCCAAGTCCATGCCTTTGGGAGTGCATTCATCAACATAACTGGAATGCACACCGTCTTCAGAATCCCTAGCCTTGCACAGGTATCAGCTCCTGTGGGAAATCTTTTGGGATCCCTGAGTTGTTAGAGCTTTTGATACTGTTTAAAAAGTCTTGTATGACCTGATGCAGCACTTAGCACAACACAAGCACCTAACATTGATTGATTGATTAATTCAGAGTAGAACTGCTAGGTGGTACACTGGATAGAGTGCTGGACCTGGAGTCAAGAAAACTCATCTCCCTGAGTTCAAATGTTGCCTTGGCGCTTCCTACCTGTGTGACCCTGGGCAGGTCACTTCACCCTGTTTACCTCAGTTTTCTCATTTGTAAAAGAAGCTGATGAAGGAAACAGCAAACTACTCTAGGATCTTTGCCAAGAAAACCCCAAATGGGGTTACAAAGAGTCTGACACAACTGAGTGACAAATATGGGAAGACTGCCCCACAATAGTGGGGGGAAAGAGAGGGTGTAAGCAGGCCAAAAGTCATTTCAAAGAGGTGATTTCAAAAGGAGAGTGACCCGCTTCAGTACACAGTAAGGGGAAGGGACAACCTGTTGGCTTCATTAACATCTTCAAGACATCAGAAGTATGTTGTGTAGACTGTGTCCAAGGAATGGAGAGATGTGGACAAGAGTTACATAAGACAAGAAGGCCAGGATAAGTTGTGATTGGTACCACTGGAGAGAATGCCCACAGGGATGAGCCCACCGACCCACTGAGGTATTTGAGCACACTCACTTACATGTTGTCTCACCACCCTTCCAGTGGAAAATCCTTGAGAGTAGAGATCATCATCATTTTTGGCTTTGGCCCTGTATCCTTAGTGTCTAGCATATATAAAGCATTAATAAATACTTCCTGGAGAGACTAGAAGAGGCTTGCCCATAGTCACACAGTGAGTGAGTCAAGGAACTGGGATTTGAACTCAGGTCTTTCAACTACACATTTGGGAATCTTGCCACTCCCCTATTCTGCCCCTCCAGTTCTTGGCCATACTTGATTTCTCATCCCTAACCAATATGCCCCAGCACATCAAACACACCATCTTTCTACAGAAAGCAGAAAAGCCTCAGGTTGTCCCAGAATAGACCCATAAGGCTGTTGGGCTAAAAATCCTGAGGGCTTCCTTGTTCTTTGGGTAGATGGTTTTAGGCTCATACTGTCTGCTGTAAATTACTGCAGTGTTGATTCCTGCTGGTCTCAAAACGGAAGACGTTTATTTTTCATTGGCTTTTCTTTTACTGACTTTCCTTCCTTCCTTCCCTTTTGTGATGGTTCAAACCCACGACGTGCAAGTCTAATAACACTCCTCTTGGAAGGATATTGTTGTGTTCTACTTTTAGAAGAAAAATCCATTTTAAAAAAATGTATTTTAAAGGGCTCTGGAAAAGTCACAGCAACAATCTTTATCTCCAGCATTCCCCTTCCTGCTTCCGCAGGGCTCAGAGAGAGTCTATGTGTAGCCTTTCTGGCAACATTTCAGCCTTTGTCTTCCAAATAGATCCTGTGTGAATGTTTTATGGGGGCCAGTGAGGCCAGGAACCTCTGGTTAAAATATTAGAAGTAAGAGGGATATATTTTGATTTTCCCCCAAAGCTTTGCACATAGAAAATGCTTAATAATTTCTTACTGAATACAGTTAAAGGACATGGTAGGCCTCAGAGAGGAGTCATTGGTGGCCTGAGGACTTAGTATTTGAACCAGTCAAGTCCTGGATTAGAGTCTGTTAAAAGCCCATCAAAGGTAGGTAGGTGCCATGTCTAAGGAAACCTGGCAAACTGAATAGAGCCTTCTTCATGACCACGTTCCCAGAGGCATTCAGTTAGTGTTTGTGGAGGATTGTGTCAATGAGATTTGGACTAGAATTTTGCAAACACAGGACAGTTTTCTCCTGGCCCTGCCACTTGGACTTCAAGGGAGGTCCTATATTTGGCAAGTGGCCCATCCACACCTTCTCCTCCCCAGTGGGACTCTCATCTATGGCCTCTAGCAAATCTCCCACAGGGGGTCCACCCAGTAGTCTTAGAGCCTTTCTCTAGATCTCTCAATGTTGTCTGGATACCAGTGGGGCACACTGGCCGCCCATCACTTAGGGCTTCTGCTTGCTGCATGATTAGTCAGTGTACCTCCCTTTGGGTCCTATAGCCTTCAGATGATTACTGGATCCCACTCCTTCCAGGTAATTCTTCCCTGGTAATATGTTGCAAGTAGAATCTTGGTAATACTAACAATTACTAATAATGAAATGATGATGATGATGATGGCCAAGATGAACAGCCAGGGTTTTGGAGGAGGAGCTGGAGAAGCTTGGTGTGCATGAAAGAATGAGGGGAAGGAAGCAGGCTGAGACTTGTGTGTCTCACAATAAACAACTAGTCAGGAAACATCTCTCTGGAACATTGTCAAAGAAAACAATTACTGACTGGAAGACTCAAGTGCCAATGTCCTTTGAAAGGGAACAGCTCCTTAACAAAACTTTTCTGGTTCAGAAATGGAAAAGACTGAGTGGGAGGGTTGTGGTCCAGGAACGGGGATTAGAAATGATTGATCCACAGTTGAATGGTGTGTGTGTGTGTGTGTGTGTGTGTGTGTGTGTGAGAGAGAGAGAGAGAGAGAGAGAGAGAGAGAGAGAGAGAGAGATGGGGTGGGGGGTCAGGAAACACAAACAGAGAAGGGGAGAGGAGAATGCAATGAAAGAGAAAGAAAGGTAGGGAAAGGGAGGAAGGCAGAGAGATGTAGGAAGGGGAGAAGCAGAGGAGAGAAAGACAGAACAGAGAGTAATAGAGAGGGGGAGACAGAAATAGAAACAGGCAAAAAGGGGACAAAAGGGAAGAGACAGAAAGAAACAAAAAATTGGGGAGAGAAAGAAGGAGAAGTAGGGAGAGAAAAAAGAGAGGGGAGAGACAGAACTATACAGAGAGAAAGAGAGAAGGAGAAAGAGAAAAAGAGAAATAAAGAGATCCAAAGTTTTGAGGGAGAGTCAGCCAAATGTTGAAAATACACAGTTTAAAATTCAGACCCACAATCCATCTCTACCCATTTCAATAGAATTTTGGCACTAGGAACAGGTTTTGGCCTCTCCTCTGGAACACTGAGAATACAATAGCACAGGAAGAAATATATGATCTGTTTTAGGATTCGTGAATACTTCCTAATCAAGATTTTGCTAGGGAGAGGAGTTGGGGGGCGGGGGGCAGGAAAGGTCAAACAACTAATTGGGCATTGCCATGATTCATCCACTGTGAAATGATTGAAACAGAGTTGATATAATTAGGGTCAAGAATGAATCTGGCACCACTGCAGGCAAATGCCCTGGAACATGAAACTAGCTCCTTTGGCATGGTTTCTAAAGCTACCCTTGAGGAGAACAGACAGTCTGTCAGCAATTAAGCAGGCCAGAGAGAACAGCAAGGCAAGAGACCACAACTTGGCCGGCCTCTCCAGGAGCATAGGGCATGGAATTCTGGGGGTGTAGCAACTGGAGAGAGAAGAGGCCAATTCAAGCCCAGGAATGCTGTGTTGAGTGCTGTATCCTGCTTCTATGTCTATAAACATTTTCAGAGCACTGGTTTGTTCATGCAGTATGTAAAAAAGGAAAAGAAAAGAAACAGTTCTAGGATTACAGATTTAGAGATTAAAGGGACCTCAGAGGCCATCTATTTAATCCTATCTTACAGATGAGGAAACTGAGGCATAGGGAGATTACACACTACATCCCAGTTCTCACAAACGATAACCATTGGAGGGGGATTGTCTAGTTCTGGGGCTCTTTCCAACGTACCACATGCTTCCACCCTCTTTTTCACAATAAGTAGGCACGAGTATGAAGCAAATGAGGCTTTGTCCCAGGATGTGAACATACAGGGAGGAATGAGTTCTCCTCAGAGAGAAGCACACACCCACCATGGTGGAATCGGGCACCACTGTCATCTCTTTACTGCACTCAGTCCTCCTCGGGCCACAATCACCACCTTGTACTTCACAATTACCCTAAGGCCCCCCAGGGTCCTATGACTGTGGTGACTCTCTAGGGATACCCTATAAGCTTCCCTCCCCCACCCTGTAGGAAGTGAGGTCAACATGCTGGGAGACATTCCTCCTTCCTGCAACATCATCCATGGTGGAATCAGATCAGACCCCTACCCCATCAAACCCTTCCCATCTCAATGCCATTGAAAGCATGCTTAACTATAGCTCTGACAAGGAGGGGGTGGCTCACCAAGGGAATGAGAGCTTGCTTCAGGGCCAACTGGCTTTAGACCTGAATGTGGAGAGGAAGATGGAAACAAAATCTCACCATTCCCATCCCAAAGCTTGATCAATGAGCCAACGCTATTAGCACAGACTCAGGAACTGGAAGAAACTGGTTGGCGTCTCAAAGAAGTCAGATTTGAGCATGACAAAGTGGTCATGAAAACTAAAATACCTGTAAGATTATATTTTTTCAGTCGCTGCTGAGTCACCAACACAAAATGTACTTGCTACATTTCAAAACAAGGAGAGAGAAGGGAATAGATTTCATAAGTCAGATAAATTAGAATCACATGTTCAGAGCTGGAAGGGACTTCAAAGGTCTTTTAGTCTACCTCATTTTACAGAAGGGGAAACTGAGGCTTAGGAGCTGAGTGATTTGGCACTCAAGTGGTCCGTATCAGAGTCTATGGCTTTGGGAAAGGGTGGAGAAAAGCAAGAGGTAATCTGCTGTGAACTGTTCTGAAAGGCTATTCAGTGAGGTTGAGATTAGATATACATGGATTCCCCCACAAACTTGTAATTTCATTTATTGAGAGAACTCCCCAGAAGGAAATTCCTTCTACCAGAGCAGGTCAGCACCTAATTTGCAACTCAGATTCTCGGAGAATTGTCTGGGACAGTGAGAAGTTAAGTGAATCATCCAAGGTCCTATAGGTAGTGGGTTTCAGAGGCCAAATTCGAACTCAGGTTCAGTTTCCTTCCTTATACTAAGGGTAGTCCTCTATCTGTGATCAGCAGAAAACAGGACCCATCTAAGAGGTATTGTGGGATGAAAAACTACAATTGAAAAGGGCCTCAGAGGTCACTTCATCCAATTCTTATTTTTATTCATTCTTACAGATGAGGAAACTGAGGCCAAGTGAGATCAAATGATTTTTTCAAACGAGGAAGGATTTGAACTCAGGTTCTTTGAGTCCAAACCCAGCACCCATTCCACTGGGCATCCCTTCATGAGCTGGTCTTGGTACAGCAGACCAGGGTTCTGTAAACATGGAATAATTCAAGTAGATTGGAAGACAGCCATTTCAGCAAACACTAATGCTATAGTGGAGAGGAGCACCATTGTGTCCAATTAGGGCAAGAGAAGATGTCTCTGTGATTTGTTAACTGTCACACAGAATGAAGTCTGAGTCTCTGCAGGTTAGCCTGGCTTATAAAATCATAATTCTCTTAAAGGCTTGGGTAGAGTTGATGCATAATAGGACTGAGAGCTGGCAACAGGTGGCCTGTGTGGAAGTCAATATAAAGATTCAAAGCAGAGACAAGGCAGAAAGGGTCCATTGAAAATGAGGGATAGGAATTAAACAAGCTATCTGCAAATCCGCGGGCTTTATTACATGCCAAAGGAAGAGCAGCTTTTGACCTAGTTTGAGAAATCACTCGGAAGCTCTGTGTCACAACCCAAGGACTAGTGTTGGCCAGAATGATACAATAATCAATTTTGAATTGATTCAGAAAGATGACTTTTCACCCCCTGTGAACGTGGGTGCAGCAGATTTCCCCAGCATGGCTCCATGAGTGACTTCATGTCTCTCTCTCTTGTGATTCCTGGGTTGCTGAAGCAAATGCTTCTGGGAGACACAACAGGGTAGGAGTCTTTTAGGAATGGGTGCTAAGAGCATTTAATAGGATTGGATTCCTTGTGACTGCCTCAGTCTCCTGTCTTATTAAATACCTTTTGCTTTGGAGTCATGTTCCATCTGATCTGGTGTGGTATAAAAGAAGATACATCAGGAGGGGCACAAATCAAAGAGCGATTGGTGGGTAGCCTTCTCAACATGAAACCTAATTTGAGTAAAACCAAAGATTAGACTTCTGGGAACCAGGTAGAGCATCTATATGTAAATACATTTATGTACATGCATATTCAACAACCCAGGTAGGTAAGTCCTACTAACACTTTACATGCATTAATTCTGTTTTTAATTTTTAATTTGTTGAATAAAGCAAGCATTTCTATAACATAGTATAAAAAAAGACATGACTGTGCATGAAACTGCACATCTATTATGTACAACTTGTTATTTTTTTAAAATATAAGTTACCATGTAAATTTATTTAAATATATAATAAAGTCATGTACATCATGTAAATTGCATTAATGCATTAATCCTTTCAATTCTTGTAAAAACTCAGGTAAATAAGCCCCTATTTTATAGGTGAGGAAACTCAGGCTGTGAGAAAAAATCATTTTCCTGCCACACCAGTACCTACAGTGATGGAAACAAAAATGATGACAAACGTTGATTTATCGAAATGGCCATTCTAGGTCCCAGAGGATAGATGGTGATGATAGAATTAATTTACCTATTAATTTAAAGTTTTAAAAAACACTTTTCATATTTCATGTCAACACACCTCCCTCCTCTTGGCTTCTTATAAGAGAGGTGGTGGCCTACAGGTGTGTAATGAGACTCCTGCCATCAGACATGGCAAGTGTGCTGGTTGGTTGTCTTTGCTGAGCTGTTTGTAGAGGTGTGTCAGGGTAAAGGTATTTAGAAGTGCTGGGGCATCAAAAAATTTAAAGCACCAATAAAGCACTTTCAAAATGGTAGAGAATGTGATAGAGAAAGTTTTGGACACAAATGTGATGAAGGTTTGTCAAGAAAGTGAAAAACCACCAAGAGAATTAGTGGCAATAACAGCTCTCCCATGTCCCTACAGACACTGCCTTCTGCTAGAAGTGAGTCCTCCAGGGAGTCTGTTGCTTAGGAGGCTACATCATTTTCCAAGGCTGAGAAGGCTTTCATTCTCAAAGCTGGTTTTCATTCAAGTCTTGAGACTAAACATCTCAACAAGCTGCCCAGGGGAAGCCCATCTCCATCAGATGGTAGCTGAGATATTCACCTCTCAATCAACACTGCCCTGGGAAAACTACAAAGCTGAAGATATTGACCTCCAAATGGAAGGAGACTCCCAAATCATACTACCCTCTGTGGATTCCTAGGCCTGTTTGTTTGTTTCTATTGAGTATGTTATGAAGTTTATTATAGTATTGGGAAGGAAAATTCATGGCCCATCATATTAAAATATCTTAGCCTAGCTGAAAGAATAGTAACCGCCCTAGGTTGTTCTGCAGTGGAGTCACTGTAGGGGAGATACAAAAAATACTGCCATTCCTGGGATAGGAAGTAGGTGAGATGAGAACCCAGGACCAGTTCCATAGGGCATGCTTTCCACAGGGAGAGAAGGGCTATTGCTTGTGTGGCAGGCATGCCCACGGAGGGAAGTTAAGTTTTACATGTGGAACATTTGCCAAGAATACAAAGAATTCAGAGGGACTTGGAGGAAATTCTGTGAGCTGATGAAGAGAAAGGCAGACAGGACCAGAAGAAGGATTTACACTCAGATAACAACATTGTAAAAAATAAAAAACAACCAGAAAAGACTTTGTAACTCTGATCTGTGACAGTCCATCATGGCAGAGATGGTGGCCCCAGAGACCTGTAGGTGTGAAATGAGGCACGTTCTCTGACACAGTCAACACGTTGGTTTGTTTTGTTCAAATGTACTTTGTTACAAGATTGTATTCTACCAGAAGGAGGTAGAGTTGTTGAGATGAAAGAGTTGTGCAAAAAAAAAGGAACATCAATAAATTATTTTAGGAAGAAAGAAGGAAGGAAAGAAAAAGAAAGGAAGGAAGGAAGGAAGAAAGAAAAAGCCAAGTAGAATGTGCCTACTTGCTCACAAAAGGCAGTATGGAAAAAGAGTTTCACAGGGCAGAACATTTCCCAGCACTGAGCCCCACCTGGAGAGACTCATGAAACCCAGTTGATAATGATGCCCTAGAGCTGAGGGCTGCTAGGAAGTAATTGCAGTGAACAAACCAGCCTGGCAGGCAGCATTCAGCAGCCAGGAGTTGTCCAGAGCAGGGGCCCCAACTCAGGGCTTGGGAGGCAGATTCCCAGGCAGCTGCAGGCCTCCCTGCACGGACAGCTGTGGTTTCAGCCCAAAGGAGAATCTTGACATGTGCCTGACTTGGAAAGGGCTGCCTGTTTCAGATCCATCATTCTAGCCTCCGTTGGGAGGTGTCTGTACAGGGAGGGACCCCATCAATGTCATAATTTCAAATATAAAGGAGAATATTAAACCATTTAGAAAGGGGGTGGGGTTTGGGGGTGGTTCAGAATCAGGTTCAAATCCTCTCACTTACACCTTGTGTGTGTGTGTGTATGTGTGTGTGTGTGTGTGTGTGTGTGTGTGTGTGTGACCTTGGACACATCACCCAACTTCCTTGGATATCAGTTTCCTCATGTAGAATGAGAAGGCTGGATGAGATAGCTTCTGAGGCCACATCTAGCTATAGGCCTTCTGGAGGATCCTAAGATGCCTTTTGGTTTTCTTTGTCTTTTCCTGATGACAGCCTCTCCCAATCCAGAATAGTGTAAGAAAGAAACAGAAAGAAATAAAAAGGAAGGAAGAAAAAGAAAGAAGACAGGAAGAAGGAAGAAAGGAAAGAAGGAAGGAAGGAAGGAAGGGGGAAAGGAAAAAAATAGTTAAGCAAAATTAACTGCCACATGAACTCTACTTCACAGCATATAGGATACTCTTCATGAGGAAGAAAATACATTTCACATAAATCTTATGGAATCTAGATTTGCCATTACACTCATCTGAAAGCAGTCATTGTGGCAGACATTAGCGGCGTTGTTTTCTTCTCAACCTTCATGTTTACAAAGGAAGACTGCACCAGAGAGGTAAATTTCCCAAGGTGATAGATACAGAGCAGAAAGGAGCTCAGGGAGTATCCAAGTTCAACTCCTCTCACTTAAAAGTGAGGAAACTGAGATCTAGAGAGGCAACTTGCCTGAGGTCACAAAGGTGGGCACTAGAGTCTAGATTCAATCTCAGGCCCCTGAATCGGAATCCAGATGGGAATCTCCCCTCTGAACCAAGCCTAATGGTGGATGTTCAGGCAGCCTGCTGGAGATGCCCAGACTGGTTCTCTTACACAACTGTGCAGTTCCTGCTGTTGCTGGGGGCCATGAAGAGACAAAGAATCAGCATGGGAATGACACAGTTCTGGGGAGCACAGTCAGCATCAGAGACTCTCCTTAAGTTACCCAGAAACTGATTAAAGCCCTCAGGTCAAGGAAGGGGAGGAAAAAGACCACAGGCCCATAATGCTCTAGGTCTCTAGAGTTCTTGACCTGGGAGAATCACAACGAGTTGATCTAATCAATAAAGAAAATTGCAAAGAAGGTTAGGAGAATAAACCAAAGAAGATCTCCCCAAGATAACTGGACTTAGCCAAGGACTGCTTTGATAACCCTCTTTTACAGGAGAAGCGAGTCAGATAAAAACAATGCATGTTCATTACAACAACTCCAGCCTTTGTTCAACTGTGTGCTATGAAGTGTGCGATGAGCTACACATATAAAGGGGCTAAGACCTCATAGGCTAAGGCCACAGCATATATCCAGCTCCCTGAAAAGCACCGCAGCCCCAGATGGGGGGCACTCATGCCTTAGAACATAAAGCTTGGCAATGAGATCATGAATTCCTCAAGGGAAGAGGCTGGGTGGGTGGGTTTTGTTTTTGTTTTTAAACCCTCTGTTCCTAACTCAGTGGGTGCTTAATGATGCTGGTTAAATGGGAATTCCAGTGTGGGCTGAAGCTGGAGATGGGCAGGCTCCATGTGGTGGCAGAGAATATTAGGAAGGCTGCAGATGCACGTGACCATCACTTTGTTCAATAGGCGTTTGTTATAAGAGTTATTCCCCCTCAAAGAAAGTGATCATCAGGCTTTAGATGATCCTAGAAGGAAAGAGGATAGATTATTAAAATAAAAATAACTACTTACATTGACCAAATGTTTTCCTCTTAACAGCCCTGTGAGGAAGATAATAGAGAGACATTACAGATTCTGTAGGAGTCAAATGAGCCTCAGAGAAGTTAAATGACTGGCCCAAAGTCACACAACCAATTAAGGGTCCGAGTCAGCATTCTAATGCACGTCTCTGGACTGGAAGTCTACTCCACTAATTTTTCTGCTACATCTCTGGTTTCTCTTGGCAAAAGCTTTCTAATTACAGCCAGTTCAAGGGATGAAGGAAGCAAATTGCATCCTTGATGTTTGTTTGGTGAGTTCTCTGTCACCTCTGGGATTAAATGCAAGCTCCTTTATTTGGCATTTAAAACCCTTCCTAATCAGGCCCCAGTCTCCCCTTACGGAATGAGTTTACATGATGTGATTCCCCTGGACACTCCACACTCAAGATAATCTGGTCTACTTAGCATTCTCTGGTCGTAACATTCAGCACAGACAGTCCTCACCCTCCTCCCCACCCCCCCCCCACCCCTGCCCCCCTCCACACATTCTTTCCCCTTCACTTAGAATTCCTAACCTTTGTCAAGGATCAGCTCAGCATCAACTTCTTCAAGTGTCTGTTCATGATTCAGATAGAGCTCTCCACATCAGCCCCTTGAAACGACTTTGTAGTATGTATGTATGTGAGCGAAGGTAGAGACAGAGATATAGTGTGGTATGTATGTATTTGCAGGTGTATATGCATTTTAAAAATTGCATCTATATAATATTCATATGTATATACACATAAACCTACCCCCCAGCCACACACACACACACACACACACACACACACATATGTTATATGTGAGGGAAGCATATACAGATAAGCAAATATAAAACATACGTGTGCATGTTGTATTTAGCTATCTGTACAGGCTTCCCCTCCTGCAACAGAATATTAGCTCCCTGAAGGCAGGGACTGCTTCATTTCTCTCTGTTCCTGGAACATAGTAGGACCTCGATAAATACTTATCGAATTGAATTCAGCTGCTTTATTTTTCTTTTAAAAAAATACAAACCTGAGGTAGCTAGGTGGCAAGTGGAGAAAGCACCAGCCACGGAGTTAGGAGGACCTTGGTCACTTGATACTAGCTGTGTGATCCTGGGCAAGTCACTTAACCCCATTACCTCCACACACACACAAGAAACCACAAATCCAGACTTAGGGTTTGGATTACGTCTGCACAGTAATGACAGGGCACAAGGTAGTCCTTCATTCCAATGTCTCATTTATGAATATGGAGATTAAATGATAAAACGGCTTCTTACAAGAAGAAGTTGTATTAAAGCTTTTTGGAGGAAGGGGATGGAGTCATCCTCTGAAAATAATAAAAATCACCAACAGTTAGGTAGCATTCTAAGGTTTGTCTGTTATCTCATTTCAGTCTCAAAAGCAAGATGAGGGAGTTGTTACAGATGCTATTGTTATCATTTTAAAGATGAGGAAACTGAGGCACCAAAAGTTTAGGTGATGCCCAGGGTCACAAGGCTAATATAGGTCTGAGGCTGGATTTGAATCCAGGTCTTCCTGACTCCAAATCCAGAGTTCTATGCACTAACTACCTCCCCAGCCCCTCAATATATATATTATATATATAAAATATATTATATATATAAAATATATTATATTATGTATATATATATATAATATACACATATATTATATATATATATATATAATCCATACATTATAAGCAAATTTCAATTCAGCAGTGGATTAGGCTGCTGTCATTAATGGTCGGAGCCAGGATATGCTGATGTTTCAGTATTCCATTTACACACCTGGACACTATAGGAAAACATGCACCGAAGCTTTCCATTTGTAATTAGTCAAACGTTTTTGGCTGCCTGGCTTCTGATGACTTAGGAGACTGAGAACAGTGGATAAAATGGAATGATGGATTTGGAATCTCTTTAATGCTGGTGGCCCCTCTGTGTTCCCAAGCCATCCACGTTCTCACCTGCGGCCATTTCCCACAACTTTTTATAAAGGTTGTATCTAATACCCTAGAGACCTTTCCCTAGACTTTTACCATTCTCAGACATTATTGGCTGTGCGTCCTTGGGCAAATCGCTTCATCT
Source organism: Potorous gilbertii (assembly GCA_028658325.1). NCBI lineage: Eukaryota > Metazoa > Chordata > Mammalia > Diprotodontia > Potoroidae > Potorous > Potorous gilbertii. The sequence goes on from CM053770.1 coordinate 17,225,925, forward strand.
TTCTCAAACGCTGTTTCCTCATTTGTAAAATGGGGATAGTAGTAGCACCTAACTCCTGGGATTGTTTCGAGAATAAAATGAGATATGTAAATCTTAACACACTAGACAGACGCTATCATAGCATTACAGCTAAATATAGCGCTCTCATTGGAATAATTGTTATTGCAACACACAGGTTATCTATTCATTATTCCTCAGTTTTGCTCCGTGACTGCCACGGAAAAATTCAGTCTTTAGAAAGAACTTTCACTTTAGCAAAAGTGAATTATCTCTGGCCACGTAGTGAAAGTCCTCAAGTACGTTGTTTTCCAAACTTTTGGTTGTACAAGCCATCAGGGGAAAAATAATTGAGCATGAACCTCCAATGTGTGACTATTTACTTATGTAGAAATTATATGCATATATTACAGTACTAATAATTATATGCATTATAAAACTTTCACAAAAATAGAAATTAAAAAGGATGAAATACATATGAATTGGATGTTATATCCAATCCTAGAGTCGGTAAGGAGACACTAGAGATTAGTGAGTAAGGAAGTGACATAGTCAGGTGTGGACTTTAGGAAAATCCCTTGGGCAGCTCTGTGGAGAATAGATTGAGAAGAAGAAGTGCAGGTGGTCCAAGTGAGAAGTGACAAAGGCCTGTACCAAGATGGCGACTGTGTGAGTAGACAAAGGTGAGCAGGTGCAAGAGATATTGTGGAAGTAGATACAATAAGGTTAGCTATCAATTGCAAATGGCACATGGGCCCAAGAGACACTGAAGAATGCTCTTCCCTCTGGTTGGAGGGAGGACTCTTCCCTGAATCCCCCTCTTTGGGCTCCCCAGATCAACCATTTCTTCATTCCCCACTAGGGTATACCTTCTTCCCCTTCCCATACCCACTTCCTTTCAGCCTATGTGTTATCTTTCCCCTTAGAAAGGAAGGGCAACGACTGTCTTTGTTGGCTGTATTCATTTTCTCTTGTTAGGTGGCTCTGTGGATAGAGCTGGGCCTGGAGTCAGGAAGATCTCCTGAATTCAAATCTGGCCTCAGAAACTTACCAGCTATATGACCCTGGAAAAGTCCCTTAATCCTGTTAGTCTCAGTCTTCTCTGTCAAATGAGCTGGAGAAGAAAATGGCGAACCACTTTCTTTGCCAAGAAAACTCCAAGTGGGGTCACAAAGAATCAGACACAACTGAAAGTGAACAACATATTCCTAGCACTTAGCATAGTGTCTGGTCCATCATAAATGGTTAACAAATGTTTGTTGACTGCTTTATCCCAGGATTATAAATGTAGAGTTGGAAGAGATCTCAGACGCCATCGGTTCCAACATTCTCCTTCTACAAATGAGGAAACTGAGACACATAGCAGTTAAGTGACTTGCCCATGGTCACCCAGCCATTAAGAATCTGAGGCAGTATTTGAATCCTTTTTTTCTTTTTGATTTCATCCCTAAAATTCTAGTCACTACCTGTCTCTTATGTGTATTTGTGTGTGTGTGTTTGTCCTTCAATGCCGAAGAAGACCATGCCATCAGAGAAATGATGACATGACTTGCACTTGACTTTGTTTTGAGTGAGGGAGGGCTGGGCAGGTCACCAGCCTCACTTCTCCTCCACAATCATCTGAATCCAGTGACCAGATATTCATCAGGATGACTGGAGATGCCCCAGGATGAGGCAGTTGGGGTTAAGTGACTTGCCCAAGGTCACACAGCTAGTGAGTATCAAGTGTCTGAGGTGGGATTTGAACTCAGGTCCTACTGACTCCTGCACTGCTGCTCTGTCCACTGCACCACCTAGCTGCCCCACCTGTCTCTTACAGGAAAAAACTGGATGACCACTTGTAAAGTTCATTGTAGAGAAGATGTTTCCTCAGGTATGGTTGGCCACTGAAAATTCTCAGAGATTCTGTGGTTCTGAAAATGGAAAGCCTATCATTAATGATTTATCTAATACTTGAGAAGAAATTCCTGAAGTAGATTGCATTTCGACATAAAATTTTCTGCTCTGTCAGTTTATGAAAAGAAAACTTAGGATGAGTCAGAAAAATTTTAGCACTTGTGCCTCTTTCAGAAGGAATGAGGACAGAACAGAAATTCTCAACTGACCAGTGTTCAGATAAAGCACCAAGATAACTTTTTTTAAAATCCAGAGATTTTCAATGTGTGGTGAACATCTGGAGCTGCTCCCCCTTGGAGGAGCCTCCTTTGTTCATTCATCAGTTTAACAAGTATTTTTAGGTGCCTAATAGGGTACAGGCACTGAGCTAGGCCCTAGAGATAGAAAGACAAACTGTCCATCAAGGAAACAACACATATGTAGACAAGTATTAAATAGATGCAAAGAAACTTCTTGGGCCACGGTGGGATGAGGGGCTCTCACTCTCCCCTCCTTCACTCTCCCACAAACGACCTGAGCAGAGAATTCTGGGAGTTCTTTGGACCCTGCCAGTTTCTCCATTTGTTTTCCCAGAAGAACTCCTTCTACACTCCATAGACCTGGAACAGTCAGCCGCATTGCTACGGTATCCAGGAATGGTAAAATCTTCCTCTAGATTTTTTTTTCAAATAATATTATCTTTATGGGCACAAGGAAAGAATCAAATTCCTCTTTTCCCTAGGAAGCTAGTGCAGTTGTTTGACTCAACCAATCCTGGTCCCAAAGACAAAGGGATGAAATACACTTCCCTCCTATCGGAAGAAAGGTGCGGGGTGTAGAGGCTGTATATGATGCTAGATGTGGTCCCTATTTAGCTGTGCTCAATTGTTTTCCTTTGAAGTTCTGAGAGTACAGAGAGAAGGGAAGTATGTCAGGAAATAGCTAATATAAAAATACAGGGTATTAACAAAATTACCATGCAGTGATGGAAGGAAAACTCAATTTGGAATCAGTGGCAGAAACTGGTTATAGACCAACATCTCACACCATTTACCAAGATAATCTCAAAATACGTACATGATTTAGACATAAAGGATGATATCATAAGCAAATTAGTGGAGCATGGAAGAAACTATCTGTCAAACCTATGGATAAGGGAAGAGTTCATGGCCAAACCAGAGAAGGAGAGATTCACAGGAGGCAAAATGAATAATTTTGATTATATAAAATTCAATTTTTTGCACAAACAAAACCAATACAGCTAAAATTAGAAGAAAAGCAGAAAACTAGAGGAAAGGTGATCTTAACAGCTGGTAAAGGTTTCATTCCTAAGATACATAGGGAACTGAGTCCAATTTATAAGATTGAAAGCCGTCACCCAATTGATAAACAGTCAAAGGTAAGACTAAGCAGCTTTTGGAAGAAGAAATCCAAGGTATAAATAGTTAAATTAAAAAAACCTATAAATCACTAATAAATAAATGCAATTAAAAGAACTCTAAAATACTACCTCACCCGTCAGATTGCCTAAGATGACAAAAAGAAAAATGACAAGTATTGGAGAAGTTGTCCAAAAAACAGGTACATTGATGCATTGTTGATGGGACTGTGTCCTAGTCCAACCTTACTGGAAAGCAACGAAGAACTGTTCTAAAAGCTATCACATACTCCTTGACCCATCAATAGTAGATTTGTGCCCCCAAAGAGATGAAAGAAAATGGGAAAGAACCCATATAGACAAAAATATTTGTAGCAGCTCTTTTTGTGGTGGCAAAGAATTAGAAACTGTGATGTCCATCCTTGGGAAATAGCTGAACAAGCTGGCAATAGATGGTTGTGATGGAATATACTATTGTGCTGTAAGAAATGATGAGGTGATGGTTTCAGAAAATCTGAGAAGACTTACATGTATTGATGCAAGCAAGTAGGATCAGAACGATTTCTACAATAAGAGCAGTATTTAAAAAATAATCAGTAGTGAAAGACTTAGTAACTGATCTACCACAATTCCAAAGGACTCAAAACATGCTATCCATGCCCAGACAGAGAGCCGATGGACTCCAAATGCAGACTGAAGCACATTTTCTTTTCTTCTTTTCTTTAACTTTCTTTTTTTTTTGGACAAGGCCAATGTGGGAATTTATTTTTCATGACTATATATATTTGTAATGGGCTTAATTTTTCTTGTCTTCTCAATGAATTGGAGAAAGGAGGAGGGAAAGAAATTTTGGAATTATCCCTGAACTGTGTTTATTCATGCAGAATGAAGTGAAGCATTAAGACAGCTATCGGAACAATTCAGGACAAAATATATCTCAAAAGAAATGATGGACTCAGCATCACCATAAATGTTACCTCATCATGATAGTTATTATAAATAATTATTTCAAATAAGTATAAAGATAAATTAAAATAATATTATTATTCACTAACAATAACTATTGAGATGAGGCAATATTCAGAGAGATACAGAGTCCATCATTTCTTTTGAGAATATGTAAATGAAAGTTGAATAGGTTCTTACAGAGAAGGGAATTATTATTTATGAAGTGCCTACTACGTGCCAGCTGCTGTGCTAAGCTCTTCCAAAAATTTATTCTCCTTTGATCATGAGAGCAGAAATAAATAGAAAATAGGGAGTATATCTGAAGTCTTTGTTGGGGGTCCTCTCTTTTCTTTCTATGGTCTCTTACTTGATGACTTCATCCACTCCCGTTAATTTTAGTTTAATTTTCATCCCTATTCAGATGATTTCCAGTTCTGCATATTGGCTCTGGTCTCTCTTCTAAGCTCTGGCCTTGCATCACCTACAATAACAGCCTTTTGGATATTTCAAGTTGGACATTGCACCAGCTTCTCAAACTCAATCTATAATCATCTGGACTTCTGATCTTTCCACCCAAATCTACTTCTCTTTTGAATGGTCCTTTTTCTCCTTCAAGTAACCCAGATTTACAGCCTCAGTATCGTCCCTTACTTCTTACTTTCCTTCATCTTCCATGTTCAGTCTCCTGACACATCTCATCTCTATGACTTTGCTGGTATATGCCCCTTTCTCCACTCCCACAGCCACTGTCCTGATCCAGACTCTTGTCACTTTGATCCTGAACTATCATAATGGCTTCTGAATTAGTCTCTGGCTTTATTCTCTCCCTGTAGCCCACAAAGTGATTTCCCTAAATCTTGGGTCACCCTCTACTCAGGGATCTCCGGTGGCTTCCTGTTGCCTCCAGGATCAAATATGAATTCTTATGTTTGGCCTTTAAAGCTCTTTCCAACCTTGACCCACCCTACCTTTCCACCTTGTTATACATTACTCTCCTTCATGTACCATACAGTCTAATGAAAATGGTTTTCTTGCTGTTTTTCATGCTTGATTGTGATGCCAATCAAGTTAGGATCTTCTGTTGTTATTGTTTTACTAAAAGTGGCTCTGACTGAGTAATGTGATTAAAGAAGATCTTTCTTACCCATTGATGGACCTGGCCATTGTGGGAAACTTGATCAGGGGAGCTCTTTTGTAGGAGGGTCCCATTGAGTCCCTGGGTCAGAGGATTATGCCCTCTGGCTCTAAAAAAGGCATAAATATTCTGAGTTGAGGTTTTACTTTGGGGCTTAGTTTTTGTAATAAGTTTTGGTGCCAGATGAGGACTTTGGGAAGCCACTAAAGAGCCCCCCAGCTTTGAGAACCCAGATGTCATGCTTCCTTCTCTGGTCACTATGGTCAGACAGCTGTACCTGTCTGTTGAATTATGATCAGGCAGAGGAAGCCATGTCTGTCGACTTTTAATTTCTCTGTATTTTCTTTGGAGTTCACTTGAACTAGGTGAATGATATATGTGCTTGGTTAAAGGAATGATATATGTACTTGATTAAAGAGATTGTTAACTGCTTGAAAGTTGCTTTCTTTTTATGAATGCAGATCTAAGAACCTGTGCTAGCAGGCCCCCCCATGTATGTTGGGGTGCTTACTGATACAATGATACTCCACATTCCATCTCCATGCACCCATTTCTGAAGTGGTCTTTATCTTCACCTCCTCACTCGGAAAATTGTTTATTTCCTCCAGAATTCAACTGAAACACCTCCTTGCGCACAGGGATCCTCCTAGACAACCTGCTACTATGGTCTTTCCCTCCATGATGACATTCCATCCTTTGCATACATCCACATACATGGGGTAGTCTTCCTCATGAGAATGTAAGTTTCTTGAGGGTAGGGGCTGTTTTCCTTTGGTCTTGGTCATTCTGGTGCCTGGCATAGTCCCCAAAACATAACAGATGCTTAATAAATGCTTGCTGATTGAATGATTATCAACTTCAATTTTTTATTAAATAATCAATAGAATAACTAGTATTAATCTAATGTTTTATGTTTAAGTATTTGATGATTTTAAAATACACACGCACCAAAACTAGATGGAAGGATGGTGCTGTACTGTTCAATTCAATCCAAAAAGCCTAGTATGTTGAATGCTAGGAGTATAAAGACAAGATGCTATCAAACCATGTGTATCCTTAAGGTGTTTGCACTAATGATATCATTTACCAATCATTACCAACATTTATAGAAGGCTTTAAGGCATAAGAAGATGTCAAATAGGTGACCAGCAGGTGTGGTCCCAAGCAGGTTAAAATGTAATTGAGAAATATTCAACAAAATAAACTAAAAAGCAATACAACACAGATACTGTTAATGGGTGATTTTCTCAGTAGATTTGCAGCCCCCATGAATTTCTTTCTATTTGAATTTTGAACCGTTGTTTTCAGCTTTATCGACACCCTTCCTATATCCTCTCATGTGATCTTAACCCTATGAGGGAGGCAACACAATGTATCACTTAATGTTTTTTTGATCAACATTTATCAGGCACCTCCCATGAAACCTCTCCTAATCTCCTTAATGATTTATGCCTTACGATTTCTTTGTTCGGTGCCCCTGCTTCCCCCACTTCTCTCTATAACTCGGGTCCCAACTTCCTGAGCAAATTCTCCCTTGAATTCTCTGTTGACCCTCTTGTCTTCCAGAGACCATTGAAGCTATGTTCAGCCTCTGGCTTAGTATCTGTGTCTGTGTCTCTCTTTGCTCAGCATTCAGAATATGTCTCTCATTAGGTGAGAAGTTGTAAGGTCCATCCCCCACCCCACCCCTGACATTTAAAGGGAGGCAAGAAAATCCCCTTCCTCCTAACCTCACTCTCCTAGACTCTCCACAAAACTGCTCCTTGGTCTCAATGTTTTTGGAATGGCAAGCTGAGCTTTTTAAAGGCCATCAACAGTATGACCCCCCTTTGCTGAGCCACTGCCAAACTGCCCTCCAATTGAGCTAGGGAAACTTTTCACACTTGTAAAGGGGTAACACTTTTTTGCCTACTTTAACACATCAACACCTCTTAACTCTGTTATCTGCTCCTTAAGTAGTCTGAGCTGCTGTGGAAACTAATACTCCACCAACACAAACTTGTATCTATTATGTGTGTGTGTGTATACATACACACATATATACATATACACATAATACGCATGTACACACACAAGGATACACATATACATGTAACTATACATATAGATATACCACATATATATACTTATAAATGCATATGCATATATATGCAAGCACATATATACAAATATATGCATACATGTACAAGTGTACATATATACACACATACAAGCACATATAAACACACATGTGCTGCATGCCTACATGTACATATATATACACACATAAGCATTATGTATATACACATATGAGAGGAGAACAAAGGGTTTTCCAGCCAAGGTGAAAGGAATGAAGGCTGTCTCCCAGATATCAGCCTTTTCAGAGTCTGGAAGACAGAGCCTGATACTTAGTGGTGGAGTTCAGTAGACCAAGCCTAGCAAAGTCATGGCTTTTTGTGTGAATTAGTCAGGATCTGGTAGGATATCAGCAGATTAGATCAGAGAGAGGACAAAGGAGTGGCTATGTTCTAGGTAGCTGTGCCTCATCATTTAAGTGTCATTGACACTTGAATGGGTGTATCTCACTCAGTGAGAATCTAATAAGACCTTAGCCTAAAATGGCCAGGGTCTCCCATTGCATCCTGTGCCATCTTCAGTCTGGCCCCCCTGGACCCAAATGGCTCTGGAGGAGAAAGTGAGGCTAGGGACCTTGCATAGCCCTTCCTCACTCAAGTCAAAGTCAACTGCAAGTCATGTCATCATCTTGATGTCATGGTCCTCTTCGAGAATGAAGGAAAACACAACAGCAACCACTTGGGAGCTCAGATACCCCTCAGGAAAGCCTAACCTTCTAAGCCCAGGGCTGTCACAATGGTACCAAAGCAGGGTTTGGGCTACTCATTTCTATTCAACAGACATTTATGAAGTATTAGTGGATGGAGAACTAGTCTGAGTGATGGAGACTGGATTCTGGTCCCACTTTTGACATATTCTTGTTCTGTGATCTCAGGCAAGTCAATTAACCTCTGAGTGCCCCCAGGAGAAACTTTAATATAATAAATGCAAAGCAGGTAATGTTTTGTGTTGGTAAAAAAAAATTCCCTCCATAGCATAACAAACTGATGAAATCACAGCTTTGGCAAAAAGAAAAATAAATTATAATTTTTAAAGGGAGTTTTTGTACTTAACTGAGAGATACAGTATGTGAACAGACAAGCCAATATAGGATGATGAATATAGAGAGCATTTATAATAATAAAATAATAAGAGCTAACATTTATAGAGCACCTGCCATGCACTAGGCTTTACCAATATTACCTCATTTGTCCTCACAACAGCCCTGGGAGGTAGATGGTGTTACTATTCCCATTTTACAGATGAAAAAACTGAGTCAGACAGAGGTCAAGTGACTTAACCAGGGTCACACAACTAGGGTGGTGGTCCTTGAGGCTGAGCCAGGAATGGGAACTGGACTGTACAAATGCAAGGAGGGCAAGCTCAGAACAGTTTGACTGGAAGATAGAATAGGTGCATATCAAACACAGGAGGACCTACTTTTCTAAAAAGAAAGACAACTTTTGAGGGGTCAACAATTACTTTGATCAAGCATCAGTCACTTAATTCAGGGGGAAAAGTCAGCCACCTGAATTTCAGAGAAAATACAGAGAAATAAAGATCAACAGACATGGCTTCCAACTGTCTGAGCATAAGTTAGAAATACATCACAGATCAACAGATGGATCCAACTGTCTGACCATTACATACATACATAGTTGCCAGAGAGAGAAGCAGCAACATCTGGGTTTTCAAAGTGGGGGAAGCTCCTAAGAGGCTATCTAGAGTCTCTCTGGCCAAACACTTCCATTGAGTAAGCCCCCAAGTGAAACCTCACCTCAGAGTATTTATTCACTTTTCAGAGCCAGAGAACATCAAAACCCTTGAGAACGAGGGCCTCAGTTAGAAACTAAGAAAATGTGTGGACCTCCCTTAATCAAGCTTGATGGGCAGGCCCATAAGTGGGTGGGGAAGATCTTTAACTCTCATTGGCATTACAAGGTGAAAGGGAATAAAGTGCAAAAAGCCCCAAATATATACCCGGCGTTGGGTGCTAAGCAAGGGATACAGATACATCTAACATCCCTAGGAGTTTCCATTCTAAGCACTGAAGATAAAAGGAGAGAGAGTGAGGCTGATGGTCTGGGCTAGGGGCCAGCGGACCTGGAAGGGTAGACTAGAGCCATATTATGCAAACTTAGTGAAAATTTTATGCTTTAACTTTGGGGCAAAAGGAAGACACTGAAGATTCTTGATCAAAGAAGAAACAAAGCCAGATTTATGACTTGGCTTTATAACTGTGATGGGAGTTGGATGGAGAAAACAAGACTGGAACCAGAGAGACCAAAGAGAAGCCTAAGATGGCAGGGATGTTGGGAGAGGCTGTCTTCATGGACAGAGGCTGGGATTCTGAAAAGGAGAACATGATGCTCCCCCTCTCGCCCATGATCTGGCCTGTGGGGTGAGGCTGGAGCATAGGCCATAGGCAAGGACCATAAGTCAGTCATCTGCTTTTCTCCCCTGGGGAGTGGGTGGAGCTGAAAAGGTCCACCCCAAGAGCTCCAGTGAGTTTGACACTCTAGGCAGCTCAGTTTGGGAGTAGAGCTGAAAGCCTGCCGCCTGGGTGTGTAAAGAACATTAGGAAATTATTAATACGAAAATTCTCCTAAAGCAGGCAGAGAGCAGGGGCCAGGGCATTGGATAATTGTCACTTTAAAAAAAAAACAGCCTCCAGAAAGGGTCCCTTTGCTGCTGGCCAACAACAAACCAGACACTAGAGAGGCCCCCCTGTCATTCAGGGCTCTCTGAGGGTGAGAGTTTTTGCCTGAGGAGAGAGAGAGAAAGGAGGTAGCTGTCAAAGGCTGTTTTCTTTGCTGGGACAAGCTGCTTCCTTTCCACTAGCTCTTGGATCCCCCAGACTTCATTCGCTCTGCCATTGCCCCGAGATGGCCAGCCGCCATCCTCCCCTGCATGGATCCTACAGGGCTAATCTCCCTGGATACAGTTACCCCTCACCAGGCACATCATCTTCAGTGGCTTCTCCTCTTGGATTCCTATTCCAAAATCTTGTCTCTCTACTGCCTTCAGGAGAGTTCCAACTCCTTAGCTTGGCATTTAAGGTTGGTAGTCTGGCCCTAATCTACTTTTCCAAATTTATCTCTCCCAACTTCCATAAACAAACTCTCCCTCTGACCAAACTGGCCAGCTCAGCGTGCCCTGAATACATCATGCACATTCTTGCCTCCGAATCTCTGGTTCTCCCCAGAGTTGTAACGAGAGCGGGTAGTCTGGGCTACTGCTCCAGGGCAGTCAGGTTAGAGGGTGCTGACACTATCTTCCTGTGGGCCCCTATGTTTCCCCCACCTCTGGCAATACCAATACACTTCCCCCACTTTCACCCCCACCCCCTAACTAGCCATTTCTTCCACCATAGTAACTTGAATTTCCTAGGGTTCACTAACTAGACTCTCCCCCCGCCCCCATGCCACGATCACCTTCTGTCCCCAGAGGAGGTCAGTCCTTCAGCAGCACAGAAACCCTGCTGGGTCTACAGACTCACTCTTTCTCCACAAGACTGCATTCCAGGTGATCCCCCACACCCACTTGCTCTACATTAAAATATTGCTAGCAATGGCTCTGCTTATCCTATTCATGTCCAAGAACTTCTCTTTCAAGGTCAGGCTCAAAGACTAGTAATCTACTCACTTCCCTATCATACCAACTCTGTACTGTTCCTTTGACTTGGGCACTTTGAGGCTATGTTCTACAACTGGACTTTAATTAGCATGAATAATGAATCTCTTGAATTCACACCACATATTTTCATTGGGCTGGAACTAATCACCATATTTTACATAATTATAACTTTGAATAGTGCAAATCAGAATACAAGTGACCACTTCAGGAGGGAATTCTCTATTTGCACTCACTAGAACCTATCTGTATTTAGTTCTTCCCACCTTAGGTTTAGACTATAAGCTATTTAAAGATGGGACTGATAACTCAAACTTCCTCATACAAAGGTAGATGGTCCATGGAATCAATCAGTCGCTCCATCCCACTTTAACGTAACTATCTTGGTCAGGTGAGCATACTTCCCTGGTGTCAGTTCAACAATCAGAGATATGACAGAGGGATAAAGAGGACTAGTCATCTCTACTGAATCAACAGACCTATCCAAAGGCTCACATCCTATTAGATGTGAGGGGTCATTGAAAGCCATTGGGTAAGATGGAGAGATGCTATCAGAAGAGTATTTGGATTGGCTGAAGAAACCAGGTCATGGGTTTTGTATAAAACCACAGACTAATTCAGCACCCGAATTATTTGAGTGTCAGACGGTATAGAAGAGTTATTCTAAGTGAAAGAAGGAGTAGAATCTTATTCCTTCAATATTTGAACTTCTATAATACTTACTATTACATATATCATACATAATGCCTACCAGACCATGCACTTTTCCACTTACTTATTATACATGTTATATTTATATTATTTATATATTAGTATTATTATAATATATGTATACATTATACTTTTAATTTTCCATTATGCATTTTAAGTGTTTTGGAAATAAGATTTTGGCATCAGCACCTGGAATCTAGAGATGAAAGATGCTAGATCTCATTTCCTACAGAATACCCAGACCAAAATTGGTAGAACTAGGTGGCTTCCTAATTATATCCAGAAACTGAAAGGTTGGATATTCTCATTCAAGCAGACAGCTGCTTCAGCCTAAAAACCTTGCCCTTGGGTAATCGGTAGGAAGTGAAGTGGTCTGGCACCTAGGACCACAGATATTCCCTTGGCACCTCTTTAAGAAGAATTTAAAGTTGGTGCTTGGGGGAGGATTATATCGTTCCCCACTCCCCCTTCATATTCACATTTTTTATTTGTGTGAATCCTTCATAAAAGTCTTTTTTTAAAAATTCTATTTATTTATTTTTCATTTATGGAATAAAACAAGCATTTCCATGACGGTATAATAAAATAAGACCATCACACCAAAACTACAAATCTTTTATGTACAATTTGCTATTCATTTTAAATATATAATAAAGTTATCATGCAAATTGCTTTTTTCTTTTTCCTTTTTTTCTTTCTTCCCCCCTCCAAAGATGGCTAGAGACACAAATAGGCATATGTATGTGTGTGTAGATATATGTAGATATCGATAGACATGTAAAATTATTCTATACATACTTTTATCAGTTCTTTCTCTGGATAAAAGTCTTATTTGCCATCACAGTGTAGAGATGACCTTGGCTCCTGTGAGGCTATGCCAGGAGGTTCTGTCAAGTTCTTCAGAGCAAGGGAGACATTGAGGATGGGCTATACTATACCCAAGAGCCAGCTCAGCTAAGTCAGACATGCTCATCATCAGGAAGGCCACAGGGTGCAGAGATTTTCAGAGTCTCAAAGACCTTCTGCTAAGGCTTTGTAGAAGGGTTATGTTCTCTACCAGTGAAAGGAGTGCCCACCTCATGATATCACAGATCCTTGAAGTATTCACAAAGTCCTGTGTGCTGCTCCAAAGCCAGAATTTTTATTGAGATTTCCAGATTCCAACCTTATCCACTATGAATGCTGTATCCACTCTATTCCATTTGTCACCTCTACACCTATGGGTCCAAGTCAAATCCAACAAATATTTATTAAGATCTTATTATTATTCTTAAAAGTATTTGAATCCATAGAACAAAAATTGAACCTTGAAGGCTTTCTTCCAACAAGGAGTCTCAGGATTCCTTGATAAATGAAACCACAGAGATCGTCCTCTGTTCAACGACCACCAAAGGAAGTATAACACTGGCAAATACATACTCTTCTCAAGGGAATATGCTACCGTCATGGAAAATATCCTGCACAGAGTCCACATTCCTTTGGTTCTTTGGCTTACAGTTGATAATGGACAGATTGGGTCGACTCTCAAGACATTATGGTGCACAATATCCACAAGACTTTCATTATAACCCAAGTGTGTTTGGCCTGCTTTAAGGTTGTAGGATCAAAGCAGCATAGCTTATCTGGTAGCAGAGATTAACTAGATTAGCTAGTTCAACCCTCTTACCTTACAAATGAGGAAAGTGAGAGCCAGGAAGATGAAGTGATGTGCCTAAGGCCAAACAGGTAATCCTAGGTGGCATCTGAACCCAGTCCTTATAGGAAAAACTCAATGGCCAAGAAAGGGCTACTCTCCAAATCATAGCATGCAATTGAACGGCTGGTTCATTGAGTCAGTCCACAGTCCGTATATCTAGGATTGGCATGTCATATGGACAACAAATTAGGTTCATAATCAAATAGGAGAAAGAGAACAAGTTAGTGTTTTCAGTGATTTGAACATGTCTCCCAGCACAAGGGACTAATTTTTAACACCAACATTCTTCTAATGACGCAGTGTGGTCATGGATATTGGAATACCAGGATGATGCTTACAGAGGCCCAAATGGAGGTGGAGATGTGGTTGGCTAGTACAAGCATTGTGTAGCATTTTCCCAGTGATGACCTATACACAAGCCGTGACATGGGACTACCTTGAGGGATTTTATGAGCAAAGAGTGAGGAGGGCTGGTCATAAAGAAAGAGAGAGAGAACAGAAGGCCGATGAACAACCTAAGTGCTGCACAGGTATACCTACCAAATTTCAAAAGATTAGAGGAATGCCATTAACAAATTGGATTGCTCGATCGTGGTGGATTTATATGAGAACATGGCTGAGAATGATGCATGATAAACAGGCATGGATGGTTGCAGCTCATCCCACATCAATGGAGAGAGTAACTACACAAACGAGTCAGTCTTTGGGTTTAAATTCCCCTTCTGATTCTTAATACCTGTATGATCTTGAAGTCATTTGACTTACTTGGTTCTTGGTCTCTCCACCTATAAAATGAGGAGGTTAGACTAGCTTAGGCTTCTGAGGATGTTCACCTCCACCCTTAGATCTACCGTTATTGTCCTATAATCCACTGAAATGCAAAAGTATTTGCGAAGTTGAACTGTCATGAGACCAAAAGATGATTATCCCAAGCATCTTCTCTGTAGGGAAGTTCACTTGTATTCCTGAATCTCTTTATAGCTCTTATTTATTATATTATATATTTTATTTAGAAAGTTCCAAGTGGGTTTTGCATATAATTCAGTTATTTGAGGGTTAGGGTTTTTTGGTTGGTTTTGGGGGAGGTGGAGGCACCTTTTGCAAAGAAAAATTGGGGATTTTTTTGATAAACTAACGAGCAAGGATATCTGGAGAAGGTCTTCTCCTGGCAACACGCCTAACAGTAAAACTTATTAAGTGTTCTATTGAGGAATTTTTTTACCTGCTTAAACTTACTATCATGTCTTTGAGTTATAGGAGAAAAGCACTGGACACATGTCTCCCCAAAAGGAAGGCATCATTGTCATTGAATCATAGACTTAAAGCAGAATTGGACCTCGAAGGTCATTCAATCCAGTCCCTTAATTTTACAGATAAGGAAACCAAGGATCACAGAAGTGGTTAATTGTTTTGTACAGGTCACACTTCTAGTAAGAGCTGGAGATGGAATTCGAATTCAGGTCTTCTTAACAGCTACTCTACAATGCCTCTCATATGGGGAAAAAGCATAGAAACCTCTCAACTTTCTGACTCTCAAGTCTGTTTCTTTCCACTCTATCATGTTGTCTCAACGTATCCTAAGAAATGTCCTTTCCAAAAGAACTACAAATGAGACTCAAACTAAATGTGTTGTTTTTCTGTCTTGATGGACATTAGTTCAAGTTTCATTTTTAGTTTGCATCAACTCTACATCATGCAGTACTTCTCCTCTGCCTTCAATTCATTTTTATTCCACAAACATTAAGAAATGTCTGAACAAATTACATTATATTAATATAATAGATTACGATGAAAGGGATACCTTCAGAGAACACTTGGAAGACTTTTATGAACAGATGCAGACTGTAATAAATTGAACCAGGGATATTTTCAAGTCAAGTCAGCAAGCATTTATTAAACCCCTGGTATGTTCCAGGCACTAAGCTAAGTGCTTTACAGATAGGATCTCATTTGACTCTTACAACCATGGTAATAGACACAACTATTATCCCCATTTTACAGTTGAAGAAACTGAGCTACACAGAGATCAATTGACTTGTCCGGGGTCACATAGCTGGTAAGTATCTGATGTTGTATGTGTTCCAGGGCCTTCTCTACTGCATACCTTCCTCCTAAATGAATTGAGGACATGTTTTGTGCTAATTCCCAAGATACAAAAATTACTAGTTATAGCTCATGTATGAAATCTTTATTGGTTCCCCCTAGTTCTCTGTTCTTTCTCCTTCCTCAAACATATACATACATAAAATGTATATTGTATACACATATATGTATTACAGATTTGTACATATTATATGCATGTATGTGTTTGTCAGTAAGTTTCTAGCATTCATCTCTGCTACCCATTTATAGGTAGGCTACCACCCTCAAATTCAAAGTTTGTGAAGGTACTGCATAGATAACTTAAGAAGCGTCTGGACTTTTGAAAACAATAGCTGGTGATCCCCCACTGGAGTTTTTACTTATCTTCATTAGTCAGCTAGTAGTTAAAATCAGCTCAAAGCCAAAATTTTTACTGACATAATACAGGAGGACATTAGTAACAACATTTCCTGCCTCTTCCTTCCCACTCCTTTCCCCTAGCCATGAACCTGGAGTGTACTCTCCTACAAAGCATCAGTGGAAAGAGTGGGCACGTAGAGAGAGTATACTAATCCAGGAGCAGAGATGGCAGCTAGGTGCTTGTATATAAGGAGGATTTTGTTATCCTTTTAGAGTTTAGTTTCTCAGGATCCATGGCCATGGCAATGTTCAGATGTTAGATTCTAACTTCCAGAATAGTTCCAAGGATTCTAGATAGTAGTTCTTAGAATCATAGTGACAGGCTGCCCATAAGAGATGGGAATGACATAATTCATATTTACTTCTCTTGTTTATCTGTGAGCTTAACGTTGGCAAGATGCCCTCTTTGTCTGTTGCCCTATAAAAGCAAGTGGGCACTGGTCAGTGAAGGGGGAAAATCCATGGGGGAAATTAATGGGAAAAAACCATGAGGAACCCATAAGGAGAATGCATGTGTTCCTCAACTGGCCTCCACTGAGGCTTGAGGGGCTTTAGGGGAGTGCACAAGTGTGCCTGTCTCTACTAATCCCATCGAGAGGTAGGGGTAGTTGACCCGTCTTCCCTCCAGCCCCTGAAAGAAGGGATTGCTGTAGGAGCAACCATTTGAGAAGATTAGAGTAGAATAAAGCTGATTATTAACTCCTGTCTGCCTGTCTGACGAGATCAAGAGTGAATGTGTTAGAGGCCGGAGACCAAAAATTCCAGTGCCTTCTGTGCGTTATCTGTGAAATGGTGGTGTAGTCGGTAGAGCTCTTGGCCAAGAGTCAGGAAAAAAGCGTTCAAATCTGGTTTCAGACACTTACCACATGTGTCACTCTGGGCAAGTCATTTAATCTCTGTTTGCCTCAGTTCCCTCAGTTATAAAATGGGGTTTATAATTGTTGTAAGGATCAAATGAGATAATATTTATAAAGTACTGAGCACAGTAGCCAGCACATAGTAGGTGCTATAGACATGTGTGTTTGTATTTGCATTCTCTTTCCTTCCCCATGTGTGGGCAGAACATTGCAGCTCTCTGAAGTCTCTTCCCTTCTGGTCATTTCCTCATGTTGTTCTCTTTAGGCTAGGGGTCTCTACTGGACAAGTCGCTCAGCTGGGTTCCTTGTCTTTTCTTCTGCATGACTCAGCTCTCTTTATGACCAGGCCTAGCTCTGCACTGTTCTCTTAGAATTTCTACTTTTTGGAGATATTTCTAGCCTTGGCTACTTGGCCTGCTCCCTGTGGGGACCTCGCTGTGAGTAGCTCTGCTATAAGTAGCTATGGTCAGTGAGGGGGTGGAGAGGGAAGTGGAGGGAGGGGAAGAGAAATTCTCATCTGCTTTAAGAGGCAAGGAACAAGTGCTTCTTAAGGGTTGTTTTGCTTCCATAGATGGCTCTCTTCTCTACTGACAGATGTCAGAGCTGTCTCTTTTTCTCTTTTACTTACTGACAAGAGTAGAGGGTCTTCATCTTTTCTATGTTCGAGACCCCTTTGGCCCAGTCTGGTGAAGCCCAGGGACCTCTTTTCAAAATTATGTTTTCTAAATACATAAGTTAAAATACATAGTATTACAAAGGAAACCAATTATATTGAAATATGGTGATCAAAATATTAAGCAAACAAGGACACACCCCAGATAAAGAACCTCTGCTCTAGATTTTTGAAGGGCAGGAGCGGGGAAGCATAACTGTATCTACAATTCTTATATGAGAGGAAAGAAAAGTACTTTGCATATAATAGGGGCTTAGTAAGTGCTCAGTGAATTTGTTGAATTGAAATCAAGGAAATTTATATTACTTTAGTAGGCACTATGGAATGTCTTAGCTACACCAGAGGTGTAGGCACCAGTTAGCTCCTACATGTGGAGCTGGGTGTGGTCAAGTCAACAAGCATTTATTGAGGGAGTACCTACTGTGTGCCAGGTACCGTGCTGAAAGCTAGTTAGAGGTATGTTCTCTAAACCCATTTGACAACTTTAGTTGGTCAGCATGGCTTCTTTAAAGTCTTGTTTTTGTTCTATTGAGATAAGACAGGGACTTTGAAAAAATATACCTCTCTATAGGTGAAATGAAACATGATTCTAATTGATTAAATGTATAACGGGGAAATTTCATTAAGAGAATACGGTAGATTGGCTAACATGACAAAACAGGAAAATGATAAATGTTAGAGAAGATGTGAGAAAGTTGGAACACTACTTCATTGTTGGTGGGGCTGTGAGCTGATCCAACCATTTTGGAGAACAATTTGGAACTATGCCCAAAGGGCTATAAACATGTGCATACCCTTTGACCCAGCAACACCACTTCAAGAGCTGTATCCCAAGGAGACAATAAAAATGGGAAAGGTGTCCCATGTGGTGGCCAAGAACTGGAAACTGAGGGCACGCCCATCAATTGGGGAATGGCTAACAAGTAGTAGTGTATGAGTGTTATGGAATACTACTGTGCTATAAGAAAGGCTGAACATGCAGACTTCAGAAAATCCTGGAAAGACTTATACGAATTGATGATGAGTGAAGCAAGCAGAACCAGGAGAACATTATACACAGTAACAGCCACAGATTGTGATGGCTAATTTTGATGGACTTAGCCCTTCTCAGCAACGCAAGGACCTAAAACAATTCCAAAGGTCTCACCAGAGAAAATGCTGTCTACACTAGAGAAAGGACTGTGGAGCCAGAATGCAGAGTGAAGCAGATTATTTTCTCTTTTATTTTGTTTTCTTTTTTCTCTCTCATGGTTTCTCTACTTCATTATAATTCTTCTATTCAACATGACTAATGTGAAAATGTGTTTGATAGGAATACATGTGTAGAGTCCATATCAGATTGAAGCCTTCTTGGGAAGAGATGGGGCAGGGAGGGGGAGAAAATTTAAAACCTCTATGGAAGTGAATGTTGAAAACTAAAAATAAATATATTGGAAAAAAAGAGAATACTGCCAGGTGATACCCAAGATGATTTCCCATCCTATTTCTGAGCATACTGTTTCCTTGAAGTACATTACAGCAATACTAGCAGCTGGCATTTAAGGTTCTGAGATTCCTAATGCACTTTAGATATTATATCTTTTGATCCTTTGAACAATCCTGGGAAGTAGGTGCTATTATCCGCCCATTTTACAGTGGAGAATACAGACACACAAAGAAAGCACTGGTTCAGGTTTACCCTACTGCCATCTTATGCCTCAGTGTCTCAGGTAAGATTTGAACTCAAGTCTTTAAGATTCCAAATCTAATAGCCCTGCCTATTATGCTATAATTCCTCCATGGACCTGATTACATTTTGGATCTTGATTGAATTTTATGATCTCCTGATTTCTTTTCAATAAACAAGCCTGCATGTTTCATCTTGTCACTTTGTTTAATGATGTACATCTAATTAAAGTTTCTTAAAGTTCCATAAAAGGAACTGATTTTGATCCTGGAGAATGCCCTTTCCCTCTCCTCCTCCCCCTCACCTCCAGTTCAATGGGAGGAGGAGTTTTTCATTAACTAATGAGTGTGTTGGCTTGAATCAAACTTGAATAATAACATATGAATTTGTTACCAAGTATTTTTAAATATTACCTAGGCATAGGCTGATTCCATTACTACATTTATGGAGCGGGGCACATTCTGATCTTTAATAAATATTGGGGATGGGTAAATGAGTTACCCCATAAGCAGTATTCTGTTTTCTCTGTTGTTAGAAGAGATGGTGCATAGAAACTTCTTTTAAGTCTAAACTGGTTGTATATGCTTCTCCAAAGTTACCCAAAGCGCATTTTCATGCCTTTAATTTATTGAGAACTTTCATTGCACTATAGAAACATCAATATTTCAGAGGTTTCTTGGTTTACTTTCTATAGAAGAGAATGTTGAGCACCCTGACAACTGCTTTCTTTGGTTAAAGTTACCTTTCTCATTCAAGGACTACTGCCTTGCCCTGTGAAGGTGAAGGACAGCCAGGCAAGGATTCTCTTGGGAGATTTTTAGGGTCATTGCTTCCTTTCCCTCCCAGTTAGCCAGAGGGTTGGTTCCTGGCAGTGATCCTTCTGTTGAGGTGGTGAAAGGATATAGTACTTTTTTTTAGCTGTCTAGCAACAGAGAGCTGACTTCCAGAACAAAGTTGGGAGTTCTTGCTTATTTAATGCCGAGAGCAACAGCATTCGAATTTCTAGGATGGGAGGATTTCTTTGGTGACTTCCGGTTGAGTGGTACCAGGGAGAGGGCTTCAGCTAACTTGAATCAGCAGTGTGGCCTGAATCCAGCAGTGCAGTATAGAGGGCCAGGCACTAGACCAACTCAGTCTTGACTGTATTTAAAGAATGTGTTGTCTCAAATGGCTTAAGGCATGTCCAAGGTTATAGGGAACCTCTCTTTAATAGAAGGCTATATGTTGTAACCCCAGATTCAAAGGGTGCTGCATCAGTCTCCACTCTCATCCAGACCTCTTATGTCTTCATTATCCTCCCCCACCCTCAGCTGGGGCCCACAAAGGTCTGTAGATTTATAGATGCTGATGACCTTAACAAGCAGACTGGCCAATGGCTACTTGCTGCTGACCTCATCCCTAGGAGGATGTACAAAAGGAGACAGGCTCCTAGGGTTCTGTCTCTAGAGTTGGAAGGCTCTTGGAGGCCATCTGATCCAAACCCCTCACTTTACAGGTGGGAAAAACTGAGGCTCAGAGAGTGGTAAACCCCAATTCCAAGTCTCCGAAGTAGGATTTTTAACTCAGGACTTCAGCATGAGGGCCCTTTTCTTCTCGACCTCCTCCACCCTGCCCCAGAGGATGTGCTCCGCACGATGAGGCCCTAGGTCTTTAACATTTCCTGGCTTCGATGCTGAACCCCAGGCTGGCCCCACAGACCCTGAGAGTGCCTTCTTTCCCTCGTGACTCTTGCCTCCTAACCACACCACTTCCTTGCCCAATCCTATGTGCTCAGATCATAACTTAAAAAAATGTTTTACTATTACCTTTAATTTCTCTATCTCGCTGTAAATACTGCTGCTCCCACCCTACTTCCCAATAAAACAGCAGCAACACTTGTGCAAAGTCAAGGGACTCAGCTCCAGCCAGCCTGGCCTAACGATTTTCCCCTGGACATGCTGTTAGGTCTCCTGACTTTTGTGTCTGTGTGTCTGTCCTGCCAACAGCGCTCCCCCTTCTTGTCTCAGCCTCCTAGAATCCCCACCTCCCCTCAAAGCTCCGCTCAGGTACCACCATCTGCAGGACTAGCCTGACTCTTGTGGCTTCCAATCTTGCGGCCCCCTCTAGCCCATATCCTCCCCCCACCCATTTTGTGCGATCCGGTATTTACTTATCTGTTTACAGATAGACTCTAATCTTCTTATATAAAAATAGCCAGCATCCAGCACAGTACATCACAGGTGTTTTAAACCGTTTATTCATTCGTCAGTCATTGAAAACCTGTTATCAGTGATCCAAGCCTCCCTACCTACAGGAAGAAGGCCTCTTTCCTTAGGTCAATCAGTTGACGTTGATTAAGCATTGGGCACTGGGCTAAATTAGGATCCTTACCCAGCTGGACGCCTATTTCATGCGCTCTCATTGGTAACAGGTGGTCGGTCACCTATGGAAGGACATGCTCCCACCACAGCCCTCCATTACCACAGGTAACCACACTTTATCTTTCGGGTCTGGCAGTGGCTCCCAGTCATGTGGGCATGGGTCTTGCTATCAGGGAGTACTGAATACTTGGGGAGCCCACATGCCAGCCAAGGGTCTCCCTGCTTAGCTGCAGGCCCAGCGCACGGCCCCTCCACCTTGCCCAGCCCTTCTAAGACAGGGCGCCCATCCAAAGGCAAGCCTCAGGGAGGTCCGGACGACCAGCCGTGCCCCCGATGGGGCAGAAAGGACCCCCGTGCCAGCGCCCGTCGCATTCCTCGGCTCGCCCGCTCAGCTGGTCAGGGGCCCTCTTAAGGGAGACCTTGACGGATAACGAGGTGCCCGGCCGGGGCTTCGGGGGTGGGGGAGGGGAGGGCGTGGAGAAGTCCGACGCCCCCTCAGCCGTGGACCCTGCCGGGCGCCTCCGTATCAGCCCGTCCGGGGCGTCCTGCCAGCTGCGGGCACCACGGCGGGCACCACGGCGGGCACCGGGGGCGCACACGTCTAGGCACACGCCCAGGCGCTCGATCTTTACTTTATGTCTCTCAGAACGGTGTAGGAGGACGGCGCGGGCTCCGGGGGCAGCCTTCCAAACGGGGCTGGAGGGGGCGCCCCTGCCCCTTTCTTCTCTTCCCCCTTTCCTCCCCCTCTTCTCTTGCCCCCTCCCCCTCCCATTCTCTCGCTCTACGCCTCGGTCTCCCCCCCTCCAGGAGCCCCGCCCTCTCCGCTTTAAGAAGTCCCTCCCCTCCCCTCCAGGAGCCCCGCCCCTCCAGTCTCTGTCTTTCTCTCCCTCTCCCCTCCTCGCGCCCGGCCACGCCCCCAGCTGACGTCACAGTGACGCGCGCGCTCGGCGCAGGCGCAGAGGCGTCGGCCGGCCCTGCCCCCTCCCCCCGGGCTCCCCCTCCCCCGCTCTCCGCTCCGGCCCTCCTCCCTCCTCCCCTGCCCCCTCCCCTGGGCGGCCCCTCCCGCGGCCGTCCGGCTGCCTGCTCAGTGCTATGCTCGCGGCGGGCGCGGGGCGCGCGGGCATCTGGGCGTCGGGGCCGTTGGAGGTGCAGGAGCCGCGGCGGCTGCGGGCGCCGGGACAGGTAAGGGCGGCCGGCGGGGCGGGCGCGGGGAGGGCGCGGGGGCCTTCGCGGGGCCCACCCCGGCTCGCTGGGCCGGGCCCCGCTGGCCAAGCTGGCCCCGGCCCGGGCTGGCGGGAGCGAGCGGGCCTGAGCCTCGAACCCCGAGCCCGGAGCCCCGAGCGCGGCCCAGCCCGGCCTGAGGGGGAGAGGGGGCCGGAGCTGCGGCGGGGATCCCCGGGCCCCCCAATCCGCGGCGGCTGCGCCCCTGCCTTGGGGGGCCCCTCCCCAGACGGCCCCCCAGGCCCAGCGCAGCCCCCGATCTGGGGGGGGGCCTGTGTCCCCCTCCCCCAGCACTGACCGCTCGTCCGGCCCCCCCGCGGAGTGTCCTTCGGGGCCCCCCCTTCGGCCGGGGTCACCGCTTGGCGGCTCCTTCCCCTCCCCCGCCGGACCCCCCGGGGCCCGAGGATGCGGAGGATGGCCAGGATGCGGTGCCCTTGCGGCCCCCCCGCGCCCGGGCTGCGGGATTGCGGTATCCGTCCCTCCGCCCTCCCCACGGCGGGGCGGGCCCCAGCCCCCCGAGGCCCCCCACCTTCGGGCGCCTCCGTGCCTCGGGGCTCACGCCTTGAACCCTGTGAGCCCAGTAACGGTGGAGGAAACCGCGGACCGATTCTTTTAAAAGAGTAAATCTGGCAAATGCCGTGAAATAAAATAAGTTATTTACACATCCGTAGATCCCCAACTTTATTGGGGAAATCAGGTGCCCCCTAAGATGCGCCTCTGAACCCCGAGGTCCTTGCCGCGGGCTTCCTGCGGAGCCACCCTGTTCGCTACAGTGTAACCAGTTGAATGATACTGAAGCCCTTGAACCCCGCAGGCCGCCCCCGGGGCCCTGGGCGAGCGGCCGGGCACTGCCCGCCTGGCATTCCCATTTCACCGACCAGAAGGGCTGTGCCCAAGGTCACCCACGGGAGTCGGGAGGGCGTCCCGCCCGCAGCCGACCCCCAAGTCCCCTTCATCTGTTACCTGCCCTCTTTTCCCAGAGGGACTCGGCAGACTCAAGGACAGGAGCTGGAACTGAGGGGTCCCGGGCTCCCAACCTGGATTTCCAAATGGACTTTAAAAGGGGAGAAGCCTTCCTGAACCCAGCTTCAAGATTTGCCCCTGAGAGAATTTATTTGCAGGTGTTTATCGGAACTCTTCACCCAAACAAAGAAAAACTAAAAGTGAAACTAAATGATAAAAGGGGGTTATTTATTGGCACTATTATTGAATGCCCACAATTCTCTAGGCACACAATGGTACAAGGAAGACATGGTTTCTTCCATGTAAGAGCTTGTTGTAATCTTAAGAGCTCATTAAACAGCCCAAAGCTGAAAAAAGCATTCTTATTTCAATTATTTTCATGTTTTAGTATTTTAGGAATTAGGAACAGGTGAGGGCATGTAAAGACTCTTCATCCGACTGCATTTTCTTAGTATTTTGGTTGTCATTCAATAAGAAGCAGATTTAGCCAAGACATTAGGAAAAGAAAAATATCAGGCCTTGGGTCCTTACCAATTTATGTTATGTCACAAGTGCTTACCTGAATACATGAGGAGAGCTCAGGAGGACCTGAAGTGAGGGAACCTAGATTTGAATGGCTATTCCCATGAGTATATTGCCATGGTTAACAAGCCTTCCCACTTGGATGAGCCTCAGTTTTTCAAATCTGTAAGATGGAGAGGTACAGTTTCTAATAGCTACTCACAGATTTGTGTGGAAGGTGGTTTGTTCAACCTGAAGGCACTTTGAGTTACTATAGTGGAGGGTACCTGGGAATTTCTGGGCTTTAGGGTAGCTGCTATTTTAAATCTTCAGGCCCAGAAGCTAGCCTTCAAGTTTTTCTCCGGCTTAGCAACATCAGAGAAATGAGCTAGCAGCTCTTGGGTTGAAGTTGGGTCTCTGTGTGACTGGGCAAATCACTTGACCTCTCAGTTCTCTAGGCAGCGCTCTGAGACTATAAATTGCAGCCCTGCTTTGGAAGAGGGAGTTTGCTCCTCCTGGAGTTCCCAGGAGCCACGAAGTCCCAAGTGTGATTGCTGAGTGACCGTTTCCTGGATTTGGTATTTATTGTCTTTGCACTGTATGCAGTTCTCATTAAGAAAAGATGCACTCTTCTTTGGGGGAGAGGGAAGTCTATACTTTGGAATCTGGCCTCTCTTATCTCAGTAGTGGGCAGGTTTTACTTTCCTTTGTGAAATCACAGCTTTGGATGTTGCCTGCCTCTGACAAGTTACACAACCATCATAGGCCTCAGTTTCTTACTCTGTAGAGTAGGGTGATTGAACTGCCCATTTCCTTAATGCGTTTCTGGTCTATTTTAATTCTTCATCATTGCATTCATTTCTTTTTTTAAATCAGAATTTTGGAACTGTAGTGACCTGCTCTTGCTGGTGATTTGGACTCAGATCCCTGGCAGAGTTCTATAACGTCTTATTAAAGGAATGGTTTGGTTGGCAGGTGCTGAGCGAGGGAAGCTCAAGATTGTGCCCAGCCTATAAATGGTCACCTAGGACCCATCATCCCAGACTAACTTCAGTTCATTCTTTGATAGGGTTTCTAGATTGTTACAGTGGGGGATGCTCAAGATCAGAATTCTAGGAAAACCTTTGACAAAGGTATCACCATGCCCAAGTCGATGACAGACCATGGAACTTGGGCTGGAAATTTGGAAATTTCTCTGTGGGCCCTTTTAATGGAAAAGACATCAACTAATTTTTCATACTTAATTATAGGGGGACCAGAGAAGGTATAGGTTTAGCTCAAATTTATTTGTTTTAAGAGGGTTATTAAAATTCTAAAAGGTTCTGTGCAATAGAAGACATAGAAATTGAGGGTTAAAGTAGAAATAATATTGGATTGGCCATTGGAGGGTCCATGTTGGAGTCCCAGCTATGTGACCTCTACAGATGTAAGCTTCCTTATCTATAAAGTGGGAACAATGATACTTGTTCCACAAACTAACTTACAGGGCTGTCGTGAATAAAATATGTTAAAATATGACTAGTTGTTGTTAAGTTATCCCACTGATTGATGGGATGAATTGACCTGCAGTTCCATCAGTGCATACAGTGGCATTCTTTATGTAAATCTCCCATATAGGTTCACCTCTCCCTCCCCACCAGCCTAATAGGCTCCTCCGTTCTTTAAATATTTCCATTGTCTGGTCTTTCCAGTGGTGTGTTCACTTGGTTATTGGACAGAGAACATAAATGCAGAGAACTCCAGGAACCCTGCGATGTCTGGGACGTTTGGTGCGGTGGTCAGGGCTGACCTCAGGGTGTCTCTGCCTCCTTTGGCTGTGTCTCCTGCGCTGTCTGTTAGGGGTTCACCTGGCATGCTGGGGTCTTGGCTTCCTGTCTCTGAAACTTCTGAGGGTTCCAGTGCACTATGTGAACTGACCATCGTCTATCTCTGACTGGTCTTTTCCAGTCACTGTGATGTTCTCTTTGGTACTTGCTGTGTTCAGTTTTCCATGGAGAAAATACTGCAGTCTATGTCTCATGCTTTTCTCTGCTGTTCTTTGGGTCACCCTTGGTTTTGATTTTTCCAAGGCTCGTGGGATTACAAGATTTGAAACCTCATAGCTCCACTGGAAGAATACTGGTCTTTAAGAAGAGAGGTCTGGATTTCAGGTAGAAGAGATTTTCCTTCCAACAAGGCACAAGCCTCGTTGAAAAAGCCTCAGCTACAGAGATTCAGTGACCCTCTGATGGTTACTATAGGTAGCCGTATGCTTGCCGAAGGTGTTGGCTCCACCGTGGAGCAGTGGTGTCTGCTTCTGTTTGTGAAGGACAAACAGCATAGCACCTCCTGAATTAGATCTGTAAGGGTTTAGAGTTTGGCCAACCATCCACACAGGAAAAATCACATGGATGAAGATAACAGAGAGCTAAGGAATGGCTGTACATTTTGAAATAAAGTTTTGTTGTACTTAAAAGTGTAAAAAAAAATTCATAGATAAATAAAAAAAAAATTCATAGTTTGTGGGAGTACAAAATATTGGCAGAGATGGGAGTTGGGGCAAGGGGGGCAGATTGCGTCCTTATCCCACCTGGGTCTAACTGTGATCTGTATGTAGATGGAAAATCGATTGAGTCTGTCCAGCTGTGCCTGTCCTGGGCAGATGCTGCATCTGAATGACAACCTGTACCCAATATTGAATTGGACAAAGAGTGCGATAGTTTGCATTTACTTCTTCTTGAATCAAAAAACTCATCTTTGTTTTTTAAGTGGTTTTACAGTTTGGAGAACAGGTAACATTTGTAGGAGGTCTGAGTCTCATCCATAGCACCTGTATCATTAGACAAGTAGAGAATCATCCCTTGGAGGCCAAGCTCCAGTCAGAAGTGCCTGTACCCAGAGTCCCATTACCCACACTCTTCCTCAAAGACTGAGCCTCACCCCGTGATGAGCAGTTTGATCCTCTGCCAGGACCAGGTCTGTCCATGGGCCTGGGTTCAGATCCTACCTTTGACAAATAATTTCATCTCCCAGGTCCTTATTCCTCATTGGAATGAGGGTGTTGGACTATATGGCCCATCTGCTCTCCAAATAGAGCAGTCAGTAGTGCATCAGGCCTGAAAATCAGGAAGATCTGAGTTTAAATTTGGCCCCAGAACTTCCTAGCTGTGTGACTTTGGGCAAGTCATTTCACCTGCTTGCCTCTATCTCCTCATCTGAAAAATGGGGGGTGATGATGACACCTGCCAAAGTTATCATGAGGGTCAGATGAGGTGATAGTTGTTAAAGGTTTAGCACAGAGTCTGGCACACAGTAGGCACTTAATAAAGGCTTATTTCCTTCCTTTCAATTTAAAGTCTGATCCTGTGAACCTCCTTTTCTGCCTTTCTGGGGAGAATCCAGGCAGCCCTCTAGTGCTTTTGTGGAAACTTGTTAAGACATCTGCCCTGCCATTTGTGGTTTCCCAGGATTCAAAGTCCTTCATTGTATATTTGGGGAAATAGACTCAGGGAGATTCCTCAGCTTGCTTAGGTAACACAGCATCAGGATTGGAATCTGTACCATTTGACTCCAAATCTTACGTTCTTGGGATGGTGATACCTTGGTGTGTGAGCTTTGGAGGAAAAGACGTTGTCGTCATCTGAGGCAGAGGCATCAAGGGAGTCATGGAACTGGATGGAAGGGGCCCTGTGGAAAAAGCCCATATTCACATCCTCTCCTAGCTAGAGGGTTTTTATAGTCTTTCTGTTCAACATTTCCCAATTCCACTTACTCTAAGAGGATGGATTCAAATAGGACCATACTTGAAAACACAAAGGTTTGTGGGGAGAGATGAGAGTCGTGTTTGGGACTTACTGAATTTGAGATGTCTCCAGGACACCCAGTTTGTCATGTCCAGTCGGCAGTTGTTGATGCAGAACTGAAGTCCAGATGAAAATCTGGGGATGGATGTAGAGATGTGCAAGGCATCTGCTAGAGGTGAGCATGAGATTCATGATGGCTGAAGACAGGTGAGAGACAGAGACACACCAACCCAGAACTTGGGGAGCACCTGGAGGGCCTGGTGCTAATGACAGGGGAAGCCAGCGTCAGAGTCATCTATAAGAGGAGTGGATGGCCAATGGGAGTCCGGAGACAGCAGATAGATTGAGATGGATGAGGACAGAGAAAACGTTGGTCACCACATGTGGCTGACCATCAGACATTGTGGGGACCATGGGAGAGCAGTTTCAGTCCAGTGACGAGATTGGAATCTTGACTGCAAAGGGCTGACAAGGAGTGAGAGAAGAAATGGAGGTGTAGACAGCTTTTCCCCAGCAGTTGGGCTGAGAAGGGGAGGAAAGATAAAGGCCATGACAGGGTAAATAGCCACAGACGTAGTTATGGGGCTTGACCAGAGCCATGAGTTCTTAAATACACTGATACTGGAGATGAGGAGAAACCTCACTCCTTTCCCATGGTATTCATTGTTCTCATGTGGATGACTTCTTTGGACTCATCTGAATTTTTTTGTAGATTTGATCCCCAAGATCTGCACCTCTATGTATGTCCAATTTATCATATGGAGTGAATGGGAAAAGCATTTGAGTACTTACATGCAAAGAACTGTAAGCTGCTTGTAGAGCTACTTATGGAAAGGCAGGATGTTGGCATGCCCACTAGGAGCTGGCAAATAGAGGAGGCTTTATTTGGGTCCAAATCAGGTTGCTTAGGGTACAGGACTAGCCCAAAATCCTGTATGTTTAATGGTGAGGAGATGCTGGCATCATGGGGGAGGTTAGCAACTCGAAGTACTGCCTCCTCTTTGGCAGGTGAAAATTCTGGAGTAGTTTGTGATTGACATGGTTTTTATTACCATTCACTGTGATAAGGAGAGAAACTAGGATGTGGTGTGGACTCATGGCTTCACTGGTCTAGGTGAGGAAAATCCCCACTGCAGGTTAATGCCTCCGTCTGCTGTGACCTAGAAGAATCTTCCAAGAAAGAGGCCCAGGAGCACAGAGGGGATTGGGGATCTGCCCAGGATCACCCAGCCAGTCTGGGCCAGAGGGAGCACCTGACCTGAGCTAGGCCTTCTTGGTTTAGAGGCCGTCCCTCTATTATTCATTGTATTAGAGATGAAACCAGACCCCTAGATTCAGGATTTCCCCAGACAGGATCCAAAATTGGCCATCCTCCTCAATGACATCATATTGTGATATCAAAAATATTCATTTTGTCCCTCAGCCTCCTCTCTCTGATGTTGGCTGCTCCAGAAGGACAGATGGGCCGGCCCTGTTCCTGATGTATTTTTAGAGGCCCAGCCCAAAGAGGTGATTTCCACCCTTGGCGGTTTCATCTCCCAGTCAGGCCACAGGGTTGAATCTCATGAGTATGTGTGTACTCTCCAAGGAAGATTCAATCTAAGTCCCCCACAAAAGGCTCACCCTCCCTCATGTCCTTTAAGTTGGTCAAGGTGTCTCCCTCTGGCTTTGATGTTATAGCCTGACTCCACTTTTATGGTGGCTGAGTAGATGAGGCCCACTTTTGCACCAGAGACCCATACAGGCATGCGGCTTTATGGTACTACTCAGAAAGCGTGGGCTTCTACAGAGGGAAAATGTATTTGTGAGTGCTAGGCCTTCCCATTAGACAAACTGAGGAACTCTGGGAGGTAGGGCAGGGCAAAGTCCAGGTTTTTTACTGCTCCCGTTGTGTTTTTAGCCCCTTGCTAGGAAGATTGTTTATGATACCCAGGAATTCCCCTTCTCTCTCAGAAACAATGTCTTATCTCCAGAGACTGAGATTCTAAAATTTGGGGGAGCCCAAGATCTCTCCTTCCTGGTTGCACTGGGAGGGAACAAACCACATGGGGGTTGTGCCCCACGGGAATAGTTCCCTTCCCTGGGATGTGTGTGTGTGTGTGTGCCTAGGCTACACCCTGCCAGACCCTGAAAGAACTGGGGCCTTCCTTGGCTTGCCTACTGTCACATCCATGGTGTGGCTCTGCATTCCTGATCCTAGAATGGACTTTCCCTCTCCATCCTGCTACCCCCATTTCTGTCTGCTAACCCCCTTTTAGGACTTGTTAGGTAGGAGGTCTTCCATGAAACCTTCCCTAAACCCTTCCAGTGGGAGCTTGTCATGCCTGACAGTAGTGGAAAGAGCAGGGAACTTGAAGTCAGATATGGATGGGGATGCTGCTGGTGGTGTTGCTGCTGCTGCTGGTGGTGGTGGTGGTGGTGGTGGTGGTGGTGGTGGTGGTGGTGGTGGTGCTGCTGCTGCTGCTGCTGCTGCTGCTGCAGCAGCTTCTCAGGTCTTTGACCTTGACCCACTTGGCATGTTCAGGGTCCTCAGATCATCTCTTGGTCCTTTTCTTCTGGCCCTCAACCTTCCTTTGCAAATCACGGGCCTGCTTATTCTCTCAGTTATTTGTACAGAGATCTTTTCTGCCTATTCTCAGTCCTGGCCCCATTATACTCAGGCTTGGTGGTGTTTCCTTCTTTGTACACTGAGTGCCAAACCCTGTGATCTAGTATAGCAGATGTTGGCAAACTTGTAAACTGAATTATCTTAATTGTTTCTAGCCCTTGTGTTTTATCATTATATTCACTTATCCTGTGAAGTGTTTCTTTAAGAATGAGATGCAAAAGAGAGATTATGATATGCAAAGGCCAAATAAAAGCAGCTTTGGAAAGGGTGAACTCGCATCCCGAGAAGCTCCAGAGCTCTCACCTGGACATCCTCTCCTCCATTTGTACTGGTAGGAGTCAATCTTGGAGGGTTGACTTTCTCATGATGACACTATGGTTTTAAGTAATTCTTAGAGAAACATACCTTACTGAAGAAAAGGAAAGTACGGATTGTAATTCTGCCTTTTGAAACTCTTAATAGGACCCCTTGACTTGGACTTCATTTCTGATCGGCAGAAGGCGTTTCCTCATTGGGGATTTTTCTTTGCCAGTGAGGTCAAAGGTCTGAGCTCTGTCCCTGGCCTAAGAAATGTCATTTTCTGTGTAAGTCCAAGTCTCTTAGCACAGTCTGATACATTTTTCAGGTCTGTTCTAGTGCTTGGATTTAATGCCTCAGTGCCGTGGAAGTTAGGCAGCTACTCTAAGGAGGAGGAACAAGAGAGTGTCTTCTGTTTAGCCAATTACCATGGCAGGTAACTTCTTGTATGAGATTTCAGGGAGTAAAGCAGGATTAGGTAGGTGTCAAGAAGTGACAAGACTAGATTGATTTCAGACCATTATCACTGTGAAGATGTAGTAGTGCTGCAGAAACCACGTTAGAGCCAAGGCTTAACATTTACAGAAAAAATTCCTCCGGTTCTAAAATAGAACCACTTTGGAAATTTTAAGACAAGTTTTTTCCTTAAAAAGAAAAGAAAGTGATAATACTATCTGAATGGTTTTCATCGTGTCATTTTCAGAAGGTGCTCTCAGGGTTGTCTTGGGCATTGTGGTATCTGTATGTAGGTCTATTCAGGGGGGAAGAAGCTGATGGTATCTGTACGGGGAAAAAAAGATTTGTTAATGGATAAGAAATGAGAACGACCGGACGCAACTGGAAAGAGACGAAACGAAAGTGACTGGTTTGGAATTGGTGCCTGAAGGTTGAACTTTTCAAATTGTTTTGGGAAAATCGTGCAGAACCCAAGTTCCTAAGTCACCTCATGCTCACATCCTCTTGTGTTCTTGCCTAAAGGTATACGGTTATTAAATTAGACCTCTGACTTTTGACAATAATATATCAGCTTTAAAAAAATAAACTGCTTCTCTTATATGGCTTTTGTCTGATACCTTATTATGAAATTGTATAAAATGTTTTATAATAAAGTTTAGGTAGCATTTGAGGACGAAAGCATGCTGAAGACTTGATTTTCACTTATTTTTAGATTAAGGATAGAGACTAGACCTATGATTTCCCTGGTGCAGGGGGTACCCCTGCAGTCTGACATCTCTCTTTACAAATCCAACCTTTCCTCCTCTTTCCACTAGTGACATGAACCTGGTGCCTGAGCCAGACAGGTCTGTGTGTAATTCATGCCATCCCCCTTGTCTGGGATCTTTCCTCCCTACTTATTTCCCTTCAATATTTAACTCATTCAGTGTTGCTACAGAGACACTACTTTGTCCACCTGAAAGCCTTCATTGTGAGTAGTGCCCCAACAGAACCTTTGATTCTCTCTGGAAGCCACCAGAAAAGACAAGGGGAAAAGGCAGACCTGAGTCTTGTAAATGGGCTCTAACCCTTTGGATACCCTGCCATGATATTTGTGTTGGTCTTTTAAAGTTCTTTTGTGTACTCTTCCTTCCATTTTTTTGGTCAGTGCCTTTTTAAAATACGAACTCATTGGAGAGTTTGTTCCAATTAGGGTTACTTTTCTTTAAAAAAAAGTTTTTTAGCAACCTCTTCTCACTCTTCCCTAATACTGAATTTTCAAGTCACCTTAAAGACCTAAATCTTTTGTATTTGTAATATTAGGTCTCATGCTGTATACAGTTGAGTGTGTCAGCAATCCATAATTTTATTGGTGTTGGTACTCTGCATTGATACAGATTATAACCCTTGTTGAACTCAGTAGATGGCCTTTTGCAGTTATTGTGGCCAAAAAGTTCATCTCCTTGTAGCCATCTTGGTGGTCTAGTTTTTGGACAATAAGCATATAGTCAATCACTGGGCACATGCAGGAGACCATCCATCTTGGTAGGACCTGCCAGAGCTTGTCCTCTGCTGTCAGAGCCTGTCTGTACTCAGGGCCACCTTTGTACCAGGACAGGATGTCATGAGAACAATGATGTCACGATGGCATTTGAAATTAAATGCATGATTGCTTGTGATGTTTCATGGGTTCTTGAAAAATGTCTCAATAGCCCCAAAGCTCTGACGGGTGCTACCAAGCTGGAAATGCTGAGCACCCTCCAAAGGATGAACAAGGAAGGATCTTGTTTTAATATGATAAAAGGAAGCGAGCATGTGCAGTGGGGTAACATTAGAAGCTTTCCCAGTAAAGACAAGTGTAAAACAAAGGTCCTTTGTTCAAGAGTTACTTCTCTTAGTTCTAGAAATGCTCAGAATGGGACGAGAGAAGAAAAGATATCATGGTAGTCAAAGAAGAGATAAAACACTATCCCTTTTGCTGATGACATCATGGTTTACTTAGAAAATTCTAGTGATTGAGGAGAAAAAACATTGAAATAATAGTGTAAATAAAGTTGTAGAAGATAAACAGTAAAGACTAAGGCAGAAACCCAGAGAAATCAATATTTTTTTATTGACAAAAACAAATTTAGGAGGCAATAACTAGAAAGAGTAGTCTCATAAAAATTATCAAATGCATAAATTACCTGGGAGTCAGTCTACCAAAGCACACTCAGTACTTGTAGAGATTAAATTATAAAATTCTCCATAAATAAACAAATGACTGGCAAGAGTCAGTGCTTACGGCAGGCCTATGCAATTATAATAAAACAAAGTTAACTTACAGATTTAGTGCTACACTCATCTTACTACTTACAGGACTAGACAACATACTAACAAGATTCATTTGGAGAAAGAAAAGATCTAGAATGCATACAAGAATATATGCAAGTAATGAAAAAAGATAGGAATGAAGAGGAAATAGTACTTCCAAACCTCCTACCATGTTTCAAAGCAGACTTATTTGGCCTACTGCCCCTTAAAAAAAAAATTACTCACTCTCCCCCCCAGAAATTTACTTTCTTTAACCCTTTAACAGTTTAAAAAAAATTGTGTCATTTCAAAAATATATATACATATATGTAATACACTTTTTAAAATGGCACATCCTGAATTTAATAATTTATTGCAAATTTGTGGGTTTTTTCCACATTTTAAAATTTTGATGATGCAATATTGCATCATGTAATGTATTGTAAACAAGTCAATACCTGCACATATTCCTGCTGATGGATGCTGGACTTCCTGACAATGTACTACACTTTTGCCTGTCAGTGGACCACTAATTGATGGGTTATAAGTTGTATTTTGTATGTTTATTTGGAAAATAATTTAACCACTATGACTTTAACTCAGTTATGCAATGGATGAAACATGTAGGAATAGTTTTTCAAATTTTTCTTTTCTTCTTCCCTTATGCTTCCATTGCCCCCTTATTTTATTCAATGCCTCCCAGTTGCACCAGATGCTACTATTATCCTCCTGGATCTTTGCAGTGCCCCCCCCCCCAGGGGGTGGTATATCACCCGCTTTTGGAACCTTTGCTCTAGAGCAGTAATCATCCAAGCCATTTGTATTAATTTTAAAAAGAGAAGTAGATCCATAAAATAGATTGCAGACAAAGAAGAATCATAAATAATTGGATTTAAATAACTCAGTGTTCACGCAGTCCTCAGACAAAAAGAACTCCCTACATGACAAGTTTTCTTGGAAAATAGGAAAAGGGCTTGGCAGAGATTAGGTTCAGGTTAGTATCTTTAGTATATGACCAGATCATTAAAAAAAACTAAATAAACAAACAGAAGAGAAGCAGTTGCTGTGTCTTTCACAGCTCTGGAGGGGATAAATTCTTATCCAGACATGGGATAGAGATGATTACAAAAGATAAATACCTTTGGTTCTATCCAATTGAAAAGCTTTCATAGAAACAGAATGAATGGTGCCAGGGTTAGATAGTTAAGAGGTGAACAAGTAGAGGCCCGGAGAAGAGCTGGGATGCCTTCTAACAGCCACGTGAAAGAAGCCTTGGAATCACTGAGAAGAGAAATGCAAGTCCAGACTACCTGATGCTTTCACCTCATGCCCAGCCGGGGAGTTGTCTGTGTGGAAAGGCAAGCACCCAAGGGCGCTGTTGGCCAAGCTGTGAATTGTTCTGCCCTTCTGAATGCTGTTTGGAGTTACGTGAAGAAACTTCCAAACTTGTACCCTTTACCTCCAAGATTGTATTGCTGGGTGGAATCCCCAAGTTACAAAGACAGGCCCCATAGATCCCCATATGTTTGTATGGGGGCAGTGGGTGGGTGGGTAGCAAAGACCTGGAAATAAAGAGATGCTCTGCAGTTGGAGAATGGCTGAACCTGCTGTCCATGAATGTCATGAGGTACTGATGTGCTTATGAGAAGGAATGAATAAAGCATTTTGCTGTGCTCCTTTTATACCAAGCAGTGTGCATACAAATAGATAAAGCCCAGCAGTCCCTGCTCTCAAGGAGCTCACCCTCTGGTTGGGGGAGAAAATACATACAATTCAGCTGGAGGGCAGAAGTCTTAGGGATTCTGTAGGGCAGATGATGCCAGTTTTGGGGGACTGCAGGGCACAGCCAGGACAGAGGGTCAGGCATGTTGGACCTCTCTTGGAGGAAGGGTGCCCCTCTCTGGGCTGACATGGAGGTCTCCAGGCCTGGGGCCAAGAGAGGACATCGCAGAATCACAGGATTGGAAATTTGAAAGGGGCTTTGGCAGTCAT
Source organism: Potorous gilbertii (assembly GCA_028658325.1). Taxonomy (NCBI): domain Eukaryota; kingdom Metazoa; phylum Chordata; class Mammalia; order Diprotodontia; family Potoroidae; genus Potorous; species Potorous gilbertii. The sequence continues at coordinate 17,261,541 of CM053770.1, forward strand.
TTGGTCCAACCCAGACACCAAAGACACCTCTACTGTAATGGGTCCCCAAGTGGTCATGGGATCTCTGCCTGAAGGTTTCCCAGGAGGGATAACTCATTGAGACAACCCCTGTTTACAGGTGGACCTCTCTGCGCCTTCTAGGGCTCCTGGTTCTGCCTTCTGGGGCCCGGGTCCCCCACACACTTGAAGACAGATGTCCTCTCCCCCCAGTTCATTCACCTGATGCTTGAGTAGCACATGTCAGCTTCGCCATCATCCCAGTCACTGCTCCCGACTCTCCAGCTTGTCAGAGTCCTTCATCCATAGATTAAGGACTTAGGTGAACCATGCCAAGGAAGGAAGGAGGCCCAGCCAAATGGTATGCAGATGGAGAGGCCACCTCTGCCTTGGCAGGGCCTGGAGGCCTGGCGTCAGGGCATCGGCCATTGGTGGAGGCTTTCTTCTTCTTCTTTTAGCCCTTTATTATGAAGGATGTCCTAATCAAAACCAGCACTGAACATTTGCCCAAGGATCCCTGCCAACCACAAGTGCTCATAGTTTAATAAAGAGAATGCTTTCTTGCTTTTTGAGCATTGAACCATCTTTTGCTTGTCTCTAGTCTTTAGGAGCATCTTCTGTTGTCCAGAATTCTTTACAGGTCTCATCTCTGAGCTTCTTTAGTCCTTCAGATGCAGCTGGATGGCTCAGTGGTTAAGAGTACTTGACTTACTGTCAGGAAGATCTGAGTTTGAATCCTCTTTTGCACATTTCCTATCTGTGGCCCCAGGCAATTCACTTGACCTCTGTCTGCCTCAGTTTCCTCATCTGTGAAAGGAGAGTAACGAGTAATAACAACATTTCCTCCCAGGTTGTTGTGTGGATCAGAGGAGGTCAGATATGTAAGCAAAGCACCACAGAACTGCTGGGATTCTGTCCCAACCCTGTCTGTTATTCCCTTTTCCATTTTGAGGATTTTTTTCCTTGACATCGGGAAGGAAATGAGATAGGAGATGGGAAATGTCACTTTTTGTGTTTGTCTTTTCACACCAAATATTCCTTTAAAAGCTCTCCTTTTTGTCCTCAGCATTTTTTTTAAACAAGCTGTAGTGCTGAGATCTTGTTTCTGGGGTCATTCCTTGGTATCTGTCCTTCCTGCACTGCCTTGTTTGCATTTGTGTTGGGTGCAGGTGCTTTTCCATCTTGATTCTGGCTTATGAGACCCTTTAAATCCCTCCCTCTGACTTCCTGGGTTTTGTGTTTGGAGGCCTTTTATCTCTCCTGGAACCATGACATCATCAGGCCAAACTTTGCTCTGAGTTTTTTGAAATGCTCTTTTCTAAATTCTGGAGTACACCTAAAACCGGAAATGACGCAGCTGCTCATGTTCTATTTCATCTCACCAGTTAGACTGGGAAACTGCTTTATGTTGACCCTAGTGCTTTCTGAGGGTGCCCCATGTTTGTAACCCCACTATGCATCCCGGGATAAAGCCAGAGTGACTCCAGAGATAGCAGGAAGGTGCTTGGTGGGCGGCTCTGACTGTGTCACCCCCTCACCCCGTAACCTTGAGAATCAAATGTAAGCCTCCCGTTCGGGTACTCTGTGCCCATCCTCAAACACAATAATACTCTTGTCTCCTCTCTCTGGACCTTTTGCTCTGGTGGTTCCTCTGTTCCTGGGAAACCTCAACTCCCTCACCTCCACATTCATTTCCCTGGCTTTCCCAAGGACTTTCTTGGTCACCTCCATCTGACCTTCTGCTAATGCCTTCCTTTTTTCAGTCAATAAGCATTTATTAAACTTAGCATTTAATATACATGTATATATGTCTATACATACACATACATATCTATGTATATGTGTATATATTAACAGTTCTTTCCTTGAATCTCTTCATGCCTGGATGACGGAGGGATCCTGGGAAATAGCCATTTGGTAGAATAGTGGGAGGGCAAGATGTCTCCAAGTCAGTGGAAAATTAGGAGCAAACCTAAAAACCTAAATGAACACTGGGGATACCACCTTGTAGAATGCATTTTTAGAATTGGACGCCGCTTGGTTAAAGAACTGTTGGTTCAGTCTTAGCTATGAGTACCTTATATGAATACAAACTCATGGTGGCTCACGGTTTAGTTTTCCCATATTCTCCACTTTGCTTCATGATCATCACATAGTGTCACTTTTGATTTGAACCTTGGACAGTTTTGAGTGGAGGAGCAAGTACTGATTAAATGCTCACTATGTGCTGGCCTGCCTGAAGCAGGCATGCCTGCTCTTAGGGAGCTCTGCGTTGTAATGGAGGAAACCCCTGCTGTGGGGACGCAGTGGCCTGGGAGGGCATTCTGGGAAATGAGAACCTTTCTTTCTCTGCATTTTTTGTCTTTGATTTACAGACATAACATTTGATGATTCTTTTTTGCTTTCTGGCTGTTAATTCCTTTGCCTTTGTAGATCGATGGCTCTTAAGCAATTTATAGCTTTAGAGAAGGGCTTCTTAACTGAAGGTACATAGGTGGTCCATGGTTCGATTCAGGGAATCTGTGAACTCATGGAAAAACAATTCCATCTTTATTTTTGCAAACATCTAACTGAAACTTTTCCTTTGCTTCCGTTACTTCAGAGCATTGGCTTCACCAAACTCCCAGAGGGGTCCATGATTTGTCCAGGCTCACACAGCTATGGCTTCAGTCAGGCAACAAGGGATGGGGTGCTTATGGCATCAGGCCCTGTGCACAAAGATAGGCCAGAGCTCGGACAGGGGCTGCTGGGAATGTTGAGGCCTCTTGGGTCACTGTGTGACCAGAATGGTGATCCATCTCCGCTTCTTAGAGCCCTCGCTGCCCTCCTGCTGTGGGGTTAGGGGAAGATCCGGTGACCTCAGTGCTCTTTGTGTTCCTGGGGAAACAGGAGTAGAGGCTGGGTGGAAATGTGGACCTGATTTTTGAAAACTCTCTTTCTTTTGAAATGCTCAGCCTTGCACTAAATTTTGTTTTTAAAGAAAGTAGATTGTTCTTGTCTTAATGGATAGTTTTCCTAATACATTACCATCCTTCTTCGCACTTAGTTCTGAGAGAACACTAGTTCTGGCCCCTAAAATTTCCCCCCACATAGATAGGCCTGACTACTGTGTTCTGTGGATAAAGGAGCTCTTTTAATAAATGTGGTTTTAGGACAGATCTTTTCATGTCAACTCACTGGTATGTGTGTCAATGGAAAGAAAGCAATGCAATGCAGATAACAAGCCCTCTTGTTTGCTCTGAGAATCTGCTGTACCCTGTTTACCTTTGGGTGTATGGGCAGTATTTCCAACAAGATTGGAAATTGCACTGTGAAGACCTGACTTTGGAGCGACTGGAAAGTCACTTGAGTTCTGCCATACTCTCCTCTTCCAGGCTAAGGGTGGGTAGGTGGCATGGGCCTAAACTGAGCTACCCTCTTGGTCCCCCTCACCCCTTCCTTGAGATAATTAAGTGTTTTGTTTCAAAAAGACTGTCCCTTCCCTCTCATACCTCCCCTAGGTGGGAATAATGAAAACTAGCAGCTGAGAGCAAATGGCAAATTTAATGTGGGTTTCGAAGAATCTTATTCTCTTTCTGACTTCTGCATTGGCCAGTGTCCACCCCTTCCTCCCCGACTGCCTCCTAGGTGAAGACTTTTGACATCTGTCGGGCACAGAGACATAGGGTTGCCCAGCAAACGCATATGTCTTTGAAAAGTTAAAAAGTCATGGATTCTTTGTCAAATTACTTAGATGTCTATTGCTCCATTTCCCCTGGTTAGGGCTGATAAATGCACAAGCCTGCTAATTTGCAGGACTGCCTTGGAACAGCTTCTCACTGGTTTTTACTATGGATTTTGTGAAAGTCTCCTAGCATGGAAGAACCTCCTCTAGGTCCTCTCCCTACTGGATAGATGAAAAAATGGGCCTGTGGGAGTGAATGGCTTTGTTAGCCCTGCTTAGCCCAGGGCCATGGGAGCAGCAATCTCTTGCTAGGAGGGGTCTCTGACCCCACTATTTGTTTATTTGTTTACCATTACCCAGCAATTTTTATCCTTGACAAGTCTTTTTTGAATAAAAGGATTTAATAGGAATTAATCAGAGTAGCCTGAAGTCTCAAGTCCTACATAATACATTTAACCTTTAAAATTACATTTATCAGATGTAAATTTGTTCATTCAACAAATATGTATTATGGGCAGACACAGTGGATATTGCTCTCAGGGGATATAAAGAAAGAACCAGGAGTGACCCTTACTCTCCAGGAGCTTGTATCTTGCTATGCTAGTCATCCCAAGTTTGTGGAGAACTCTTGAGCGAATGACATTAGAGGCTAATGTTTACATTGAAAGCTGAAGATAGAGTGCATTCCCTAACTGTGTAGATTTGTGTCTTAAGGGAATGAGAAAGAACCATCTTTGTGAAGACAGAGGAGAAATGACAGGAAAGGTACATTAAATCTGGGGTGGTGGGGAGAACAGAGGTAATCCAAATTGTATATATTGCTCTCATATTCCATGGATTTCAGTTCTTTACAAATGTTGATGCCTTGCTAGTTTAAAAAAAGACTTATGAGTCCTTGAATTAGGTTTTTTATGGGCATTGTTAAATCACAGTGCTCATGAACAGGTTGATCAAGAGTTGATGAATTACTGTTTTGACCACAGGAAAGAATGAAGTGGTCTGGTAAAGTGTGGAATGGTTATAGTCAGCATTGACGAAGCTGTTAACCTATGCTAATTAAGTCTTTTGAAGTATTGAAATGTGGGCATAAAGTCAAACCATGTGTTTGATTTATGAATATAATGACTGTAAGTCAATTGCAAAGTTCTCTTGACTAAATAAAAGTCCTAGGATATTGCTGGTGCTTAGATTTCAAGACTATTTTGCCTTAACTCTCCAAATTACCTTCTGTGCGTGTGTGAGAGGGAAAGCTAACCCAGTGTTTTTGGTTGCCAGCCACATAGTGACCATTTCACCAAACCTGGCTTAATTTATAGTAGAGGGTAGGGTCTTCTTTGTAAAAACATTAACTTTTAAAAGCCCATTGAAATTTGCTAATCTTCATATTGTTTTAATTATAGTAAAAAGTAATACTTAATGAAAGTGTAATTTTTCTATGACTTGAATTCTTATATGAGATGGTGCAGATGGAAGTATGTCAAGGTTGTTTAGGGTATTGTCAAGCTGAGCCATTGATTCTTGTAAGATGCTCTTGTTTCATGTCCTAAAAGACTTGTATTCCTAGAGAATGAGAAAGCATGGTTCTTGTTGGCCCATAAAGTGCTGGTCCCATATGGCCTGGTGCAGGCAGGATTATCAGTAGTCATTTTTCTCTCTCCTTGTCTTGCAGATGTGTTTGGGGACAGCAAACATGGGCGATTTCTTTTTATCAGAGAGTCTTCTATGAGAAGAGCCTGGCAGCGGCAGGCGCTCTGAGCGTCCTTTCCTCCCCTGGAACAGCATGGCTGGTTTTAAGAGAGGGTATGATGGGAAAATCGCTGGCTTGTATGACCTGGATAAAACCCTGGGCAGAGGCCACTTTGCTGTGGTCAAACTTGCCAGGCACGTTTTTACGGGTGAAAAAGTGGCCGTGAAAGTCATTGACAAGACCAAGCTGGACACTCTGGCCACCGGGCACCTCTTCCAAGAAGTCCGCTGCATGAAGCTGGTGCAGCACCCCAACATCGTGCGCCTATACGAGGTCATTGACACTCAGACCAAGCTTTACCTTATCCTCGAGCTTGGAGATGGGGGAGACATGTTTGACTACATCATGAAACATGAGGAGGGTCTTAACGAAGACCTTGCCAAGAAATACTTTGCTCAGATAGTTCATGCTATATCTTACTGCCACAAGCTCCATGTTGTCCACAGAGACTTGAAGCCTGAGAATGTGGTGTTTTTTGAAAAACAAGGACTTGTGAAGCTCACAGACTTTGGCTTTAGCAACAAATTTCAGCCTGGAAAGAAGCTCACCACGAGTTGTGGGTCTCTTGCATACTCCGCTCCTGAAATTCTGCTTGGGGATGAGTATGACGCTCCTGCCGTAGGTAGGTCCTGCTCTGTACACTGCCTGTCACTGCCATGTGTACCATGTGCCCAGGTGTGGAGATGGGACAGGGGATGCTGTGTGGGGAGGCTGGTCACCTGAGGGAAGATGAGGGAGGTGACTGGTGGAGAAGAGGCCTCCTTGGCCTGACTGTGCCAAGGAAGCCTGTGTCATCGCTCCTGGTTTCCTCAGACCTGAACTTCCATGTTTGGTGGCCACTGTGGCTCAAGGTCAGTATCAGGAGGCTCTCACTCTCAGTTGATACATCTTTCTGAGATACACATTAAGGAGAGGCTCCAGATATTCTGTGGGCCATCGCTGGGCCTTGACCCTTTTGTCTGAGGGAGCTTCAGCTCTCCTCTGAGGGCCTCCTTCAGTGAGGGGCGTCTGTCACGCATATGTGAGGCCCCGCCGAGGGGTGGGGAACCCTGTGGCTCTTCTTCATGGCAGATCCAGTGAGCATTGGGATTTTTGGACATTTCTCCTATGACAGTGGCACTAACGGGGATCAGGCAGCCTGAGGAGGCTGGGCTGCCAGGGTGCTTTGGGTCCCTTTCCCCCTCGTCAGATAAGACCACAGGAAAACCACTGACTGTATTTTCAGTGGCTCAGACAAAGCTTCTCCATTTGGATCCTTCTCATTGGGAAGGTGGGGGTATTGGGTTGTTTGCTTTAATGCCATTAATCACAGTCTGCCAAGGCCTGTGAGGTGGGGCCAGTGGTGGCCTCCTAATATCCTTAGTAATGGTCATCTAGCCTTCAGAAATGGAGGCTCTTCTCAGCGGTAAAGGGTGACCTATCTACTGCCCAGGGGCTCATTCCCTTTCCCATCCCCTGTACTCAAAGCCCATTCCACCCCCCACCCCCCCCACGGCCCCCACTGCCATTTGGCAGGCCTGACTTCAGTCCCCTTTCCCAGGAGGTTTCCCTTTCCCCAACCTCTCCTGCTAGAAGTCAGATTTACAGGTGGGGAATAGGCTTAGGAAGCTCCTCAGAGAGGTGCAGCGGGGGGGGGGGGTGCCATAGCACCTAGAGGCATGAGGACATGGGTTCAAATCCAGCCACTGTACGTACTTCCTAGCTGTGGCCACACAACTGCAGCATCAGTTTTCTCAACTATAAAATGGGCGACACCCTCCCGCAGAGCTGTTCTTTCCCCTCTTGTGATGCACATTGGTGATCCTAATGCATCTGAGCTGTGTCTTGGAGCCAGGAACGTACAGACTCCCTGATCACCAGCCATAGGTGCCTCCTCGAGACTGAGAGATGGACACCCTTATAGAGCAGAAGGGCCTCAAGGCCAGACACCTCCCCCTTTGTCATCTTTCAAGTCAGAGTGCCTGCTGTCTGCCAAATCCTGCATGGGGCCAGGGAGCCACACGGCCCCTGTCCTCAGGGCTCTTAACTTCCTGGGGGAGTGAAGATGATGGCAACATGCCTACCCACAAATGTATGGGAAATTCACACAAAGAACTTTGTGTGCATCGTGTCACTGACTCACTAAAAAGCCAACCAAAATTCTGCTTCTCCCTGTTTTCCAGAGGAGAATGGCAGGCAGCACAGGGCTGCCTCTGGGCCTCCCCAGCTCCTCATCATACAGGAGAGGAAACTGAGGCCCAGGGCAGTTCAGTGATCTGCCTGAGGTCAAGCAGGCTGTGAGTGATTGGAAGCCAGGACCGGAAGAAAGGGCATCGTCAGGGGAGGTGACAGGCAGGCAGCATGATCTGGGAGCAGGGCAGAGATAGAGGCAGATGGTCTGGCTTCCCCACTGCCACGATCAGGAAGAAGTGGTCCACTTTGGGGGTGGAGTATGACCTGCTTAACTGGAGGGAGTGTCCACATGATGGGATCTGAGAGCCATGGGCCTATTTTGAACACTAGGGAAATATGAAAATGTAGACCCCATAAGACTTCACCCCATCTTGGGACATGGGAGTAAGTGGGTCAAGTCCACTTGAGTGCCCGCCCTGGGCAAATGCCTGGGATAGGGTCATGAAGGGGAGTCCCTCGAGTTGGAACCTTGCTGTGTGATGGTGAGCAGGGCTCTGGCCCTCCCTGAGCCTCTGAGTCTGCGAACCTGTGAAAGAGTGAAGGTCCATTCCATCATAGGATGGCTGTGAGGAAGGTGCTTGCTCTGTCTAGACCCAGGGGCTAGTGACTAATGATCCTTTGGTTCTGACTCAGACTCCCTCTTTGCCCACCCCAGACTTGTTTTGAACATGGTTCCACCTGCTTGAAAGTTGTGGCTGATGGGGCTTGTGAAGGGAGGAGGCTTCAGTCTCATCTCAAATTTGTGAGAGGCTTCTTCCTGCAAATTAAGTAAGCCTATAAATTAAATATTTAATAAAGCAACTCAGGAAAGCAGAACCCTAGTGTAGACACCCCACCCCAATCTCGTTTCTTCCACGTGAAGATCCGCTGAGAGCTCCAAACTTGGCTGTTTTCATGGACACCTCTGGGTTCTCCTCCATCCTGGGCTGGGCTCTCTGCCCCATGCCCTCAGATACCATCATTAGCCAGGGTAGGTATTCCTGCCTCCACCCTGTGTCCAGTGGTGGGCTTTTTCTCTTCCCTCACCCAGCTACCCCCAGTCTCATGCCAGACCCTTCTCTCCTCTGGCCTGGATCATTCTCAGCCTCCTTATTGGTTTCACCTGATGAGGACATGCTTCACCTGGGTGGCCTGGGATGGATCCTGATCCTGATACCTCTGGGAGGCCTTCTCAGTCACAACTAGCCCTGGGTGAGCAGAGTTTTGCCCCAGCCACCCCCTCCAAGGTTGGGGCAGCTTGTTCTCTCTGCCCTATGCTTGAGGATCCCTATGGTGGAGGGTTTCTGCTGGGCCCCTTTCTCCCCTTCCCCAGCAGGCCGGCCCTCTTCCAGCAATGAAGAAAACCTCTGTTCATAACTTCACTCTGTGTGAGCCCTGGGACAAGACAGACCCTTCTTGTGCCAGCCAGGACTTCAGGGACACCATGGCCTGGCTCCCCGGCCTTTGTCCTTTGTGATCTCCCCCCCCCCCCACCACCACCCCGCTCCATGTCTTCTTTAGCCTACTTGTAACTAGACGAGAAGCTTATCTCTGAACTCGTCACTTCCTCTCCCCTCCCCCTCCCAGGAGACTGTTTTCTTTGCATCCTTGGAGTCAGGAAATCCTGAGTTTAAGTCCTGCTTTTCCTGTCCCTGGCTCTCCAGCCTCTTGATGCCCTGGGTACCTTTCTGACCCTTAGCTGTAGAAGGGGCAACAGCTGCATTGATGGAGGGACTTCCCTCTTCCCGGAGCCTTAGCCCTTTGTCTCCCAGGTGCTGTCATCCCAGGCACAGCTGTTGTGGGCAGGGACCTTGTCATGCACTTCGTAGTTTGATAGAACAAGGACCTGGATAGAAACAGAGAATCTGCCTTGTTAACAAAACTATTTTAGGAGGGAACTTACTCTAGTGACCTAACTGTAACCCAGCCAGCCCACTCGGGGAAGAGGGGTGGACCTGGAGCAGAACCTGTTGTTGGTGGGTCTGCGGAAGATGTGTGATGGGCTGCTTTTAGATTTGAAGTGGGCGTGTGTGTGTTTTGTTGCGGCTGACTCTTCATGGCCCCATTTTGGGTTTTCTTGGAGCAGTTTGTCATTTTCTTCTCCAGCTCATTTTTCAGATGAGGAAATTGAGGCAAACAGGGTGAAGTGATTTGTCCAGAGTCACACAGCTGGTAAGTGTCTGAGGCTGGATTTGAACTCAGGAAGATGAATCTTCCTGATTGCAGGCCCAATGCTCTGTGCACTGTGACGCCCCCTAACTGCCTGTGTGTGTGTTTGTTATATAATAGACTGATGGGTATTTTTAAAGTTGTCAGCTTTTGTTTGAGAATGGGAGCTTGAAGTTTTCATTCATCTGGGTTCAGAGTAGGTAAGAGTAGAAAGAATGGAATTTTATAGTAAGAAAGTATATCAATTTTTCAAAAAGACTTTCAATGTACACATGTTAAATTACACGTTTACTTTGTGTATGTTTATAATTTCATATACACAAATATAGATTAATTTATAACATTATATACCTGCTTGATTTGCCTCATTGGCAATTGGCCAAAATTTTATGAGAATCGGACCAAATGAAATAATGTGTGTGAAAGCATTTTGAAAATTATAAATTGCTTCTACCTTAAGAATTATTAAAGTATTTGTGTCAGTTTTTCACAGATTATCTGAAGTTCAATGAATTGAAATGGTCTTAATGTTGTAAATGTCTTGTAATGTTTTTTAAAAAGGTTTTAAGTTGCAGACTAGGGATTTAAAACATTTCACACACAGGTGTGCATTGTGTTTGAGGGTTTTCTAATGTGTCTTTGAAGATTACCAGGTACCTACTGCTTGGTTTGTTCAGGGGACCATTGGTACTCAGATCCTGAGGTCGTTTGATGCCCATGTTCACCCTGAATGTGGGCTTCTCCTTGTGAGAGTGATGCAACCAGTTTCAGAGGCTCACCCACCATTTGGCTGCACGGTGTAGAATTTTTCAGCAATCTCAGTCTCAGAAGTCATGTCTGGGACCCCTGGGGACGTCACTCGGGGGAAGCTGATGGAGCCTTCTCAGAATCCTGCTGTTTGGTGCTTTGGATGACAAAGGAAGTCAATTCTGTGAAATATAGGAGACAACACATTTTTACAAATAGTTCCTAGGCCTTTTGCCATTGCCCAGGGACCGGGTCTGTGTCAGGATAGGGAATGCCGACACTGATGAAATCCCAGTACCATAGGGAATAACATCTTCCCCATGGGAGGCCCCCTCTGAGATGTAGAGAAAGGGCCTCATCTTCTATTGGCACTGCCCATGCCCAAGGAGAAGTCAGTGGACTGCACCCTCAGCAGGTGACTGTCCAGCCACCATTTGGAAGGGCCAGGCAGGACCTTCGCCACAACCCTGAGTCATGACCTGTGAATGAGCATAGCTGGCAGGCTCCTTCATGTTCTTAATTCATTTCTTCCATTTCTGAGGGATTGTGTTTGACTCCCAATGTGCTCTGGAGACAGGAGGGCTGTCAGCCTTTCTCCCCTTTCTTGGAGAAGTCTCCCTCCATATCTCCTTTATGAGATGCTGTCCCCGTGCCCTACATGTCCCCAACAGAGTTAGAAAGTTAAAATGACCCCACCGTGCTCATCCTGTGTAGGAAGCACAGCCAGAGGCAGCCTTCCTTTGGGAGAGCTGTCCTCAGGGCGTTTCTGTACTCCAGGACTCTGCTTCGAGTCTCTCTCATACATGGGGGCATCAGCCTGTATCAGGTCAGATCACCTGAGCAGGGATGGAACATTTTCAGATTTTGTGCAATGTTATGCAGAAAACGAAGGAAGGAGATTCACCAAATGAAAACTGCGATGGTTTAGGGTCTGTTTTACCTTAAACAGCTAAGGAACAAAATTATTTTAGAGATGGTTGTTTATTCCAGATTGGTCGGTAACCTGACAGCCGATCGGCACACTGTTTCAGTGATGGAACAGGAGAAGCCCATTCTTTTTGCACGTGGTCTTGGTATTCTTTCTTGGGTGGGAGATGTCTGACCCACAGAATGAGCAGTCTGTAATATTTGCATTCTCCACGCAGCCCGGTGTTGAAACGGTGAAGTGGGGGGGATACTCTCAGTGCCTCTTTCAGAAATACGAGTGCGAGGGCCCAAGCCATGCACTCTACTGACTCAGGGCAGGGCTCGTAGGGACCGAGCCTGGTTGCCAAGGAAACCAAACTGTGGTTATGTAAGGAAGTTGCATATGTAACTTTGGGGTTGTCATGGCTCCGGAAACATCTCCAGCAGCCCTTTCACAACCTCATTTTTTTCTTTCCTTTTTAAAATTTGTTTAGTATTTTAGTTACATGTGAAAACAATTTTTACCATTTGTTTTTAAAACTGAATTCTAAACTCTCTCCCTTCCTCCCTCCCCACTCCATCCCCACCCCCCTATTAAGATGACAAGCAGTCCAATATAGGTTATACGTGTATAGTCATGCAAAACATTTCCATATTAGTCATGTTGTGAAAGAAACATAGACCAAAACAATCCTCAAGAAAAATGAAGTAAAAAAAGGTCTGCTTCTGTCCGTGTTCAGACACCATCAGTTCTTTGTCTGGGGATGGAGAACGCTTTGATCCTAAGTCCTTTAGAGTTGTCTTAGATCATGGCAGTGCTGAGAACAGCCAAGTCCTCTTACATTATTGCTGTGACTTTGTACACAGGACGTTTCCCTTTGTGTCAGCTCATGGAAGTCTTTGTGAGAGAAGCCTGCTCATCATTTCTGATGACACCACAGTATTCCCTCATAATCACATAGCACAATTTGTTCAACCATTCACCAATTGAAGGGCATCCTCAATTTCCAATTCTTTTCATCAAAAAAGACTTGATATAAATATTTTTAAATGTATAGGTTCTTTTCCTTTTGGGATACAGATCTAGTAGTGGTATTGCTAAGTCAAAGGGGTATGCATGGTTTTATTGCCCTTTAGGCATGGTTCCAGATTTCTCTACAAAATGGTTGAATTAGTTCACAACCCCACCAGCAGTGCATTTATTGCACTAATGACTCATTTTTCCCACGTACCCTCTAATGCTTGTCATTTTCCTATGGGAAATGTGTCTGTTCTGTAAGCCAATCTAAGAGGTATGAGGTGTTAACCTCAGAATTGTTCTAATTAGCATTTCTCTAATCAATAGTGAGTTAGAACATTTTTTTCATGTGGCTGTAGATAGTTTTGATTACTTGATAACTGAAAACTGTTCATCTCTTTTGATCATTTATCATTTGGGGAGTGGCTCTTATTTTTATAAATTTGACTCCTTTTTCCGTATGTTTGAGAAGTGAGGCCTTTATCAGAGAAACGTGCTTCAAAATTTTTTTTATAGGTAGTATTGCTAACTGAATTTCCCTCCATCCTGTCTGCCCCTCTCCCCGTTCATTCTGCTCTCTCTCTTCTTTCACCTTGTCCCTCCTCTGACTACCTCTCCCCAAGTCTGGCCTCCCTTCTGTCATCACCCTTACCCTTCTACTTTCCTGTAAGGTTGATTCTTATACCCAACTGAGTCCCTCTGTGAGCCAATTCTGATGAGTTAAGTTCACTCACAACCCCTTGCCTCCCCTTCCCCTCCACTGTAAAAGGTTTTTCATGCCTCTTTTATGTGAGATAATTTACCCCATTCTACCTCTCCTTTTCCCTTTCTTCCAGTACATTCCTTTCTCATCCCTTAATTTTATTTTAGATATCTCTTCGTATTCAGCTCATACCTATGCCTTCTGTCTATATATACCCCTTCTAATTGCCCTAATAATGAGAAAGTTCTTATGAGTTACAAGAATCTTTCTTCTGGGTAGGAATGTAAACAGTTTAAATTTACCAGGTCTCTTATGATTTCCCTTTCCTGTTTATCTTTATGTGCTTCTCTTGAGTCTTATATTTGAAGGTCAGATTATCTCTTCAACTCTGATCTTTTCATCAAGAATGTTGAAAGTCTTCTGTTTGATTGAATGTCCCTTTTTTTCCCTGAAGGATTATACGCATTTTTGATTTTAATCCTAGCTCAGTAAGATAAGTGTTGTAGTGGTGATCTGCTGTGAAAGACTCAGTGATCCAGAACAAGTCCAAATGACTCAGAATGAGAAATGAGAGAGAACTGATGAACTCTGGGTGCAAATTAAAGTGTACTCTTCTTGCTTTTAAAGGGTTATTTTTTTGGGATGTGTGTTATATGGCTAATACGGAAAAATGTCTTGCTTGATTTTATATGTAGAATGAGGTGATATCATTTTGATTGCTCTTTCAGTGAGGGAGGAATAGGAGAACAGGAGAGAATTTAACTAAAAATTTAAAAAGAAAAGAATGTTAAAATTAATAAAATAATTTTGAATGGTTAAGGCAGCCTCTGTGTGCCAAACAGAGAGATGACTGTACTCTTTTCTGAAGGCAGCAATGAGCTATGGAGGCTTTCTGAGTAGGCAGTGATGTGACCAGACCAGCATCCTAGGAATGCCACTGGCTGTTCTGTGGAGAAGGGATTGGGGAGTGCAGAGGGAGGAGCTAGGAAATAAGTATTTATTAAAAACCAGGCACTGTGCTGAGTGCCTCATTGGATCCCCCCTAAAACCCTGGGACAGAGGTGCTATCATCCCCATCTCACAGATGAGGAAATTGAGGTAGACAGCGGTGAAGTGACTTGCCCAGAGTCACACAGCTAGTGAGTGTCCGAAGTTGGATTTGAGCTCAGTTTTCCTGACCCCAGGCCCAGCACTCTATCCACTGTACCACCAGCTTCCTCCGAGTGGAGAGAGAGGGGCCAATGCAGAGACTTCAAGAAGGTACAACTAATAAGCTGTGGCCCCGAGGGCAAGGGAAGAGGGGAACATGATTCCACTGAGGGGTGGACCAAGAATCTAGAAGGGGGCAGCCTCATACAGAAAGAGGGAGGCATGAGTTTGAATTGGGGAATGCCTGGGGAGTGTCCAGTAGAGATATCCAGCACTCGGCTGGAGGCCTGGCTGCCCCTTAGGAGGGGAAGCTGTGCCTGTTGACTGGGGAGTCCCTGAATCCAGGGGAGCTACTGATGAGAATAGAAGGAGTGGAGGAGAGACTCAGGCCAGAACCCCAGACAGTGTGGCTAATGGGGAGACACGTGTTTGGCTCATAGACGCTTGGATTTCTGTCTCTAATGCAAATAAATCAACTTATACTACGTTTGAAAAATAAATTACATTTTTATGGCATCGTGGGAGATTGTCCCAGACACTGCAGAGCCAGTATCGTCTGTGATTGGACACAATCATAGTTATGTTTGGGAGAATCCAAGAAATGAGCATCCTCTTCAACTAGCAGAGGACCACCTGTTAGCAGCTGGTGATCATACATGGAAGTAGGAGCTAATTGTACGAAATCTTCCGGAGAAACATTGGTCCCGATATAATGTACGACAATCAACTTAGGTTCTAATACAGCATGTCTTTTACTAAGTACGTCTGTGCATCACTTTTCCCGTGGTGATAGATTACATTTATATACTGCTTTCACTTCTGAAAAAGCAGTTTGTTGAGTACATCCTGTGATGACAGAAAGAACAAGACCTGGAGGGATGACGGGCCAAGCAGCCTGTCCTCAGAATCTGACTTTCTGAACCTGGCACCAGAACTTCATCTCCTCTTCCGTGTAGCTTTTCATGGGCTGGATCTTAACTTTGAATGAGTCCATAGTATGCTCTTTTGGGTAGAACAAGGCTAGGGCCAGGACCTATGATATCTCATGCCAAGGGAGGACCTTCTCTGCCATGTTTCCTGGTATCCTGAAAGGAAGGGACCAGACTAGGAGGTTTCCCAGCTTGGGGCCATTGCACTGTCCTCTGTGCCAAGGCCACCTCTCCTCCTGGAGGTCAGCATTTCTCTCATGTTAGCACATTGGAGCTAAGTTCAAACTTCTCTCTTTTGTTGGCTGGGTCCTCCTGTCCCATATGCAGGCTCCATCCTCTCCCCACCTTATCCCTGGTGCCTGAACCTCTTTGAATCTAGCCAGTCTAGTTCCTGGACAAACTGACCTGTAGATAGCCCCTCACCTGCTTGGTTGGTTCCTTGAACTTTTGCATCTTGGTTAGAAACATTGAGTTTTATATCAAAGTGTGTACTTTGCTGCATAGTTTTCAAAAGTACAGGTCACCTCCAGGCTGTCATGAGATCCTTATTCTTTCAACTCGGAATTACAAGAAGTAATCAATACTTGGAGCATTAGCTTAAAAACTCTACTTGGAAAATATTTTGAATTTCCTTTTAGCCCATGCTTTCAACCTTGGTGCCATCCTGGCCAGGATAGAACAAGAGCACTTGTGCTGGGAGGGCACCAGCATTGTCAGTCAACAGCCCCTTCATCTAACTTGAGAGGAGCTCATGCAGCCTGGACAAGGCCCCTGTGTTAGCAGTGCTGGCTCTTTCTTTTCTTGGACTCCCTGGGAGAGGACCCTTACGTAGAAGGGTGAAGCATCCAAGCGGGAAATCCAGAGGGCTGCGAGGTGGACAGCTACCAAATAACAAAGATAGGGGCCATTTGTCTACCCTGGATCAGGCACTGAAATTTGCAATGTTGCCCAAATTAATTGTAGAACAACAAGATTTTTAATTTCTTCAAACTTTTCTATTTTCAGAGATTATTTGAATCAGCTGGAAACAGCAGTGACTGAATGGGCTGTGGTTTGGGCTACTTTTCTTCCCCTTTCTTTACAGTTCTCTCTTGATTTCTCATTACTAGTGGCAAACATATTGTGGGCATGTTTAAACTGCTCTGTGAGAGCTTCAAGAAGACATAGAAACAGACCTAATTGTGTGTGTGCAAATTAATCTGTATTTTGTTGGCTCCGTGGAAATTTTAGGGAGAGCGTTATCTTTTTTATTATAGACATTACCAATTTTATTCATTTTGTGCAGTGACCTAGAAGGTGGCCTCTTCCCTTGGCATCCACAGGATTAGGGAGAAGCAGAACATGAAAGATCCATGGGTCCTCCGTAGATCGTTTTACCTGAAACCTCAGACTGATGGGATGTGCTGAGTGGGGGGTATGTTGTTGGGGAAGATCGTCTGTGCTCCTGGGGAAAGGTGGTGTTGTGGGATGTGGTCACTATTTCCACAAATGAGAGAAGCTCAGTTATTGGAGCTGAGCATCAAGGTGGGGGTAGATGGAGAAATGCTTGTAACTGGGGGAAAGTGTGGCATGGTCAGAATTGAGGAAGCAGGGGACAGCCCAGGGAGAATAGGTTGAAAGTGCTATTACAACATCCCTGTGCTTTACCCTATGAGCTCTGGGGTTTGGTGACAGACTCAGGCAGTTCCTAGTCTACAGCACACCCTATTTTGCAGGTGAGGGGTCAGACTACACAGGTACCATCTGAGCGCTGAGCAGGCCATAGGGGCCACCTGTAGCCCCCTAAGTCCTCAAGTGCGGCCCTTTCACTGAACCCAAACTTCATAGAACAAAACCCCTTAATAAATAGATTGGTTTTGTAAAACATGGACTCAATCAAAAGGCCTCCCCTGATGACCTAGAGGGCCACATGTGACCTCAAGACTGCAGATTCTGCACCCCTGGGATCAAATGCCAAGTCCTCTGCCTGGTGTTGGAAGCCCCTTTCCAGCACTCTGGTCCTCCAGCTGCCACCGGATGTGCCTCCCCCGCCTCTGCCCCTCATCCCACTTCTTCCCTTCTGTCTCCACAGCTACTGTTAGCTTTCTTTCCATGAGGTCTTGGGAATCTGTGAAGTCACTTGCATCAGATTGTAAATTCCTTGATGAGAAGGGTTGTCTTTGCCTCTTTTTGGTGTGCCTTAGCACTTACCACAGTGCTGGGCACATAGTAGGTGCCTAATACATGCTTGTTCCTGGAATGAAACCATCTCTGACTCCCTATCCTGCTGCCTCCTGCAGGTCAGCTGTCAGCCAGCATTTAGTGAGCACCTGCTATGTGTCAGTTCCTATGATGGATGCTATGAGTATGGAAAATAAAAAGGGGGTGTATTCTCTGCTCCCAGGACACTAGTAAAGTGTGTTTATTGGAATTCATTAGATGAGAATGAGCACCCTGTCTACACCTGTCATTACAGAGTGTGGAAGCATTTTTGGCTTATCGTGGAACAAGCATCAATTGCTAGGTGAGTGCTGGGGTATCTTGGAGTTAAAAGAAAACACGTTCCCAAGAGCTGTTATGGCTGCACTTAAAGGAGGTGTCAGAGAATTCCTTCAGAAGGAGAAGCTCAGAAAAGTACAGCTTGCAATGTCCTTGTAGACTTTGAAGTTCCCAAGACCCAGCTTCCATTTGGATTCACTGGGATAGATGTAGTTTCTGAAAGTACAATGTAGAAATTATTAATCCTTAATACTTTGTACTTGACTGCTCACTTTTAAAAGTGTGTGTGTGTTTGTGTGTGGCGGGGGGAGGAAGAAGAAGGAGGAGGAGGAAGGGGGGAGAATTCATATATCCTACAAGACCAAATCCAAGACAGAAAAGATTGAATTGGGCTCAGGAGAGGCCTGATCCCCTAGGGGATAGTGGGGACTGTGCTGTGGTCCTGCCCCTGTAACAGAGAGAGCAGCCCCTCCCCTTGCGGGGCTACGCTCATCCTATCCCAGCTCTGAATTCAAAACCTTCTGAAGGTTTCCTCTTGTGGACCAGGTGTCATCAGAATAGCTCACATGATACTTTTGGGAAATCACCCCCACAGGCCCAGGCGCCTTTTCTGCCACCCCTCACATGCAGAGAAATCGCTGCAGTTCCTCTGGCCTCACAACCACAGGAGCAGCAGTCAAGTCACTGAGACCCTCAGTGCCTCAGTGGGGTGAAGAAGCCTTTCCTGCTGGTGTGCTGTTCTTCTGTCCT
The DNA here is from genome assembly GCA_028658325.1 of Potorous gilbertii. NCBI lineage: Eukaryota > Metazoa > Chordata > Mammalia > Diprotodontia > Potoroidae > Potorous > Potorous gilbertii. Next base: position 17,279,949 of record CM053770.1, read on the forward strand.
CACTGTGAGACCATCTGCCCAAATTCTCCACTTCAGGCAGGAGCCAGGTCTAGATTTGGCAGGAATGAGAAAGGACAGTGTCCTGCCGGGATGACTCTCTCCCTGGTCATAGCTGCCATCCCTTGGGCTCCCTGCTCTCACCAGGATCAGTTCTCTTGGCCACCCTGGGCTTTGCTTTTGAACTTGACCTCCTCAGGTAGATCTCCCGCCCAGCGCCAGGTCAGCCTCCAAGCCAGATTGGGATCTGCATCTTTTATAGAATACACCGCATGGAAGTTTCATCCCAAGTGCTTTTCAGTTCCTTATTCTCTGGAGCACATGTTCACTCTCCTTCTTTCTAGAATTTCTTTTTTACTTTTTCCTTTTTTGTCTATAGGCCACACCCCCTCCCTTTGGGGGACCTAGTTGTTGTTGCAATCCCTCAGGCCTGACTCCACAGCCGTGTGTCACAGAAGCTTTGATGTGTTGTTTTTCACTTGGTTGAATCCTCCTTAGGCAGCCCATGCGCACCCAAGGGCTCACCATGTGGGCGCCATCAGCCCATTGCTGCCAGCTTTTATTCAAGTGACCACCGTCCTCAGTCTCCCTCAGGATGGGGGACTCCCCCTTGGCTGGGATCTGCCTCTTTGTGATGAACATCTGTGTGCTTGACCCTTTGCTTGGGACTGTGGGTCGCGGCCACATGCTCGGGGAGCTCATGGTAGCGTCATGGTCTGGGGCCAATTTACTGTGCTAGATTTGGAGTCTAAGGACCTGAGATCAAATGCTAGCTTTGCTCCTTCCTTCCTTGTGTGGTGCTGGAGAAGTGGGAGCACTAGACTAGAGGACCTTGTGAAGGTCTTTCTAGCTGGAGAATCTGTGATTTCCTGGCTTATTAAAGAGTGTCAGTGGCATGTACACATCTCTAATACAGTACAAGACAGAGAATTGAGCAGCCTTCATGTGCTCATGAAAGTCCTTACTTAGTGTGGAAGTAGCCTTTAGAGGGTGACCTTGACAAGAGGAAGATGGGGCTGAGCCCCTCCCTCTGCTGGCCCATGGGCTCCTCCATGAAGGGGGTCTCTGCAGGCTGCAGACGTTGCCCTGAGCTTGGCCAGGGATTCCTCCTGCAGTGCCCCACTCCCACCCTCCCCAGGTCGGGGCTCCCCCACTTCCTCACCTCCATTCCCATCCTTACTTCTCCTCTCAGCTCTGGTTCTCCTGACACGTGCAGCCGGCAGAGGCCACGGGGATGATGAGACTGCCCACTCCCCAACTTCTGTTATTTGTGGTGTAAAATATAAATCCTTTTTGGCACCTGGTGTCCTGGGGGCAGACATAGCCCCAGCTGATTCCTGGCCTTCTTTCTAGCGATCTCCTATCTCCAGGCTCTTGCACAGGCTGACCCTAGCTCCTGTGGTGCCCTCCATTCTCACCATTTGCCTTTGAAATTCCCAGCTACCTTTATTGTTTAGGCCTTGCACAGCGCTTGGCACCTGGTAGGTATTTAGTAAACAACTAATTGAGAGGAGAGTCTGGAAGATTGAGAAAGGGTACTATGTGGCTTTGAGGATGGGTGTGGAGAACCTTGGATACCTGGGGAAGGTCTGCAGCCCCACCTGCTGGTTAGTGCCCTAGGGTCACCTGTATTCACTTTCACACTATTCAGATTAGAATTAGGTAAAAAGAAATGGAAATCCACCAAGTAAATGTAAGCAGTCCCACAGTCTCACGGCTCCACCTCTGACTGGATCATAATGTCTTTATTTGTTTTTAGCAGTTGTTACTAAATTTTATGTTCTCCTCCCTCAGTTTTTAAAATTGATTAATATATTTGAAAAGGAATGTTAAATGTTTTCCATTTCTTTTCAGAAGTTCCCCAAATGAATCGCTTTTTCCTGTTTTCACCATTGAACCCCATCTTTGTCCTTTCTAGACGTGTGGAGCTTGGGAGTGATTCTTTTCATGTTGGTGTGTGGGCAGCCGCCCTTTCAAGAAGCAAATGACAGTGAAACCTTGACCATGATCATGGACTGCAGATACACGGTGCCTGCCCATGTGTCCAAAGAGTGCAAAGAGTAAGTGCAAAGAGAGGGCTTGGTGAACGTGCCAGTCATGCACTGCTGGGCGGCAGCTGTGGGTATCATGGGCTCCTGGGTCAGTGTTGGTGCTTGGGGGACACAGCCCTCTGTGTGGCCAGAGCATCCACTAGTAGTGACTTGGATTTTAAGACTTAGCTTTGCCCTTGGAGCTCCGAGGACCAGCCCAGTGAAAGGCTTCACTTTCTAGGGAAACTCTTGAGGCAGGTTTCTTTTCTTGGATGATTCATCAAAGCCTTAATGTTGGGACTTGGGGAACCTCACTTAAGCCTCATTTAAAAATGTAAGTGGGTTATTACAAACTAAATAGTCAACATGATTAGGCATAATGAGCCTGGCCTTTTAGCTCTTCTTATCTAACACATGAATTCCAGTGCATCAGAGTTCATCCCTTCGGTCCCTCCCTCTCCCAGGATCCTCTTGGATCCTTTCTCTAGGCCATGGCTGGCGAGTGACCTGGTCACTCCTGCATTGTGCCCTCAGGGCCCCCCAGATTGCTCCATATGCCTCCTGTAACATTCAATGACAGTTACCCCCTGCTGTGTGTATTGACGGCATTTAAAGGGAGGCTTTCTGACAGGTGGGCCAGGTAGCCTTTTGTTTGGTTTTGATGCCGATTTATAGGTCCAAGGGTGTGATTGTTCTTGTAGTTCTGGTTGCTTGGTGCCCCTCCACGGTTCATTCTCTTCCTATTGGAGTGATTGGGACCCCCCTTCCCCAGGTAAACATGAGTTGTGTTCTAAAAGTTCCTTTTAATGGGCTTCTTGGGACTTAAAATCTTGTACGTTGACAGGGAAACAGTCATGGAAGTAAAGTATTTCAGTTAGCATCAGATTTGGAATTCTGGTCGTAATCCTGACTCCTCCTTCCTCCCTGTGTGACCACAGACAAGTCCTTGAACCTCATAAGCCTGACTTCCTCATGTGTAAAACCAGGGGAGGTGAATGATGGGGTCATTTTTTTTTGATATGTCCTGTACATCCCCACCACACTGCAGATTAACTTCCTACTCCACCCCCAGCTAAATGAAGTTTATTCCAATCAGTTAACCTCTGCTAAGCCAAGCCCTCTGTGCCAGACCCTGTGCTGAGCACTGGGGATGCAGAAGGAGGCAGAAGTTAGGAAGGGAAGGAGGGCGTGCCAGTACGGCCAAATGAATCCCAATGGAAGGAGTTTTCTGGCCGTGCAGAGTGACCTTCACTCTGTCCAGTCCTTTAGGCTGAGCTGGGTGCACCTTCAGGCTCTAAATCAGATGCTCCTCAACTTTGTTTGGCCGACTGCCCCCTTTTCAGAAAAGTTACTTTGCACCCCCCGCCCCTCAGAAATCTACTTTCTTTAACCTTTTAATGGTTTTTAAAATTGTGTCAAAAATAAAATTTTTTTAACGACTCATCTTAGTTTTAATAATTTATTGTAAATTGGTGGGGTTTTTCCTGCATTGAAGTTTTGATGATGCACTTTTGCGTGCAGAGTCATATTGTAAACAAGTCAGTAGGTGCATGTATTCCTGCTGAACTCCTGACAGTTGAGGACACACCCACCTGTTGGCACTTGCTTGTTAGGACCTGTTGGTGGACTTGAGTATAACTTGCATTTTGTGTGTTCATTTGGAAAACGATGTCATCATCACGACTTTAACTGTCACACAACAGGTGAAACGTACAAATGGCTTTTCAGAATGTTCTTATCTTCTCTTTCCTTATGCTTCCACTGTTCCCTTATTTTTATTCAACACCCCCCAACTGAACCTGAGGCTACTACCATCCCCTGGATCATTCCAGTGCCCCCCAGGGGGCACTCTCTCCCACTTTGGGAACCTGTGCCTTAGTACTCTCATGTGGCTGTTGTGGGCTGACCTGGGGCCTGCCTGCCATCAAGAGCACTGCTTCTGGGCTGAGCTAGTGTGGAGAAACCTCTCCTGCATCTCTGCTTTCACCCCACCGTCTGTCCAGAGGGAGGACAGCACAGCCTGCCTGCGTCCATTTATCCATCATGCATTGCAGTTTGGGTGTTTACCATACTGTGAGCATCTCACAACAGGTTCTTCTTGCTATGAAATCATGGAAAGTTTACAGTGATGCTTTTTGGGTCATTCTTTGTGTATTTGTGTGCTCTAAAAAGCTTTATTGTGGGCCCTCCTTGTGACTCAAGCAGGTTTGTACCATCAAAATGGCTCCAATCACAGGTGCAGGGAGGGCTGGCCTGGCCTAGGCGACCACCACAGGAATGCATATGGAGTCATGGCTTTCTGCTTTGGCAGAGGGCAAGTGTGAAATCCCAGATCTCTGGCACAGTGCACGGATTTAGCTTTGTACTCGATTCTGAAGCAAAACCAGAAATTAAAATGGGAGCTACCCAAGTACCACATGCATCCATCCTCCTCAGCTGATGGCCCCAACTGGATTTAAGGAGCCAATGAGCCACAACGGAACTGTGGCCAGAAAGAATTTTTAAAAAAAACAGTCTAGTATTATTTTGATATGTTGAGTTAATTGCTGGTTTTCAGAGACTGTTGTGTGGGTGTGTTTGGGTATGCCAGATAAGTTCTAGCTTTCTCTTTCTACTTCCACTCACTTTCCCCTGCTTTGTGTTGGGGACGAGGTAGAATTGATAGACGAGTCCCCTCTGCCTCCCCCTGTGGGCATCTGATCTAAGTGACCCTGTCCTTTTCTAGCCTGATTACACGGATGCTGCAGAGGGACCCAAAGCGAAGAGCTTCCTTGGAGGAGATTGAGACACATCCCTGGCTCCAGGGGGTCGACCCATCCCCGGCCACAAAGTACAACATCCCCCTGGTTTCATACAAAAACCTTTCCGAGGAGGAGCACAACGGCATCATTCAGCGCATGGTTCTTGGCGACATAGCTGACCGAGAGAGCATCGTTGAGTGAGTGAGAGGGGGAGCAGGGTGGTGGTGGGGTCTCCCTGCTAAGTCTTCTAGCCCTTTAGTAAAGCTGAGAAAATGGCAGTCTTTGGGTTGGTCTGAATGGGTCATGGTTTAGGCTCTTCTTGTCCACCGGAATAATATGCCTCATTTTTAGACAGTACAGTAGTTTTCCTTTATAGAAAACAGTACAAGATAATTCTCTTTCTTACTTTCTGTACATATTCACAGTAGAATCCTATTCACTAATTACCAGTCTACGGTGATGCCTTCTGATTACAGGTAGAAATTTGGCTGCAAATTTCTGATTTCTTTTGTGGGCAGGGGCATAGGAAGAAAGGTCTCCAAAGAGCGAATGACTGGGGCAGGGACAAACACCTCGTGTTGACCTTCCTGGGGGCCGTGTCTGTTCCTGAAGGAGCAGCTCGAAAGCAGCTTCTTGGGACTTTAAATCTGTTTTCATTTGCAGCGTTCATTGCTTTTGCACATCCAGGATTAGAATCTTTTTGCTGCACCCTGGGCAGAAGGCTCACCCAAGCACCGTGGTTTTGGGGGCCACCTCAGCCTTCCCCGGTGCTGGGCGGCCCATTCTGTATTTAGCCTTCCCTCCTTGGGAGGTCCTCTTCCTTGACAGCAAGCTCCCCCGCCCCGCCAGTCTGGCCTTCTCTTCACAAAGACCCAGCCTGACCCCTGTGCCTTCTCTTTGATCCTTCACTTGTAGGGCCTTGGAGACCAACAAGTACAATCACATTACAGCCACCTACTTCCTCCTGGCTGAGAGGATCCTGAGAGAAAAACAGGAGAAGGAGATACAGACACGGTCAGCGAGTCCCAGTAACATCAAAGCGCAGTTCAGGTAATGGGGTGGGGAAGGAGGGGCCTATGCCTGCTGCCCACCAAATGGTCAGGACAGAGCGAGATCTGGGGTCCAGCTGCTGCCATGCAGGGCTCTCTTGGTGCTGCTGGGCAGGGGTGGAGCGAACCCAGTGCCAGACTAATCTGAGCTAAGCATTTTATGTATATGATCCCTGGGAAGGAGGTGTTTTTACCGTTCCTGTTTTATAGATGTGGAAACTGAGGCAGACCCTCACTAGGGGATCCTCCTTCTCAGATCACTGTGACTGAGGAAAGTGGTTTCCTCATGGTTTTCTCAGCCAGTCGGGGGAGGCTGTGAGCACTGGCTCCATTTTCCACATACTTGAGCCCTTGAGGAGGTGACCAGAACAGTGAGGAGGCCAGCAGAAGAGAGGCAGAGGCGAGGGACTGCCTCCAAGCAGAGGACCTGTTTCAGACATTACTTCTTTCACATGTACACACCAAATCATGCTTTCCATGGTACAGAGGTATTTATTTTGTGATTAGTCAAGTTATAGGCAGTAATGTGGAAGCTTTAAGCTTCCAGAGGCAGCATTTTCCAGACCTTGCCTTGGGTACATGCAGGCTTTATTTCCATCTCTGCTCAATGAGGTTCATTAGTTAAGATTCTGGTAATTTCTGGCTTCATATTTTATCAAGGCTTTGGGGATGAGGGAGAAGGGTAAGGAGGGGAAAGTTGCCTTTCTCCTTCAGTGAGAAGGCCACACAAACAAGACAGTTTTGAAAGTTACATGTTGGATGCAATCAATATATGTATACTTTAAAAGAAAAGCAAGCTAGATTTCCAGTTTGGGGCTTTTTCCAGTTTTTCATTTCTTATGTTCCACAATGTAAATTAAATGCTCATTTCATTTGATATTTGTATAGTTCACAATGTTTTTTTAAATGGAAAAAAATGAAGGCTCTATGGTCTGTGGAAATGTGTAGTTTTTTAGTTTATAACTATAGAGCATGTACTAAATGAATGAAAAACATCATATTAAGAACATACTCTGTTAGATTGTGATCCAGAGATGAAAATGAGGAAGAAACAATATAGCCTAGGCTTGCTATTGAAATCACTCTAATCTATCAACATTTATTAAGCACCTACTATATACCAGTTGCCAAGGAATTGAGCATCTAATGGAGGTGACAGCATGCAAGCAAATATATACAAAGAAGGCTATATACAGGATAAAAGGACATAATTAGCAGAGGGAAGAAACTGGAATTAAGAGGTTGGGGAAGGGTTTCTGTAGAAGGTGGGATTTTAATCATGACTTAAAGGAAAACAGGGAAATAAATCACTTTAGTGGCTGAAAGGAGAATGGGCTGGAGTGGGAAGACACTTTAGGCAGGTAGACCCACCTATAGACTATTGCAATAATCCAAGTGTGAGGGGGAACCATGTCAGAGGAGAGAAGGGGGCATGTTTGAGAGGGGCTGCAGAGGTGGAATTAGGGAGAGGGGCTGCGGAGGTGGAATTGGGGAGAGGGGCTGCAGAGGTGGAATTGGGGAGAGGGGCTGCGGAGGTGGAATTGGGGAGAGGGGCTGCGGAGGTGGAATTGGGGAGAGGGGCTGCGGAGGTGGAATTGGGGAGAGGGGCTGCGGAGGTGGAATTGACAGGCTTTGGCAATAGCCTAGATATGGAGTGGGGGAAGGGGTGTGTGAGAGAGGGAGGATTGCAGAATGACTCCTACCTTATGAACCTGGGGGCCTGGAAGATGGTGGTGCTCTCTACAGTAATAGGGAAGGTAGGAGTCCAGAGGCTTTAGAGACGTGTGATAAAGAGGTCTGTGTTGGACTAGAGAAAATGAATGTTCCAGAGCCTTAAGCCTTGGTAATTTATTTCTTGGGCAAGCATTGAGGAGGGTTTAAAACAGCTTCTGCCACCTCTTGAGGTCAGAAGTTATTCTTAAGTCAAGTGGAGAGGTGATTTCAGTGAACTTGTTCATATATTAGAGAAATTTTGTGGGGTGAAAAATTAAGGCCCATTTCTCTTCTCTGTTCAGAAGGTTGCTTAGCATTCTTTTAAGTCAGGTAGCCATCCGTCGTGAGAATCTGTTGGAGAGGTCAGGGTCAAACTTGTCTAAGTCAGAGCCTCATCATTTCATTGACAAAAAAAGAATATTAAATCAGGTCATACATTGAATCAGGTCATATGGGGAAGGTGCTTCGGTGGATTTGGATGCATCAGACACTTCTTTAGCAAAACAATTGAAATACAAATTCTTTGGGAGTTCTTCCCACTGACCAGAAAGGTAAATGAATCACAGTGTTTTTATCCAGTCAGTCATAGCAGTGACTTCTGTGTTTGCTTAGGAGTCTACAGGAGCTACAAACAGTAAATGGCAGCGTGTATGTGTTTAAATGTTCTCCTTGGAGGCGTCTTTCTCTTTTAGAGATCAGGACCCTGCAGTTGTATACTTTGTCCTCTGGCTCAGGTGTGATTCCTAATACAGTCACTGCTGTTCTCTCTTTTTTGGGGTCAGAATGGTCCTTATCCGTAGACTGATGATCCTTTTAGGGAAACTTTCCAAGGCCAGAACTCTTCCATATTAACAAGCAGAAAAGAGGATGCTAGAGAAGGGTGTGTCTGAGTCAGAACAGGAGCCTACAGCTCCTCACAGATATTCTCCATCTCTTCTACTTATACTTACCTGCATATCTTTTCCTTAGCCTTGTCAAGGACCATATTTGTGGTTTGGAATTACCCATATTATGAATAAATAAAATTATTTCTGTCACAAGGTCTGTGATTACATTGGAGAAGGTGCTTTCTCCATCATTGCAGACCTAAAATGGCTTAAAGATTTTGCTTGTCTGTTGCTGTGCCCAAAGCCCATTACTCATCAACCAGTGACCAGTGACTTATCATAATGAGCTTCTTCTAATTTCTGGCCAGAGCCAGAAGTAGTGGAGCACTTTAGGTAGGTGCTATCCCCATTTTACAAATGAGGAGGTTAGCAGTGACTTGGTAAAGGTCATCTCATAGCCATTTATCCTTGTTCCAGCTGAGCTGGCCTGAGTGGGCACCATGTTGAGGGGCATCAGAAGAAAGGACATTAGTAGAGGAGCAAGGAAGATATTTGAAAAAGAAGTCCTCAGAATTATTGAAAAGTTATTTTTACATAACACCAGAATCGAGTGCTTCAAATGCTACTTCCTGGAGTGCGTGAGTGTGGGTGTGCTCTGTTGTGAGCACGTTCATATACGTGCTGTGAGCATGTCTGAGTGTATGTGTATCGTGAGTATGAATACACATGTGTGTGCATGTATTGTTAGCATGTAACACACACACATAGGTATCTAATGAAGTCTTTGAGTTAGGTCTCCTAATTGATGGAGAATTAGATTGAACAGGCATCGAGAGTACTGACTAGGTGCAGGGCCCAGGGAGTGGGGAGGCCCTCTCTCTGATAAAACCCACCTCACCCCAGTTTCTGTGGTCTGGAGGTAGGATGAGCTGCAACAGCTGGAGTCATTGAGTTCTTCCAGATGGGGATGTTTGGAGGCCTTTCTGGAGGAAGTTGCTGGTGATGTTAGGCCAGGCTAGCCCGGGGTATGGGTAGCCCCCTGGGACTTCCACCACTTTCAGCATCTGTTTTTGCACAGATTTTTTTTGCAAAGATTCACTTATTCTCCTGCTACAAGTGCCCACAGTTTGGATGTGTCCAGCACAGGCAGGATCCAGCATCTACCCAGAAGGGTTCCAGGAGGGGGAGGTACAGGTGCCTTCCATGCTCACTGGGGAATCAGCCTGAACCACTACAGGTTGTTATGTGTTTAATTATTAGGAAAACAGGCTTTTCCACATGCAAATAGGAATACATTTCTTTCTCTGGTTTTAAATATGAGATCACCAATGCCATTAAAAATGACTGTTAGTCCTTGAGTGCTAGAGAGCTGGGGTTACCAGTGTTGGTGAGGCTGCTGCCCACCAACCTTGGAGCAGAGGATGGGTGCATCGCGCTGTGCCCATGATACTGCTCCCTGCTAGACTTGAGGCTCAAACTGAGGGACTTAGTTTGTGCCTTTTCTGTCTTTGATTTCTTCTATCTGGTTGGTGCCCACCTCGAATGGAACCCTCCTTCCAAAATGAACTTCTTTTAGTCTGAGTGTCTGCTGATAACAACAGTTAACACTTATATAGAGATTCAAGGTTTATAAAACACTTGGCTATGTTCTCTCCTTTGATTTAACCTTTGCAAAAACCCTACAGGGCTTCAGGCCATTATTCACATTTTACAGGTGAGGAAAAGGAGGCTGAGAAAGGTTAAACAACTTAGCCAGGGTTACACAGGTGTGAGCATATGAGGCAGGATTTGAACTCAGATCTTCCTGACTCTGAAATCTAATACTTGCTGCCACCACACTCTGGCCTTGGTGTTTATAGCGTGTTCATTTGGGAAGGGCTTGGTATCTACATGTCATGCCCACCCTCCATGCCCCTGACCCTGCAGGGCCCAGCCCAGATGTTCAAGAGCCTCCTGGCCCTTCTCAGCCAGAGCTGATGGATTGATCAGGTGCAACAGCCAAAGCCAGTGGGGCCAGTCCTATGGACAGTGTTTGAGGGTCACATGTGTGAGACATTTGTATGGAGGAGCTCAGTTCCATGGGGCATTCTGGGTCAGGTCAGAATCTTTGTCTTTCCCCGTGGCTCCAAAGGCAGCATGAAAAAAGGGTGAGTCTGAGCCAGTGTGCTGCCCTGAGAGCCGTCTTCCTGCTGCTGAGTGATCCCAGAGCCACGGAAGCGTCAGCTGTTCTCAGTGGTTTCTGTACTTTGTGGATGTCTTCACTTAACTAAATACTTTCTCTTTCTCATTTCTAATATAGGCAGTCATGGCCCACGAAAATTGATGTCCCCCAGGACCTGGAAGACGACCTCACAGCAACTCCCCTGTCACATGCGCCTGTCCCTCAGTCCCCTGCACGCACGGCGGAGAATGTTCTCAATGGCCACAGGAACAAAGCCCTTGGGGATGCAGTGGCCAAGAAGGATGACCTCCCAGAGCTGGCAGGGCCCACATTGTCTGTGGTTCCGTCTGTGAGCCTCAAGCCCACCACGAGTGGGCGCAAGTGTCTTTTCCGCGTGGAGGAAGATGAGGAAGAGGATGAAGAAGACAAGAAGCTCCCGTCTCTCTCCACCCAGGTGGTCCTGCGTCGAAAGCCGTCCGTCACCAATCGCCTCACATCCCGCAAGAGCGCACCGGTGCTGAACCAGATCTTTGAGGAGGGAGAGTCGGATGATGAATTTGACATGGACGAGAACCTGCCACCCAAGCTGAGCAGGCTCAAGATGAATATCGCATCCCCAGGCACCGTGCACAAACGCTACCACCGCAGGAAGAGCCAGGGTCGTGGTTCGAGCTGCAGCAGCTCAGAGACAAGTGATGATGACTCCGAGAGCCGACGGCGGCTGGACAAAGACAGTGGCTTCACCTACTCGTGGCACCGCCGGGACAGCAGTGAAGGGCCACCAGGCAACCAGGGTGATGGTGGTGGCCAGAGCAGGCCAGCCAACGGCAGCCGAGGCCTGGACAAGGCCAGCCCTGATGGGGGTGGCCAGGGTGGGGGCAGCCCCTCGGGCAGTGCAGGGGGCGGTGGCACCAGCCCCTCAGGCACCACGCGGAGGTGTGCGGGCCCTGGGGAGCTGGTGGAGAGCCTCAAGCTCATGAGCCTGTGCCTAGGTGCACAGATCCGTGGCAGCGCTGGCTGCATCCTTGACCCCCAGAGTGCCTGGGCCTTTTCCAGTGTGAGAGTCCAGGAGAAATCTGCCTGGAGAATGTGTGTGGGCTCAGCCGGCCCAGCTCCAACTGGACCCCGTGTCAAATTGTTCTCTGACCGCATGGTGGGCCCAGCTGAGGGGCTGGACCGGGTAAAGAGCAAGAACTTGAAAAACAGTGTATTACAACTACCTCTGTGTGAAAAAACCATCTCAGTTAACATCCAGCGTGGCCCCAAGGAGGGCCTACTGTGCGCCTCGAGTCCCGCCAGCTGTTGCCACGTCATCTGAAGGGGGTTCCTCCCATTTTGCGCTGGCTCCACAACCACTCCCTCTCTCCTTCCCTCCTTCCTTTCTTTCCCTTTCCCTCCTTTTTCCTTTGTCCTCTCTTTTTTATCCTTCCTTCCTTCCTTGCTGTTCAGAGCTGTGAACGACCCCATGTTCTCTCACTGTACTCCTGTGGTTGTCTCAGTCCTTTGCCATGGGCTTTTGAGCAGCTGTTATCTATCCCATTTTTGTTTGTGTGCTTGGTGAGATGACAATGCATGGTCTTTGTGCATGCTGCTAGCCGCGACACTTTTTTTTCCCGCTGAGTAGTCTTATTTCATGGTGTAATTCCTACATTTATAATTTTAATATGGAAGGTCCAGATTAAATTAAAATGTGTATCTGGAGCTTACAGGTAAATGGAGCACTTAGAAATTTCCTGTTCTGCACTTATAATCTAGAGGGAAAAATGCTTTTGTTTCTTCGTGAAAATGTTCCTTCCTGTTGTGCCCTTCTGTGATATCAGAACCATGGGCTGTGTAGCCTGCGCTCCTTTGTGTCTGAACTAGAACCAAAGCAATAATGTTAGGATGCTGAGAACCTTGAGAGACGTGAGCTCCGGAGGCTGGTGGGGGCCTTCCTGGGTCACAGAGGGAGGCCTCCCCACACCTGGTGTCTGAAGCTCTGGCCTGCGTCCAGTCGGGTCTCTGGAGCTGGAAAGCTGATTCGGAGCTCCCCCCTCGTCCCTAGGTGTGCATCACTATCTTAGGCAGACAATCTCATTTTTAATATGATGACGATAATCGATGACGTCTTAGATTTGTCCCTGGCAAAACAGACCCATGAACTGGGTGAATTTGAGCCTCTCCCAGGGTTTTCCCTAAGGTAATGTAGATATTTGTGGTCAGTAGGCCCATAAAGGGCCGGCTCAGCAAGAAATGAAAGGTTTCATTGGGGGCGCACGTTTAGGTTGGAGCATTAGGACAGGATTGTACTTTTTTAGATCCCTCTTTGGCTCTTTGCAGGAGTTTGAAGACAGGATTGTCTTCTCTATTTCTTATATCTTCCATATTCTTGAGTTTAGTCCTCCATAAAAATTGGCTGGTTGGAACATATAAACCAACATGCCGTGTGAGTGTGCACGTGTACACACACATATGTATGTATACATACACGCACACACATACACACATAGACACATATATATGTATACACATACACGTACATTCACATATGGATACAGATACACACACACACCAAGATAAAGAGAGGGGGGAACATCCCTTTTCATATTTTTATTTCAGGAAACTTTGCTACTTCAGTCCTATCTCCTTGCTTTCAAGGTAGTAAGGTTCTTGCTTTTGACTTTTCTCATGGAGACCACTTTGGGTGGTGGTTTTGTTCTGTAGGGTGTGGTGTGTTTCCAGTTCTCCTCTTTGAAAAGAGCAGGAGTCCTCTCTTTGTGTGCAGTGCGTGGGGTCTTGGAAGCAGAGATTAGGCGTTGGGGGCAGGGCAGGCAGAGCCCCAAAGAGCAGAAGTGATTGTCCCATTAGGTCCTGGTTGCCGTGGCCTCCCCCGACTCTCCTAGTTGTGGATTCATGTATTTGACTCTGTTCCTCAACTCCCGGTCTCTTTAGTCAGCCAAGTAGACAAGGCTGAAAACATCTACTCTCCTTTCTAGAGACCTAGACTAGCTCTTAGAGCAGCAGCGCTCATTCAGTGTGATGTTTCTACATTGCAAAGCTGTGAGAATAGATGTGTGGGTAAAGCCAGAGAACGTGTGTTTGAAACTTTTGAGCAGGGATCTTCTCAAGGGCCAGAAATAAAGCTGTGGGGCTCACCGAGGTGTGAGTGCAAGAGACGCTTACTCAAAAAGGGCATTGGCAATAAACTCTTGGTTGCAGCTGTCTTTTCCAAGTATTGTAAATACTTATTTCCTGTGATTATGTACAGCCTTGGAATGGCACCTTTTAACTAACCCCTATGTATTTGGTTTCCAATGGTTTTTATATTCAGATGTATATATATATAGATGTGTATATAAATATATATAAATATATAAATATATATATATATATATATATATATATGGTGCTCACTTTAGAAACAGCAGTGTTGACCATTTATGCTGCAGAGCTGTGTGACAGCCTTCTTAGTTGTGGATGGTTGGTGGAACCTCTGGGTGTTCAGATGTTAGTCTGAGTGTTGTCTTTTATCCATTTGTTCATAAGTGAATGACTGTGCATGTGTCTGTCGTCTGTCCTGGTATGTTGTTCCATGAAAGGGAGGGAGAGAATAACCATTACATTAAGATAATATTGGACCAAACTATGTACTTGCTCCAAACAGTTTCTTGTACCCCTTAAGCCGTCTTTAAAAGTTGCATAAGAGTTACAGTAGTGTATAAATTAAATATTGTGTCAAAACAATTAGTCTTGTATTTTTCTGTATGTGTGTATATATAATTATGTACCTTTAACAATTCTATCTGTATCTAAAGATGTGACAATCTTGACACCGAATCTTAAGAGAGCCTTGACAATGAACAGATTCAGGATCTCCCCACCCAGTAAGAATCGCGATGTGTTAAGAGGGTACAGGAATTCCAGCTGACGTGGTCAGTGGCCTCCAGCTGTCTGACTTTTTTCATTGTGTAAACACTCACAGATGTGTGACAATAATGGGAAAAAAAACAACTAATAAAGTAACATCTTGATGTTTGGCACATGCGTGGTGTTCTCTGTCAGATCTCGGCCATTTGTAGAACGTATTCCACACTGTGGAAACTGCTGCTGCCATCCTATCTTAGGCAAAGCGGCCTTTGCTTAGGAAACAGGCAGCACCTCTTGTACATTTGGATTTGGGGGGAGGCTGACTTGACTGAGTGTGCACATACACTGGCATGCTGGGGTTCCGCAGAGTTGTGACTTATTATGGGGGGGCTCATCTTCAAAATTCTAGATTCTAGTATTTGTATAAAGAAGTTCTGCCCATGTATGTTTATTGTACTGTATAGGGAGGGTACAAGTGGAGAGGGACCTAAGCAGAGACTTTGCTCCCGAAGATGGGGCTTGAGTGGAATCCCCATGTGCAGCAAAGGTGCAGAGAGGAGAGTAAAAAGTCAGGATGCGGTCAAGGTGTGGAGACTTTGAGGGTGGGGGTGGGGGAAGAATGTGACAGAAGAAATGAGAACAGTGTCTTGAAAACCCACAGAGGAGGTGGTAAAAAGTCATCTGAAAAAGTAAAGGATGATAACTGAGAAAAGCCTATTGGATTTGACCATGAAGAAGTCATTGGTTTGGGGGGCAAAGTCAAGATGGCAGAATAGAAGAAACACTCAGCCAAACACTCCCAACATTCACCTCCAAACAACTTTAAAACAACACCCTAAATTTTGGAGCAGCAGAGCCAGAAATTCAGTGCATGACATTCCTTCAGCTCAAGACAATGTAGGAGGTTGAGAGGAGAGATTGTGATGGAGGTGTGGGCTTATGAGGAGCGTACATAGGGACCAACAGCCATGGTGAGACTAGGTGGTTGTAACAGAAGCATCAACAGCTTTGGGAGTTCTCAAACCAAGGTGGTAAGGGGACCTGGCAACTGGTCAAAAAGAGATTACAGGGGACCCCTGTGCTAGCACTGGATGCGGGACCAGGCACTGTTGGCTAACTTCATTGCCTATACCCACCTCTGGGTCACAGTTCAAGGGCAGTGAAAAAGACTAGTCAAGAGGGAGTAGGAGCCCTGAGAGCAATCCCAAGGGAACAGGGACCTTTCCTGGGTGAGGACCGGGGCAAAGATCAAGACAGCAATGAACACAAATCTCAGATCACACCACCTTCGAAGAACAAAATCCTTCCAAACCCCAGAACTTTCTTTGAAAATCACAGAAAAAGTAGGCTGGGGATAATGCCCCTCCCTCTATCCCATGTCAGGAATAGAGCTGAACTTTAATTCAAACTCAAGAGATAGAATGGAAAAATCAGTGAACAACAAAGAACCTAACCATAAACTATTACAGTGACAGGAAAGATCAAGGTACATTCAGAAGACAAATCAAAGTAGCTACAAGCAACCTCAAAGAAAAAAAATTGCACAGAGGCCCAACAAAATTCCTGGAAGAGCTAAAAAACAATTTTCAAAATCAAGAGTGGTAGAGGAAAAATTAGGTAAGGAAGTGAGGGTAAAGGAAGAAAATTAATAAAAGGACAACACTTAAAAATTTAATTGGCAAAATGGAAAAGAAATAAAAGTTCACTGAAGAAAAAATTCTTTAAAAATAAGAGTTGGGCAAGTGGAAGTTCATGACTTCCTGAGAAATCAAGAAACAACCAAAGTCAAAAGAGTGGGAAAAAAATAGAAGAAAATATGAAATATCTCTTTAGAAAAACAATTGACTTCAAAAATAGATTGAGGAGAGATAATTTATGAATTCCTGGACTACCTGAAAGCTGTGATCAAAGAAGGAACTTTCTTGTACTATGATAGTACAAGAAAGTATAAAAGAAAGCTGTCTCCATATCCTAAAATCAGAGGATAAACCAAAATAGAATCCATGGATTATTGCCTGAAAGATCCCAAAATGAAAACTCCCAGGAATATTACAGCTAAATTCCAGAATTCCAAAGTCAAGGAGAAATACTTCAAGCAGCCAGAAAAAAAACCCAAAACATTCAAATATCCTGGAGCCACAGTTGAGATCATACAAGGAGGAGAGGCCTTGGAATATGACATTCTGGGAGGCAGAAGAGCTAAGTACAACCAAGAATCATCTAACCAGCAAAACCAAGTATAATCCTTCAAAGGGGAAAAATGGATATTTAATGAAACAGAGAACCTTAAAACATTCCTAATGAAAAGATCAGAGATGAATGGAAAATTTTACTTTCAAATACAAGACTCAAGAGAAGCATGAAAATGTAAACATGAAAGAAAAATCACAAGGGTCCCAATAAAGTTAAACGGTTTACATTCCTGTTGATGAAGATGATACATGTAACTCCTAAGAACTTTATCATTATTAGGGCAGTTAAAAGGCTTCCACATAGAGGGTGTAGCAGTGAGTCAGTTATCTTGAGATGATGTAAAAAATAATGGATGACTGAGAAAAAGGGATGCCCTGGCAGAAGTGGGAAGGGAGAGGAAGAATGGGGAAAATTATCTCACATGAAGGAAGTATACAAAAAAGAGCTTTTCCAAGTGGATGGGGCAGTGATGGAGGCAATGCTTGAACCTCATTGTCTAAACTGGTTCAAAAAGGGGAAAATACACATATATATATATATATATACACACTCTGTTGGAAATAGACATCTATTTTACCCATCAGAAGAGGAAGAGGGGAGGAAGTTAAGAGAAAAGAAGGTGGTCATGGTGATAGAGGATAGATAAAGGAAGGCAACAATCAGAAGTAAAACAGACCTTAGAGGAGAGTCAGGATAAAAAGAGACTAAAGGATAAAATGGGGAAACAAAGCCAGGATGGAGGGAAATGGGCAGTTAGTAATAAATATGAATGGGATGGACCCAGCCATAAAAAGGAAGAAGACAGCAGAATTGATTAGAAATCAAAATCTATCCACAATTATAGCCTTCTTTAGATTGGTGGGGGAAAGAAAGGGGGAAAATGAAGTTAAAAGTGCATAGCAGAGAACAAAAGAAAAGTAACAAGGAAGCAAAAAAACCCCCAAAACTCAGCAACTTTGTAAATGTATAATGCACAGGTTTTCATGAAATGGAAATTTGTTTCATATTGAATCCTCTCTTATGGTCTGCTGTGTACATGGCAATGCTGTTTTTTTTTTTTCTCATTTTGCATTTGTTTAAATTTTTTTAAAAAATTTATTTAATAGCATTTTATTTTATTTTCCAATTAAGTGTAAAGGTAGTTCTCAACATTCATATTTGTAAGATTTTGCACTTCAAATTTTTCCTCCTTCCCTCCTCCCCAAGACAGCAAACAATCTGATATAGGTTATACATGTACAGCCATATTAAACATATTTCCACGTTAGTTACATTAAGAAAGAAGAAGACTCAGCAAAAGCAAAAAGCCATGAGAAAGAAAGAATTATAAAAAAATGGAAATCTGCTTCAATCTGCATTTAGACTGCACAGTTCTTTCTCTGGATGTGGTCAGCATTTTTTATCACAAGTCTTTAGATGTCTTGAATCATTGCATTGCTGAGAAGAGCTAAGTCTATCATAGCTGATAATTGCACAATGTTGCTGTTAATGCACAATGTTCTTCTGGTTCTGCTCATTTCACTCAGCATCAGTTCATGGAAGTTTTTCCAAGTTTTTCTGAAATCCACCTGCTCATCATTTCTTATAGCACAATAGTATTCCATTACATTCATATACCACAACTTGTTCAACTATTCCCCAACTGATTCCTTCAATTTCCAATTCTTTACCACTACAAAAAGAGCTGCTATAAATATTTTTGTACATGTGAGTCCTTTTCACTATTTTATGATCTCTGTGGGATACAGACCAGGAAGTGGTACTGCTGGGTCAAAGGGTATGCACAGTTTTAATAGCCCTTTGGGAATTGCTCTCCAGAATGACTGGATCTGTTTACAACTCCACCAACAATATATTAGTGTTCTAATTTTCCACATCTCCAACATTTATCATTTCCCTTTTCTGTCATATTAGCCAATCTGATAGATGTGAGGTGGTACCTCAGAATTCTTTTAATTGTCATTTAATGACACACTAGAAACAGATACACACAGTTAAAATAAAGGGCTGGAGAAACACACTAGAAACAGATACACACAGAGTTAAAATAAAGGGCTGGAGCAGAATCTATTATGCTTTGGCTGAAGTAAAAAAGGCCAGGGTGACAATCATGATCTCAAAACAAAATAAAAACAGACCTAATTAAGAGACGTAAGTAAGGAAATTACATTTTGCCAAAAGGTTCCATAGACAATGAATTAATATCAAAACTAAACAGGTATACACCAAATGGCATGGCATCCAGATTCTTAAAGGAAAATTATAGGAGAAAACAGGCAGTAAAACTAATACTGGGGGGAACCTCAACTTTCCCCTCCTGGAGTTAGATAAATCTAATTATAAAATAAGAAATTAGAGATGAATAGAATCTTAGGAAAGTTACATATGATAAACCTCTGGAGAAAACAGAACAGGAATGGAAAGGGGTGTGGCTTTTTCTCAGCTATACAAAGCAACTTCACAAAAAAGTGACCAGGCATTAGGGCACAGAAACCTAACACCCAAATGCAAGAAAGCAAAAGTATGAAATGCACCTTTCAGGCCATAATGCAATAAAAATTACATTCAACAAAAAGGTCATGGAATGCCAGTAAGCTGATGAGATGCTGGTATGAACTGCATAGGTGATCTCAAGGGAAGGGTGGGAGAGTGGCTGTTCACCATGGACTGAAGTAGGATTCTCATGACTCAGTTTCCCCACTGACACCTGGCAGACTTTAAACCTGACTGAATGCAAGTGGATAATCTAATCCTGCCTGGAATTGACATGAAGTTGGGGAGATATTGTATCCCTGCAATGTCCCTACTATTGGTGACAATTTCCTATAGTCAAAAGGTTTGTAGGGGAACATCCGAGGTTGTCTAAAATTAAGCTATTAGGCATAGGACTTTAGACCAACAACAATAAGTTAGAGTCCTTTAATTCTTAGTAATACTGTGGAG
>CM053770.1:17299548-17355595 GCA_028658325.1 Potorous gilbertii
TTGTGAAGTTAGCAACATAAATATTATTTGTGTCTCAGTTAATGTTTAAAAAAAATTCTCTTGTGGTCCATATTGTAAATGCTTTAAAAAGATGTATCACCTGACCAAAAGTTTGAATTACTTTATCTGTTATAAACTGTGTTAAAAATAAATTTTAAAAAAGGTCATGGAAGCACAGATTAAAAATTATTAGGAAACTAAATCTTATGTTAAAGAATGAATGGATCAGAGCACAAATCATAGAAACATAATTTCATTAAAGAGAATGACAACAATGAGACAACATACCAAAACTGGTGAGATGCAACCAAAGCAGCACTTAGGAAAATTGTGTATCTCTAAATATTTACATCAATACAATAGGGAACCGATCCCTAGTGGGCATGCAACTAAAAAACTGAAGAAAAGAACAAATTAAAGATTCCCAATTAAACACCAAAATGGAAATCTTGAAAAATCTAAGGAAAGATTAATAAAACTGAAAGTAAAAAAAAAAAAGCGTTGAACTAAGAAATAAAACTAGGGCTGGTTTTATGGGGGATGAAACAACAACACAGATAAACTATTGGTTAGTTTTATTTTAAAAAGAAGAAAACCAAATTACCAATATAAAAAATTAAAAAATGAATATACCACCAGTGAAGTTGAAATTGAAGAAGTTATTAGGAGTTATCTTTACCCAATTATATATCAGTAAAACTGACAACCAAGGTGAAATGGGAGAATATTTACAAAAGTTATATACTACTCAGATTAATAAAAAAGAAACAGAATACTTAGCCTTTACAAAAAAGAAAATGAACAAGCTATAAATGTCCCTGAAAAAAAAATTCCCAGAACTAGATAGTTTTACAATTGGATTCTACCAAACATTTAAGGAATAATCTTATTATTATATAAACAATTTGAAAAAATAAAGGAATCCTACCAAATTCCTTTTATGACACAAATATGGTTTTGATACCAGGGTGTGCAAAAAGTATAGACCAATTTTCTCTTTTATTTTTTTAAAATTATTTTGTTTCCAGTTTTCTACAATCACTTCTGTATATCTTAGATTTTTCTCCTCTCTCCCCTCTCCCTCCTGAGATGGCATGTAATCTTATATAGATTCTACATATTCCTATTAATATATATTTTCCCCTTAGTCATATTGCATAGAAGAATTAAAATGAATGGGAGAAACTATAAAACAAAACAACATAACACAAGAGAAAATGGTCTGCTTCATTCTGTGATCCAGTTCTATAGTTCTTTCTCTAGATATGGAAGACATTTTTGCCTCAAGGGTCCATTGGGAATTTTTTAAGTCCTTGCATTGTTGTGAAGGACTAAGTCTACTAGAAAAATTCCTCACGCTGTGGTTGTTGCTGTGTAACAAAGGTCTTCTGGTTCTGCTCTTTTCACTCAGCATCAGTTCATATAAGTCCTTCCAAGCCTCTCTGAAGTCTTCCTGTTCATCATTTCTTATAGAACAATAGTATTCCATTACATTCATATATCATAACTTGTTCAGCCATTCCCCAAGTGGTGGGCATCCCTTTGATTTCCAGTTTTGGGCCACCACAGAGAGCTGCTGTAAATATTTTTGTACATGTGAAACCCTTTCCCATTTTTATGATCTCTTTAGGATGCAGTCCTAGAAGCAATATTGCTGGGTCAAAGGATATGCATATTTTTGTAGCCCTTTGGTCATAGTTCCAAATTGCTCTCCAGAATGGTTGGATCATCTCAGAGCTCTACCAACAATGAATTAGTATTCCAACTCTCCCACATCTTCCACATCTCCAACATTTATCATCTTCTTGTTTTGTAATGTTAACCAATCTGATAGATGGTACCTTGGAGCTGTTTTGATTTGCATCTCTAATCAATAGTTTTTTAGAGCATTTTTTTCACATAACTATAGATGGCTTTAATTTCTTCCTCTGAAAACTGCCTATTCATATCCTTTGACCATTTATCAATTGGGGAATGACTTGTATTCTTGTAAATTTGACTCAGTTCTCTATATATTTTAGAAATGAGGCCTTTATCACAAACACTAGTTGCAAAAATTCTTTCCTCTTAATCTTGGTTACATTGGGTTTTCAATTTCAGTTGGTTTTTCAATTTAATGTAACCAAAATTATCCATTTTGCACTTCATAATATTCTGTCTCTTGTTTGATCAAAAATTTCTCCATTCTCCATAAATCTGACAAATGCACTGTTCCTTGTTCTCCTAATATGTTTACAATATCAGTCTTTATCCCTGGACCATGTATTCATTTGGACTTCATTCTTGTGTACAGTGTCAGGCATTGGTCTATGTCCAGTTTCTGTTGCATCCAGTTTTCTGAGCAATTTTTGTCAAACAGTGAGTTCTTATGTCAGAAGCTGGGGTCCTTGGGTTTATGAAACAGTAGATTGCTATATTCATTGACTACTGTGTCTTGAGTACCTAACCTATTCCACTGAAAACTAATTTTCTTAATGAATATTGATGCAAAAAATTTAAAGTTCTACCAAAGGGATTGCAATATAGACAGATATCTTACTAAGATCACACCCTATGACCAATTGAGGATTTATTCCAGGAATACAGGGTTAGTTCAATATTAATAAAACTATTAACATAATTGGCCATATTAATAAAAAACAACAAAAATAAATTATATCAATAAATGCAGGAAAAGCTTTTGATTAAATACAACACCCATTCCTATTAAAAATATCAGAAAGCATAAGCATCAATGGAGTTTTACGATGATAAGTAGCATCTAAAACCAAGAGCAAGTATTATATATAAAAGGATAAACTTGAAGCCTTTCCAATAAGAGCAGAATGAATGTCCATCACTCGCTAATTCAATATTTGTATTAGAAATGTTAGCTATAACAGTAAGACGAGAAAAAGCAAATAGAGGAATAAAAACAGGCAGTGAGGAAACTAATCTGTCACTCTTTGCAGATGATACAATAGTAAACTTAAAGAATCCTGGAGAATCAACTCAAAAAACTAGTTGGAACAATAACTTCACCAAAGTTGCAGGATAAAAAAAAAATCATCCACATTTCTATATGTTACCAACAAAACCCACAGCAAGAGATGGAGAAATTCTATTTCAAATAACTGCAAAAAAGATTAAAATTCTTGGGATTCTACCTGCCAAGACAAACTCAGGGACTGCATGAACATGAATACAAAACACTTTTCACACAAAGATAAATCTGAACAATTGGAAAAATGTTAATTGCTCATGGGTAGGTCAAGCCAATATAATAAAAATGACCATTCTAAGGTAAGTTACTTATTCAGTGTTATGTCAAACATACCAAAGAATTATTTTATAAAGTGAGAAAAAATAACAAAATTCACCTGGAAGGATTAAAAGGTTAAGAATATCAAGAGAGCCAATGAAAATATTATGAGAGAACTGGCCACAGTTTTGTTGTTGTGTTCGTCCTTTGCTTTTGAAGAAGACCATGCCATCACAGAAGCACTGACATGACTTGCACTTAACTTTGTTTTGAGCGAGGGAGGGCTGTGCAGGTCACCAGCCTCATTTTCTTCTCCTGAGCCATCTGGATCCAGTGACCAGATATTCATCAGGATGACTGGAGATGACCCTGGCCTCACAGTACCAGATTTCAACTGTATGTGATGATCATTAAAACAATCTGTTAGTGGCCAAGAAATAGAGCAATGGATCAGTGGAAAAGATTAGGTACAGAAATTTTTGTTGTTGTTCAGTCATGTCCAATTCTTTGTGACTCCATTCAGGGTTTTCTTGGCAAAGACGCTGAAATGGTTTGCCATTTCCTTCTCCAGTTCATTTTACAGATGAGGAAACTGAGGCAGAAAGGGTTAAGTGACTTACCTAAGGTCACACAGCTAGTAAATATCTGAAGCCATAGTCAAACTCAGGAAGATGAGTCTTCCTGACTCCAGTTCCATTATTCTATCCACTGTGTCACCTTGCTCCCCATCTAATGTTTGATAAACCCAAAGATCCAAGTTTTTTGGATAAGAACTCACTATTTGACAAAAATTGCTGGGAAAACCAGAAAGCAATTTGGCAGAAACTAAGCATAGACCAATATCTCACACTGTATACCAAAAATAAGGTCAAAATGGCTTAATGATTTAGACGGAAAGAATAATATCATAAGCAAATTGGAGATGTGGAAAAATGTACTCATCAGATCTATATATAAGGGAAGAGTTTATGGCAAACAAGAGATAGAATCACAGGAAGTAAAGCAGATAATTTTGATGAGATAAAATTAATTTGCACAAACAAATGCAGTCAGAATTAGAAGAAAAAGTTGAAGTGGGAAAACCTTTGCATCAAGTTTCTCTGATGAAGCCCTCTTTTCTCAAATATTAGGAACGGAACCATGTTTATATAAGAAATAAGAACCATTCTCTAATTAATAAATGGACAAAGGACACGAACAGAGAGATTTCAGAATAAGAAATCCAAACTCTTGATAGTCATGAAAAGTATTCTAAGCTACTATTAATTAGAGAAAGGGAAATTTAAACAACTCTGAGATACCACCTCACATCTGTCATATTGGCTAACATGACAGAAAAAAAGAATAACATGTTGGAGGGGATATGGAAAAACTGGGACATTAAAGTACTATTGGTGGATTTGTGAACTGGTCTAAACATTCTGGAGAGTAATTTGGAACTATGCCCAAAGGACTATAAAATCATGCATATCCTTTGATCCAGAAATTGGACTACTAGATCTGTACCCCAAAGAGATCATAAAAAAAGTTAAAAGGGACTTTATGTACAAAATTATTTATAGCAGCTCTCTTTGTGGTGACAAAAAAATTGGAAATCAAGGGGATACCCATCAATTGGGAAATGGCTGAACAAGTTGTGGAATCTGCTTGTGATGGAATACTATTGTGCTATAAGAAATGATGAGCACATACTTTCAGAAAAGTCTGAAAAGACCTATATGAATTGATACAATTGAGCAGAACCAGGGGATTATTGTACGCAGTAACAGAAGTATTGTAGTGATGATCAACCATGAAAGGCTTAGTTACTCTAATCAATACAATGAACCAAGACAATTCCAAAGGACTCAAGATGCTACTTTTTTCACTGTTTTGCTTTTATTTTTTCCGATATGACCAAAATGGAAATATATTTTGCATGATTTCACAAGTATAAATGATATATTACTTGCCTTCTTAGGGGCTTGGAGATGAAGAGAAGGGGAGAAGAGAGAAGTCACCATGAAAGGCTTCCATTTTTTAAGCAGTCAAGCTCCCCAAACAAGAATAAAGCTTCTTCCTTCTGGTGATGGTGGAGGCTTGAGGAGAGAAGATTTGGAACATCCGCTTTGGTGGATGGGATAGGATTGGTGTCTTTGTCCTTCATTGCCAAGGAAGACCATGCCATCAGAGATATGATGGCATGACGTACACTGGACTTTGTTCTGAGTGAGAGAGGGCTGTGCAAGTCACCAGCCTCACTTCTCCTCCATAACCATCTGAATCCAGTGACCAGATATTCATCAGGATGACTGGAGATGACCTGGGATGCACTGGGAGTCCTTTAGGCGGATACTGACTTAGGGTGAGGCAACACTCATTCATTGAATAGCCTGTTTAAGAAGTATCCAGGGCATGGCCCCTTTAATGAGGCAAAGAAGAGAAAGACCTCAGGCTGGGAGGGAAAAAGCAACAGTTACTATTGATAACGACTCTAAAGCTAGGCTGGTCCAGAAGAGAGCCTGTAGGTAGGAGGCATGGGCCCCATGGTGTCTGAGCTTCAGAGTACAGTAGGCTCAAGAGGAAGGGAAGGGAGATTAGCTAGTAAAACCCACGTCACCTGGGCATCTTTTGGCCATCCAAATTTACCTTCCTTTGGAGAGGAGAAGGAAGGGGAGGGAGAGACAGACAGGAGAGGAGGAGCTGAGTCTACTCACAGGGTTGTGTTCATCCCTTGTTGCAGATAAGATTAGACCAGAGGTGGGGAACCTGAGGCCTTGAGGCCAGATGTAGCCCTCTAGGTCCTCAAGTATGGTCCTTTGAATCCAAGTTTTACAGAACAAATTAGACAAATGGATTAGACAGACTGGATGAATAACTGCATGTGTTGAAGGGCTCTTAGAACCTGGTAAGAGGTTAGGAGGTAGTAGAAGGAGTAAGACTGGACTAGATTTTAACTCCTAGGACCCCTGTATAAGGAGAGCTGCTTGCCCTTGATAGGAAATGTTGACATTTTAAACACTTAAGCAAGGTTTTATTAAGCTGCTTACTGTGTACTAGGGCCTACTTGGGTACAAGTCAAAAGACCAGAGAGGATGATTGATGTGGGCCTTGAAGGACAGCTAAGGGCTGAATGGGTTCTCTGTCTTGCTTTGTGCTCTCTGGCTGGGGTGGGTGAACCAAGGCCCAAGGATATTCATCGTAACACCATTAGCAACAAGAGCCTACTCCTAGAAAAGTAAAAGATGGCTTCACATGCTGAGACATTAGAGAGACTAAGGGACCTTGCTACACAGCATTTTCCTATCAACTTTCTCTTTGGATCATCACAATAGCCCTAGGGAAGTGACCTGGGCAGGTCTTGTCTCCATTTTACAAGAAAGAAAAAGGAGAATTCCAAGTTTCTATAAATGCTGGAGGCAGGAGTCAAACTTAAAGAGTGTTGGACTCATAGAAGATCCAAGTGTGAACACTGTCTCCACTGTGCTCCTGGTCAAGTCACTTGTCCTCAGAGCTTTGGCTCCTCCTATGTAAAATAGAGATGTTAATGCCTACACCACTTAGCTAACAGGGCCCATGTGAAGGAAATACTTTGCCAATCTCAAAGTGCTGTACAAATACCACGTTCTGATTCACAGTCCATTGCCCATTTCACAACACTGAGCTGGTTTTCTGAGTAATTCAATGTGTTTCTTGCCTCCGATTTGCATCTATTATTGTGCTTGGGTTACTAGGTTCAAAAGTTATTTTAGAAACTTTTTGATCCCTTATCAGTCCTCTGTGGTCTGGCTTCTGATCTAATCATTCAACTAAACCTGCCAGAATTTATCAGTGAACTCTTAATGGCCAAATCCAATAGGTTTTTCTCAATGGTCAACTTTGATCTTTTCAGCATTTGACTGATGGCCACCAGTGATGACACTGGTTCATTGTCTCTTGGCTCTCCTTCAACCTAATTATTCCCTGTAAGTCTCCTCAAGATGGGAGAAAGAAGACTTTATGGCCTACATGAGTGGGGCAATGGTGGTACCAGTCATAGGATGGAGACATGCTGCTGTTTGGATAACTCCCAGCTGGCCAAGTTGAACATGGTAGTATGGCATCTAAGTAATGATGCCTAATGGACAGTTAGAAATGAGACCATTGTGGCCATAGATTTAAAGATCCATGAGATCATAGTTGTGGGATGGAAGTGACCTTAGGTGCTGCTAATCCTAGGTCATATAGCAGTCCGTAGTTGAGTTAAGATTTGAACCCAGAGCTTCTGACTCCAAATGTAGCACCAATATTGATGTTGTGTGTTTGTCCTTCATTGCCAAAGAAGGCCATGCCATCAGAGAAATAATGACATGACTTGCACTTGACTTTGTTTTCGAGTGAGGGAGGGCTGTGCAGGTCACCAGCCTCACTTCTCCTCCAGAGCCATCTGGATCCAATGACCAGATATTCATCAGGATGACTGGAGATGACCCAGGATGAGGCAATTGGGGTTAAGTGACTTGCCCAAGGTCACACAGCTAGTGAGTTTTCTTCAAAATTACTGAAATCCAAACCTTCCTGTCTCAGGCAGCCAGAGGAGATGGCACTTACTTGGGAAATGTGCTCCTCTAGCTCCTTCATTTTCTCCAGGGCCATATTCTTGGTTTCAGCATCCTCCAGTAGTCCACCAACATCAAATACCTTACCTAGGTATGCCTGAATCTGCACTTGCAACTTCTTGCTCTCTGTATGCCTTGACTTTTATAGACATGTATGCATATATACATACATGTATATATGCATACATGTGCCTGTATACATGTGTGTATATGTGTATATATATATAATAGGTGTATATTATATATGTATATATGATGTATCTACAAATATATATATATATAAATCACCCATAAATTCTGCTATAGGACTTCATCCAAATCCATCACTGTTACTGCATAGTATTAAGCTGTGATTTCCCCACATAAAATGTGTCCTTAATCATTTCTTGGTTCTCTCATCCCAATGCTGTGTAAAACCCTTCCATTTTAATACTGCAATTCCTGGAATCGAGGCTTAATTAAATTCTTGATGACTGTTTCTACGGAAAACCAGGGTTTTGACTTTTTTTGAGAAAGAAATGTGGGTCTTTGGTGAGTCATTGCCTACTTGGTTCAGACAGTGTGGAGCAACAGCTTTGGACTCAGAGTGCCTGTATTTGGGTCTTGTCTCTACCATGTGGAAAACCTTGGAGCACTAGATAAACACTAGCTGTTCAAGAGTTAAATTATTTAACCTCTCTGGGCCCCAGCTTCTCCCATTATAAAATAAAGGGATTAGGCTAGATAACCTGGAAAGCCCCTCCCAGCTTTCCTCTATGTTCTTGTATGGACTTCCCTAGAAGGGAAGGCACGCTGGGCTCATCTGAGGTGGCTACACCTTCAGGCAAGAGTATTCCACAAAACCATGTTGATCCATGTGATGCATGCAGGTGCTTGATCTCACCTTTAGCCCAGTTTCTGGCACATAGTAGGCACTGAATAAATGTTTATGGATTGGTTGATGCCCATCTCATAGCTATGGCCCACTGCCATTGATATTTGGAAGCATGGTTGCTCGTCAAAATGCTGAGCCAGGCCACAACAAATGAGCATTCACAGACCTCAGTGACGGCTGGTCACATGTGCATGGCACATACAACACTTGGCATCCACAGGTTGGATTGGCCAGGCCATGATTTAGGAAATTCCTTCTAATGGGCTCATTGCTGCCCCCCAGACTGACTCTGGGGGTCCATCCCAGTGGCCACTTACTTCTCCATTCTGTAGAATGATTGGAACATTAGAATGACATTTGCTTTGTAGTGTAGATGGTATAAATATGAATAGGATGCGCTAGAAGGGACCTTAGCAGTCACTCCCCAATCCCTCATCTTGTAGGTGAGGAAATCGAGTCCTAACTGACTTGTTCAGAGCCCCACAAGGAAGAATAAGACCATGGCAAGGCTTTTCTTGGAATAATCTGAACTTGAGCTGGCCTGAAGCGTTTTTTGAGCTCCTCAGGGTATGAGGTACAGACAGCCATGGTGCTGATTTGGTGATGAATTCTTTCGGGCCAAGACTTGTCAGCCAAGTCACATTTCTTCTGGGGCAGCAAGAATGCAGGATGAGGGTGGGAGTGGGTGGGACTCTTTCAATCCAATAAAATGTGAGCACTGTGAGGACAGGAAAAGTTACCTTTTGTCTTTGTCACCCAGTGCTGGTCAACAAGCACTTCCTGCTTGCTGACTGATGAATTATCTACTATGTAGTTCAAGTTCAGCTTGATTTATTTGGGAGGAGTGGAAGGTTTCCTTAGCAGATGAGTTTTGGAACTTTGTTGGATCCACGCAAAGGCTTCAGGGCAAAGAGCAAGATGGGGTTTCTTCATCTCATGGTCAGTAATTGTAGGTGATGCACCAGCTCATGTTATAAGAAGGTGGTGAGACACCTAACAGGCTACATCATTATTCCCTCTCTGAGGGGACAAAGGGTTCTTTGGGGAGAACTGGGTATGTCCCTCCAAAAGGGGAAGAACTTTCGCTATTTCTCAAGGTGCACGGCTGGACCCCTGATAGATTTCCACTGACTCTGACATTAGCTCCTTTACAGATTTCCCGTGAAAATCTTGCACAGCTTTTCAGAACCAGACAGTAATGAAAACTCACTTTTTAGTAGCATTTTTAGGTTTTTCAGCAAATTTCTTCACAGATTTGGAAAATGAGGACCAGAGGTGAGGGGTCTTTCTCACAGTTACACAGATCCTGGTAAGAGGAATGGCTGGGACCGAAATATTAAATTCAGTGCTCTTTCCAAGGCATCACAGTGCAAGGTCGTTTGCTTACTGTAAATTTGGTCACCCTAAAAACATTACTCTACTTGCCTCCCTCCCCCAAAGAACAAAAAGCATTTATTTAGCACTTAGCAAATGTGGAGCCTGGAAATCCAGACAGAAAAGGGAGACTGTCTCAATTCTCAAGGAGCTCAGACAGTACCTGTAGCAGGAGTCCTCAGCAGGGCATCGAAAAAGGCTGCAAGGGCAAGGCAGGTGGTAATTGATGCAGCCTATTTCTAGTGATCAAACCTGATCTGCTGATGACTCTGAGCCCTTTGGCTGTACCAAGGGCTTCACCATGGAGGACTTCTGCCCATACCACTCCACAGAGCTGAGATGCAGGGCTGGGCTTCCAAGTCCTCGACCCTTCTCACCTGATTCCCCAGGGAACCTTCTGCCTTGAAGCTTCCCCACTCCCACGGCATTCTCTGGTAAATGCCCTGAATCTGGAGTGGGTTTGAAGCCCGTAGGCTCTTGTCCTTGTCTCAAGCAGAGCAAAGGTTACAAGGGGGAAGCTGGGACAGGTGTCTTGTTACAGAATAACCTCGATGGAGGCTGGGCTTAATGCAAAGGGCTACATGATCCCTTCTAGTGGTGCCAAAACACCAACCTTGGCAGACCTGGGAAACACTACTGTAGTAGCTGCCTCTTTTCCTAAGGTGTGGTGAGTTGTGTCCTGGGTGAGAGTGCACGGGCTTGATGAAGCCTTGAGTTGGTAGTCATGTGAGCCAGGGCAGAAGCAGGGCCACTATATACCCACAGGGAACTGGGGAATGGGGAGTTCAGCCCCAGAATGGAACATTAAGAACCTACCTGCCCTTTCTGACTCCAGGGTCCTCCAGTGTCCAGAGAGTGACTTGTGACCCACCGCCTATTTTTAGTTATGACCAAACAGACGTTAAGGTGAGAGGTTATTAATCATGCAACCTGATGGAGAGCCCCAGGTCAATGGTCAACCACCTAGGAAGTGGTTTGACCTTCTCGAGAGAGGAGTGACCCAGCTTGGAGCTTGGGCTTTGTACAAGGACACTCCCCAATTCTCCCTCAAACAGGGTGTAAGAGAGTGTGCTGTTCAGCTGGATGAATCATGCCATCAGGAAGCAAAGCAACATTCCTGGAAGTTATCTTGGTGGATCCTCAGTAATGTGTTTGTTTTGGGAAGCGCTTCTCAGGTGGGCCATTGAGCACCCTTCCAATCTTGTCACCCCTCACCCTTTAGTTGCATGATTGGGTAATCTGGGTCAGGAAAGAGAGAGAGAGAGAGAGAGAGAGAGAGAGAGAGAGACAGAGACAGAGACAGACAGAGACAGACAGAGACAGACAGAGAGAGAGGGACAGAGACAGAGAAAGACAGAGAGAGACAGAGAAAGACAGAGAGAGAGACAGAGACAGGGAGAGAGAGAGAGAGAGACAGAGAGAGAGACAGAGAGAGAGACAGGGAGAGAGACAGAGAGAGAGAGAGACAGGGAGAGAGGAAGAGAGACAGAGAGACAGAGAGAGACAGACAGAGAGACAGAGACAGAGAGAGAGACAGAGACAGAGAGACAGAGACAGAGAGAGACAGAGACATAGAGAGAGACAGAGACAGAGACACAGAGAGACAGAGAGAGAGAGACAGAGACAGAGTGAGAGACAGAGACATAGAGACAGAGAGACAGAGAGAGAGAGAGACAGGGAGAGAGAGAGAGAGACAGAGACAGAGAGACAGACTGCAGGAAGCATCTGGGCTAGGGCAGTGGGTGGGTGAAAGAGGGCCGCCTTTGTGACCCAAGGCAAGGTCCCACTTGGAGCCTCAGCCTGCTCCTCTGTAAAATGGCAGTAGTGATGCCTAGGATTATTAAATATGAAGGAGTTTCAGAGGCGAGTCATTGCTTTCATAGGGTCACGATACAACTGAACTGCTCCTCCCACCACCTCCCAATCATCCAGCCTTGCTCATACTGTTTACCTAGAACCTGCGTGGCAGGGTGGATTGTGGAAAAGGACGGGGTTCAAATTTGACTCTGCCACTCCCTACTTGTGTGACCCCGGGCTAGGACTGCTTCCCTCCTGGGTTGTCCTTGCTAAGAAGTATGTGAGACAAAGAAGAAAGACTCAGAGGACTAGGTTCAAATCTCATCCCTGGTGCTCACTGTGGGTATGGGCCAGTGACTCCTTGGGTCTCAGTTTCCTTATCGGTAAAAGGGGGCGTTGGCTCCGATGAGTGCCAGGTTCCTTTCTGCCACCCAATAATGAGAAAGCACAGATTCCTCCGTGCAAGCCGGGCCCCTCAGAGCGATTCCTGCCACGTGCTTCCGCAGAAAGAAGCCTTTGCGGAGATGGGATGACCTCAGCTGGACCAAGAGGGCCGCCCCCCTCCCCCCCCACCTTGTGTGTCTGGGAGGGAAGGAGGCCGTCTACCCCTGGTCCTGGGCAGCTTCCTGGAGTGGGTGTGGCCGAGGTTTCCTTCCCTCCCTGTGGCCCTGCCCCTGCCCGTAGGCAGTGGGCGCATCCCCCTGCGGCTGGGCATCTTCGCTGGCGCTCAGCCCTGCGCTGCGCCTCCCGCCTCCCGCCTCCCGCCTCCCGCCTCCCGTCTCCCGTGGGGGCTGCTTTCATTTCCTTGCCCTTGTTCTCAGGGCCGGGGCCTCATCACAGGCTAAGGGGCCATATTAGCCGTCACCTGGCCTGGTCCCATCCCTCGCGGACTCGCCCCAAGGCCCGGTTTTAGGGGGCAGCCTGGGCGGGGTGGGAGGGTCCCATATCCACCGGAGGCCACACAACCCAAACGACGCAGCGCACCGGACACATCTCAGCTCACACACGTTCTGGCCACTCGCACCTCCGTCTTTAATAGCCCTGCCGCTGTCATGTCAACGAGTAAGAGACCCCACGAACCCACCGCGGTGCAGAACCAGTCCGGAGGTATCGGAGGAGGTGCGGCCGCGACTCGGGGCTGTTCTCCGGGGCCAGCCTGCGCCAGTGCCCACAGGGACCCCGGCTCCCCGGACCCGCTCCTAGGGGCTCCTCTGGGCCATCGCGATGGGCGCTGAGCGGGCTCCCACAGGCTCAAGGGGAAATCGGTAGACCTGGAGTAGGGTAAAGGAAGGACCAGAAAGTGCCAGGGAAAGAAGTCAGGCCAGAGGCGGCAAGAAGCGGGCGCGGGGCTGGGCCGGCAGGGCAGGGCCTCGGGAACGGCCCGGGGAGTTCCGGGGCTCAGGGCCAGTTCTGCACGGATCAGGTCTAAGGAACGGATGCACCCAGGGGAGTCGGTGGGCAAACCCTCCTAGGCGGCCGCCTTCTCTTCCTCCTTCATCGACTCGGCGACAAGTTTGATGTGCTGCAGGGAGAAAAGAGAAAAGAAGCCTTGAGTAACTGGCACTCAGCCCTGCTCGGCCCCCCGGTATGGAGAGGCACCAAAGCTTTTGTCCTGCAGGGCTGAAAAGGCTGCTATTTTTAGGGGCATTCATTAATGTACTTTCAAATTTTTGTGCAAGGAGGAGCCCCCGAATTATGGGCTGGGCGAGTCATGGAGTCTGACTCTGAGCAATCAGGAAGCTCTTTCGTGGGTGTAGGTGGAGAGCTCTAGGAATCACCTTTGCTTCTGCCACCAAGGACTGCTTCTCTCAAAAGGCCTAGAGTCTGCTCTGCGTCTGCCTGGGCGCCCCCGGCCCTGAAGCTTCTCAGAGGCTCCGTGTACACGGAGAGCAGGAGCCACAATGAATCGAGGGCCCGCAAGGCCACTAGGTCAGGTCAAACCCCGTATTTTATAGAGGAGAAAGCATCTCCAGGTGGAGTGACTTGTTCAAAGGCACACAGGTAGTGACCCCGGCAAGCTGTGGCCGCCCAGCTCCAAGTTCAATGCTCTCTTCCATTCTGTGCTGGGCAGGCTTAACACACCCACACCCTCCCCTCCCCTTCTGAATCCCGCTCCTCTGAATAACCTGAAAGATGGGAGTCAGGAGAAACTTTACTGGCCACAAAAAGCCTTATTATAAATCACGAGTTCTTCACCTGGGTTTACAAAAACATTTTGATAAATATATTTCAATATAATTGGTTTCCTTTTAAATCGTATGTCCTTTACTTTGTGAATTTAAAAATATCATTGTGAGAAGGAGTCCACAGACATCACCAGATGGCCAGAGAGGTGGGTATAAGGCACAAAGGAGAAGATGCTGATGCACATGGGAAAAAACATTCTGAAATCTGCCAAGTTTGTTGGATAAATGAGGAACAGTCAGAGGAAATCCAGGAGGTCAGGTTTGACAATCCAAAGAATATTTTTGTAATCCTAAAGCACACCAGCTCTTGTCACATAGCTTCTTTGCTCATTAGGTTCCTGGGCTTGGCCTCTCCTCTCCCAGGATATACCACCTACCCTATTCTTCCCAGGGGACCTTCTCCTGTATGGCAGCTCTCTGAGGAGAGGAGGGGTGGGCTCTGCTCAGAGGGGCCTCAAGGCCATGAGGCTCCTGACCAGATACACCAATCAGCAGTAATAAATCCCAGGCATACATTTTACTGTTCTCTTGAGTTCTCAGAATTCTTTGATTTAATCTCCCTCAGAGCCCCTGGGGGCCCCCAGGCAGCAGTTTTTATATCCTGGCTCTCAGTGGGGCTTGACAGTCAGTTAAGATCCTGGGATGGTTCTGGAGGCCTGAGTCCATATCAGTCAGGTTTCCAGAAGGCCCCATGCCACCGCTCATTTTGACAATGGCTGGAGGCAATGGAGCTAAGAGGGAGACTTTCGAGTAGACAAAACTCCCTCCTGCTCCTGGCCTCCCAAGTAGCCCAAGGTCAAGAGTCTGGGCTGGGGATGGGGAGGCAGAAGTTCAGCTGGGCAGCCCAGCCTGGGGGCTCCCTCGATGCTGCCATAACTCCATTAGCAGAAGCTGCCGGTATTTCCAGCCTGCCGCTGAGATGGTTTGATATTTCTCCAACCTGTCGCAACAGGTCTGTCAGAGCGCATGATCCTCTCCGGGAAAGTTACTTTTTGCATCCATTACAAACATTTTCCACCAGCTCCCAAATCAGCTTGCTCTGATAACTGCTGATGTGAAATTTTTCTTCATAAGGAAACTGTAATATTTCAACCCAGGTTAATTATGAACTCTGCATGTCCTAGATAATGAGTGTTAACTATCATTTAATGCTTAGGATCTCTTCTTAGGCTAGCTATCCTTTAAAAACAAACCAAAAATGGATGATGAGGGATGTGATTTCCTGAGTTATGGGGGCCCTAAGTGACAACTCCCCAAAATTTGCCAGTCCTATCATAAAACAGCTTTGCAAGAAAGCACCCTCCAAAGCAGGACTCCCCACAATCTGGAAATAGCCTGCTCTTCATCGAGGCAGGGAGATGAAGACCACCAGCATTTCTGATGACTCACCAGGTGTGGGAGTGCCTGGTCATGTGTCATAGCCAGGGGTGGGGAACCTCTAGATCCTCAAGTGCGGCCCTTTGACGGAATCCAAACTTCCCAGAAAAAAGCTCCCAAAGGTCACACTTAAGGACGTAGAGGGCCACAAGTGGCCTCAAGGCTGCAGGTTCCCTGTCCCTGCCACAAAATGTGCAGTGAGGTCAAGCCTCAGTGTTGAGCAACAGAAGAGTCAGCCCTCCCTTAGTTTTCTAGTCTCTGAAAAGGGTTGGTGCCCTTTAAAGGCTCTGCCCTCTCACTAGATTGCTGTGATAAGCTTTCAAAAGCTGGCATCTTCTCCAGCTCCAGCACTCAGCCCACAGTAAGTACTTAATAAAAGTTCCCTGACTGAGGGATAACAACCCAAATGTACCAATCAGAATTCCTAGGGTCCCTAAAATGCAACTAAAATATCCTCTCCTACCTGAGGCCCCTCCCAAGGCCCCTGGTCATGACTGTTCCTCCTGAAATAGATTTGCTATAAATTGAAAACAGTATTTTATTTTCTGCAATTACACGTAAAGACAGTTTTCAACATTCATTTTTCATAAGATTTGGCGTTCCAAATCTTTCTCCCTTCCCTGTCCCCAAGACAGCAAGCAATTTGATATAGGTGATACATGTGCAATCACATTAAACACATCCACAGATCTGGTATAAATTGAGCATCGCCTCCTGTACATCTGCTCCTTGAGGGCAGGGCTAAGCCTGGTGCCTGGCACACAGTGTACTCATTAGCCCTTCAGTTAATCAACAGCATTTACTGAGCATCTAAGGTGTGCCAGGCTCTGAGGGTGCATCTGCTTGTGCTGGGCATACAAAGGCAAAGAAGAAACACTCTCTGCCCTCAAGGAACTTACCACCTAAAGGCGAAGATAGCGGTGGTGGCTACGAGTCAGTATAGGAGAACCAGAACACAATTAACAGGGAGGGAAAGAGGAAGAGCTCTTAACGAATGTGCCATGATTGGAGTGGGGAGGGCTGTGCCAGGGTGAAGTGGAGAACCAGTGCCAAAGAAACTTACAACCAGCATGGAAGTGACGTCTTGTGCAGTGGGGAGACGGTGGCAGTGAATCATTGGTTTTACTGCCTCTTCCCCCAAGAAAATGACCAATGACCTAATGGTACCTGGCCTTCTTTGAAAGGGTTCCAGGTGCCAAGAAGGAAGAGGAGCACCATTTTGGGAGCTGACATGCAAGAAGGAATGGATGCATGGAGTCGAGGGGAGGGACAGACACGGCACCCAGTGACATCACAAGGCAATCTCCTCCGAAAGGCCATGCCTGCCATGTGTTGGTGCAAGGGCAGTGCTATCAGGGTCAGATGTGGCTCTGAGGGCTAAGGAGTAACAATGACACTGAAAGACAAAGGAGTCCCCCAACTAAGATCTCAAACCCAGAATAATTTAGAGGAAAATAAACTTTTCATAAAAAGCAAGTGAAAGGGTGCTGAGTGAAATCTGACTGATGCAAAACTCCAGCTTTTTTCAGCTCTGGACCCTCCCCATGGCAGACGAGCTGCAGGTCACACACTGAGGGACAATACAAATGTTGGCCCCACATCGCGTAGAGTCTTCCTGGTGAGGCTTGGCCAGAGCACCTCCTGTATCTATGAAGGACCTGAGCTCATGGGATGATGTCCTGGACTTCGTCCACCCTTCCACTGAGGTCCTCTCTAGCTAATGCCTTGTAGATAAAGATAGAGGCACCTGGGGCTCTCAAAGGCTGCCCCCTCCATAGACCTACCTGTTGAGTGGGTTGGGCTCAGAGTGTGGGCTCAGCTTTCCATGTCCAGGGCTGTTTCACACTGTTACCTGGGCGTAGGTCTATCATGGAAGGCCTGTGCAAATGGTCAGTTAAGGCACTGAAGGGATGTGACATGCACCAATGGAGGCTGGGTCCATACCAATAAAACCCTGAGCCCTGAAGTCATGAAATAAGTGCAGATAGTAACGGAAAAACCATGCTGCTGGGAATGGCAAACCGAACTTGAATTCCAGGGAGAAGAAGGAATGAGGAGGTCGAGGTCATTTGGTCTACAGTTCCTTAGACAGGTTCCAGAAATGCCTCCTCCACTGGGGGCAAGGGATCTGCTAGTGTCCTGCTGTTTTCTCCCTTCGAAGGCCAATAAGATATGCATCCTGTGCACTGCTCATGGGCTCCTCAGAAACCCTGGGGGAGGGGGGCAGAAAAGGCAGAGCTGGACCACTACATCCAAGGATTCATGTTTCAATCATAAATGTATATTGCTTTATGAAACGTGAGGCCTGCTGAATAGAGAACTTGACTTGGAGTTGGGAGGATGTGGTTTCCAATCCAGCTTAGACACCTACTGGCTGAGAAGCCCTGGGAAGATCCCTGGACTTTCCTGCCTCTATCTCCTTGTCTGTAAAAATGAAGCTACCCCCACATGCCCTGTTTGCTTCTTGCTCCATAACTAACTCCCCTTCTTTGTGCTAGGACTCTGCTTCACGTCCCTGGCTACCCCTGCCCTGTTAGAAGGCAGACAAGCTTCCCTTCTGTATTTGGACCCCCCAGGAATCTCTTCACAAATGCTGGTACATTCATTCACTCATGTTTGCAAAGGGTTTTTTGGCCTTTCAAGTGCTATGAAGATGGAACTCCAGAAAGGCCCCACTGTCCCAGCATGGGCAGAGCCCACTCTACTCTCTCCCCATCTTTGATGTATTGAGTTTCCCCTGTAATGTCTTACGTGGTTTCTGAGGATCAGAGCTGAGGATTCAGAGCCTAGTTCAGATTGTGCTCAGCCACCAGGGCAATCCCTGGGCCTGGGGTTTTCTGGTCTGTAAAATAAGGAGTTTGGATTCAATGGCCGTTGAGGTCTCTAGGCCCCAATGGTCATAGCAGCTTGGCATGGGGCTGATCTGAGTGTCACACATGCTCAGAGGGAGGCAAGGCTGGGGAAGAAAAGAGGCTGACAATGGGGATGTTTTTTGTTCTTAAGCTGGGGAAAAGAGGAGGCTCCAGGAAGGGCAGGATGTGGGGAGGGGGCTCCCCAATGCACAAATGCTGAGCATGATGATCTGAGGCCTCGCTATGCCCCTAATAACACTCCTTGGAGCTTCCTGTGACTCCAGGCCGAGTTCTCGGACACAGACTCAGTGGACACTCCAGGACTTTGCCAGCTTCTCCTGAGGCTTCCTGGAAAGACTCTATCCTAGTCTACCAGGACAGGGGAGGATGTGCCAGAGTGCACAAGTTGGGGGATTCAGGCCTTTTCCTCATTTCCCTGAAGGACTGGAACAAAAAAACATCTCCTCTGGTCAGCCATGTGGGGAGCTTGGACAGAACAACCAATGTGGATGTGGGGGGAGGGTGGGAGTAGGGAAGGGCCCAGACTGGACAAAAGGGAAAGGCAAGGGCATCTGAAGGCGGAGGTGGTCAAGGATTCTTTTCCCTGTTAAGACGGTGAAAGACTAACATTGTGAAATAACTCATCAATATGCTCCCAAGTCTTGAGAGTCATTGCTTCAGAGGACTTGGAAATCTGTGATTTCACAGACAGAACGGAGGATTCACAGACAAAATAAATCAGAAGCAACTTGTGCCAGCTGCTGCTAAGCAAAGAATACAGACCATTCTTCTGGCCACTCTGTAAGGGAGAGGGGGAAAAGCCTGCCAGATGTCATGAATGAGAAATGTAAAGGACCAGAAGAAAACGGATGTTGAGTTCATGTGATCCTAAGCAGAGTCTGGGCTCAGGGTCACAGGCTTCAGTCATGGAGTGACCTGAGCATCTTCTATTCTAACCCGATATAACACAAGCTTCTTGATCTTTTTTAGCTTTGTGTCCCCAAAGCTTTGTAGGGTGCTTTATACAGTGCAGGGGTTGGAATTGAGGATCAGCACTTCTTTAAAAAAATTATTTTATTTTCAGGTCCTAGTTCACTCTCACCTCCCTCTCCCCCAAAGGAGAAAGCAAGGAAAACAAACCCTGTTACAAGCAGGTGTCATTAGGCAAAACAAATTTCCAGTGTTCAATTCCTCCATCCCCATCCTCCCCAAAATGTCTCAATCTGCCCTCTGAGCCCAACAGCTGTCTGTCTGTCTGTCTCCCTTTCTCTCCATTTCTCTCTCTTTCTCTCTCTCTCTCCTCTCTTTTTCCCTCCTTCTTCCCTCCCTCTGGAACTGTGGCTAGTCCTTGTGTTGACCAGCGTTCCTAAGTCTTTCAAAGTCATGTGTCTTTATAATACTGCTGTTCCTGTATTATTTGTTCTTCTGGTTTTACTCTTCACCTTGTGTAAGATCAGACAAGTCTTCCCAGGTTTCTTTGAAATCACTCCCTTCACCATTTCTTACAGCCCAACAGTATTCCATCACACTCAAGTATCTTGACTTGTTCAGTCATTCTCTAAATAAGAGGTCCCTTTGAGCAGCTTCCAATCTTTGTTCCACAAAAAAACCAAATCAAAAGAAGACCCAAGACAAAATAAAACAAACCCAACTAATTCCAACAGAAGTTAAGGCCAGATATGTAGAATTGAGAATCATTGGCATGGAGATACATGACAAATGAATCCACGAGAAGTGATGGGATTCAGGATACAGCTCTGGTGCTTACCCACAGTTAGTGGGGATGACTTGGAAGAAGATCCAGAGAAGGATTCTCAGAAGGTAGGGTCACAGAGGCTGTAAGAGAAGCAGCAGAGAGTAGTGTCCTGAAAACCTAGAGAGAAGAGAATAGTAGGGAGGAGAGGGTAATCAATAGTGTTGAAGTCTTGAGAGGGGCCGGGATTTGGCAATGGGAGAGTGCACTTTTGGTTGAAGGAAGATGGTGACAGCCATACTATTGAGAGCTAAGAAAGGTGTGTGAGGAGAGGAAATGGAGATAGCTACTGAAGAAATTGAGTCATAAAAGAGGAGAGATACAGAGTGCTAATGGAGTAGGATGGATCAAATGAGGATGAGAGAAGAAGACACGGGTATGTTGGTAGGCAGTAGGGAAGCAGGGAGAGACCAAAGGGAAGTGAACGTACAGGTGAGAGAGGGGCAAACCCTTGGAGAAAATGGGATAGAATGGCATCACTTGTGCATGGAGAGAGCTTGACCTTGGCAAGGGGAAAGCCCCCCATCATGGGAGACAAAGTGGAAGGAGGAGACTGCAGCAGAAGGCATCCACGTGATGTGAGATGGGGAGAATGGAAGAAGAAGTTCTGGGCAAATGACCTCTGTTTTCTTTGATAAAATACAAGGCCAGGGGCTCAGCTGAGAGGGGTGAATGGAACAGTTAATTAGGGAGGTAGAAAAGGACAGTCTTGTGGAGGGGGGGAGGTCTGAAAGAGACAAACTGAAGCCCCAGTGATTACAGCTTTACTATCTTTCTCTCCCTGTAACTCATTTAACTTTTCCCTTAAGAAGTTAGATGTTATGCCTCAGATACTTACTATCTGTGTGACCCTGGGCAAGTCATTTAAACCTATTTCCCTCAGTTTCCTCATCTATAAAATGAGCTGGAGAAAGAGATTGTAAACCACTCTAGTATCTTGCCAAGAAAACCCCAAATAGGTCACAGAGAGTTGGACATGTCTGAAAGATGACTCAACAATAACAAAGCCTAGCTCTTCTGCCTTCTGGGATGTCATAGTCTAAACTCTCTGCTCCTTGATAGTGATGGCTGCTACATCTTGTGTGATCCTGACTGCGGTTCCTCAATACTTGAATTCTTTCTTTCTGGCAGCTTGCAGTGCTTCTTCTTTGAACTGGAAACTGTGCATTCTGGTTATAATGTTCTTATTGAGTTTTATTTGGGGGTTTCATAAGAGTGAACGGTGGATTCCATTTCTACTTTGCCCTCGTTTCAAAGAGGTCTAGTCAGTTTTCTCTTGTGATTTCTTCAAATCTAGGCTAATTTCTGGGGCAGGGTTTTCAGGCAGTCCAATGATTCTTGAATTATTTCTCTTTATTCTGTTTTCTAGATCAGTTGTTTTTGCCATGACATATGTGTTTTCTTCAATTTTCTTCTGTCTATTGATTTTATTTTGGTATTTCTTGATGTTTCATGGAATTATTCGCTTCTCTTTGGTTCATTCATCATCCACCTGGTTGATGGAACTGCATAGGTCATGAAGAATCAATATTACATAAAGCATTCTAGTTAGTGATGTTGAAACCTCTTTAAACAGACACTGGCTTCTGTGCCGCGGGGGTGGTTTGGGGCAGAGCTGGCATAGGACCACCCCACTTCATGTGGAAATCCATCATTCTTGCCTCAGCAACACGCAGTTTTCCAATAATTAAAAAAGTCCAAGGATAAGCAATCACATGGTGTGAGCACCATTAAAGAGTCACAGGATATGGTGGAAAAGGGAGTTAGAGGGCTGAGGTCTGACTCATGTTTCTACCACTCACATAACCCTGAACAAGTCATTTCATCTCTTTGGGTCTCAGTTTCCTCATCTGTAAAAAGAAGACACTGAGACTGATGATCTCTAAGGTCCATTTTAGCTCTAAATCTATTTTTCCTATGAACTGCCTCTGTCTTCATTGCTAAGTATTTTAGTTTCTTTTCTTTTAGAACAATGCACACTTTTAATACTTTTAATAGCTAATGGGTACTTACAGTAGATGATTTTGAAAGGAAACTGATATCATGATGGACTTTTAAAGGAAATACTTAAAATACTGATTTCTTTTCTATAGCAGGTAAATGAATTGGATGGAATTTTCATATTGAATGGAATTTTTGTAGATTACGAAGCTTAAGCCAGATCAGAGAAATAAAAGTTTAAAGTACTGATGTAAAAAGAATGGGAGAGCCTCTGGCTGGCAGCTCAGCCATATTCACTTCTATTCAGCTTCTCCTCATCTTATGAGGCCCCTTGTCCCACCATGTCTGTAATGACAGTCATAGTAGTAGGTAACTGAGTAGGGGTGGGAGGGAGTCAGAGAAGGAGACTGGAGTTTTCCATGGTGTAGGTATGGGTGGGGCCTTGGACTGGGAGTAAGTAGCCTATGAGGAGAATGAAGCAGGCCCAGGAGACAGAGGAAGTATGATGAGTGCTAACTGTGTACCCTTGGCCATCCCAAAACCTGTGAAAATGTGCTTCTGTGGCTGACTTTTTAAAGGAATCTTTACTTTTGGATTTCAGAATGAATTTTGCCACAGCAGATCCTAAAGACCCTCTGAAATGAAATGTCACAGATATTCTAAGACCACAAATTAATTTCAGTTCAGAGTGGTGAGTCTCTAGGATCTGTTTACCATCATCCCACAGATACAAAATCAATTCTGATGCTCTCAGGCCAGGGAACCAAATCTATTTGATTAACTCCAGATGCCTCTGAAATTTGGGGCTTTAAAATTATCCCATGTCTTTTAATATTAGGAGTCACACAGTCCAGCAGGCTGCTCCAAGAGAATGAGGCCTGGATGTACAGGGATGACAGCAGAAGGGATGAATGCTTCATGGGTTGGGGAAAGCTTTGGAACAAGCAGGGAGGGTTTGGAAACAAGCATCATGGGCTGCGATGGTGGCTGCCTGGCCTTTCTTTTTCTCCCCTCAGATCACTTTCTTTTGTCCAGATTCCCACTGATAACATGTTTCGTGCATCAGGTATCCTAGAGGGTCACTGTTGTTCTCCCAACAAGAACGAACTCTGTTCAGATGGCTTCTCATGGGGAGCACATTGCCTCCAGAAGGCTCTGCCATTCTAATTCACCACTGGCTCTGATGCCACTTCTCTGCCTTCACTCTACGGATAGCTCATGGCACCATGCTCCCAATGCTGTTCAGTTTCTCCCTTTTCTGTGCTCTGTTCCTAACATGTTGATTCATTGACTGAAGTCCTTTAAGGAAGGCTGCTCCTTCCTTAAATGGTGGAGACCATTCGCATAAATGAGTTGGTCAGGGGCTGAGTTTAATTGTTCTGGTTACCTCTAAAGCCCTTGTTGATAAACACTATCCCACATGAGAAATGACCTAGATTCCTATAAGTAGGAGACAGAGAAGTCAATCCCCATCTCCATATTCAAAATAGAAAGTTATGTCAAATTAATAATAGCAACAGCTTGGAATTCAATTTCATTTTAAGATTTATAAAACACATTGCCACCACCACCTGAGGAAACCGAGCCTTACTGAGGAGAAGTGACTCATGTCCAGTCACTCTGGTAGCAAGGGCCAGGACCAGCATTCAAACTTTAGGTCTGGTACCCAGGTTAAGTCTGACATTCACCTTCCTGATTAGAAAACAGTTCTCCTGTCCCTACTCCAGCATTTGAAAACTGGAGCCTTTACAAGCAGCAGATGTGAAGACTTGTTACATGCCAGGGGATGGAATTTTCTCTAAGTGTTGTTATAAGCAGTAATATGGAAAGTTGCCCCTAATTCCCCTTCCCTCTGGTACAGATTCTGCCCAGGACTACTGGTAATCTTTATTGTGGATGATGTTCTTGGTCACTGGGCTGGATACAGAGAGGCAGTAGAAAGAGGGAG
Organism: Potorous gilbertii; assembly: GCA_028658325.1. NCBI lineage: Eukaryota > Metazoa > Chordata > Mammalia > Diprotodontia > Potoroidae > Potorous > Potorous gilbertii. The sequence goes on from CM053770.1 coordinate 17,323,469, forward strand.
CAGCTCCTTGGTCACTTCTCAGGGCCAGAGCAGGCAGGGCAGAGCACAATTCTGGGATGAATCCAAGGACTTTTAGAGCTGGCTGAGTGCTTGGGGGTCATCTGGTTCATCCCTTTCATTTTAAAGATCAGAAGAAGAGATGTGCAGAGAGAGGAATGACTTGCCCACACAGCAGAGTCCCAGGCCAGACTGCTTTCCAGGAGATAATATCCTGCTTGTGATAAGAGAAGCAGTGGTCTGGGAGATCAAGGCACAGGAAATGTGTGCTCAAGAGGAAATCGGGGAAGAGAAGAGCAGTGGGAGGCTTTGGCCGCTCAGGGCGGAGTTTCGGCTTGGCTCTTCCCAGCCTGCTCTCTGTGATCCCTTCCCTGGGATGAGCTGAATGATGGCTCTTCTTGGGGACCATGAGATCACCTCGAAATGACAGCAGGATCTAAGGTCACTTCTACCTTGGTTACAACAACCTCTGCACAAAGAGCAATTAAGCTGGTCCAATGAACCCTGCAGTGACACACAGGGGCCACTTCCTGATACAGAGAACGGAAATAGGGGAGCGGGGAGTACTTATGATCTCATATGCATTATCCAACCTCCAAGGAGGCATTTTGTTTGGGTTTGGACCTGTGATTTCATGGCTACGGGAACTCCTCTTTGGGGACCACCCCTTCTCCCTCCACTTTTGTTCTGTGCCTCAGTCTTTCAGATCTGAGTGGGGCGCTGAGAGTGCGGCTCTGCTGCCCAGAGGTCGCCTGAGCCACATTGGTCAGAGGTGGGCCTTCCCAGGTCTTCCTAACTCCCAGAACAGCTCTCCATCCACTCTGCATCCATCCAGGCAACCCTGCTTCCTGATGAAGTCACCCTAGAGAGTAAAAAGTCACCACAACGTGAAAATAGCCACCAATGAAGTGATTAATGAAATTAGGACCTGCTCGGCTAGGCTTGCCCATTTACCTTTCAAAAACACGGTAAGAAAGTCACTGTTGCAAAAAATACCGGACCTGATCTCTCTTCTGAAGTGTCTGTCTACAATGAGAAAGAGGGAGGGAGGGAGAGAGGGAGGGGGGAGGGAGAGAGAGAGAGAGAGGACACAGAAAGGTGCTGACACCCAGGGTGAGATACTGATGTCCAACGTGATGGAAAAGATACGGTGGCAAGCTAGTACGCTATTTTATCCAAAACATTAAGGCCAAAATGTTGATGCCTGATTTATTCTTTGCTAGTTTTAAGAATTAGGGCAGAGCTGCAATCATAAGCTAAATTGGATTATTTTCATGATTTTTAGTTTAATTTTTCAAGATAAAGTCCAAAACTATGTCCTCCGATGTTTTTTAGGAAATGTTGGTCTCTTTTATAAAGAGAGCAAAATTGCATTTGTCTGGTACCAATTATTTGTGGATAATGGAAACCTTCTGTATTGACTAGGAAAGAAACCGGGGCCAGGGACTCTAGAAAGATGCCATCAACTCTAAAATCCGCCATGTGCTCAGTGTCCTTTGCCCAAAGGGCCCTTCCCTGCCCTCTGAATGGAGAGGATGGGTGTGGACAGCAGAGAGCTCTTCCCAGATTCCCCAGGGTTTCAGGTGGGAACCTAGGGCATTCACTGTATCATCTCTGGTCTCTTCAGCCAGGCACCCATCCTCCTCCACTTGTCAGCTTCTTTTATGAGGTATCTTCCCTCATTAGAGTGGAAGTGGCCTGAGGGTAGGGAGTCTCTTATGCTGTGTGTGTGTGTGTGTGTGTGTGTGTGTGTGTGTGTGTGTGAGTGTGTGTGTGCATGTCCAGCACTCAGCACACTGCAGATAAGTAACAAATATTTACTGACAAGAAGACGTTATCTCTATACATCCCAAAAGGGTGAAAAGTGTTACACCAAAAACGGTTTAAGCAGCTTAAATGGAGAAAGGGAATGTGACAAGACTGTCAAGAGATCAGAAAAAAACAAAAGAAGAAAAAGGTTTCAGGAAAGGCATCAGAAAAGGAGCTGAACTTTTTTCAGATGCGTGTAGGATAGCACCAAACCCCATTAGACAACTTATGGAGAAAAAGCAAAAACTAAGAGAAAAAAACCTCCTTCTAATAGATGCAGAGGAAAAGCTGATAAGACAAGACAAGTATAATGAACTATCTTTAATGCTCTTAAAAACAACCAAAACACCTGCTGTGAACTGGAAATGAGAAGAGGCAACACCCAGGTAAAGAGGATGCTCATGAGGAGGGGAATTAAGGAACCCAATGCCCTGCGGCTGCCTAAGGCTCGCACAAAGCCTGGTGTCCCATCACAGCACACTCCCTGACAACCTGAAAACATGGAGGGTTCACAGATCGTGTCACAAATCCACACGGCATCAATTTCTCAACACCTTCAAGAGAACATGGTGTCTTGTTATATAACCAGTACAGCTTCATGACAAAAGGCTCTAATCTTTTTATCCTGTTGTGACCAGCCTTGTAAATCAAGCTGCTGTCTCTCTTGGTTTAATAAAAGTCCTCTAACACTGCAATGGGCTGCTCTGAAGGGTGGTGGGTTCCTCCTCCATGGAGGGAGAGGAGCATGAACGCTTGGCAGGCAAGGTAGAGATTCAAGTCAAGTGTCACCTTTCCCATCACGTTCTTCCATGATGGAAATCAAATCAATCAACTAGGATCTATTAGGTGTGACTGGGGACACAAATACAAGACATTAGACCCCAAATGAGAAGACCTGGATTCCTGTGGGATCCCAGGGGAGTTATCTATGCAATGGGAAAGGTGCTGGTGCTAGTGGCCATGGGTCCCACCCCCCCAGTCATTTCCACTCTCTCTCCTTCAATCCTGCAGGCTCCAATCCTGTCCCTTACTTGGACCATCTCCATTGCCCGTGATCCTGCACCTCTCTTCTCCTTGGCTAAACTTCTTGAGAAATTCTTCCATACAGCAGCTTCCCTTTCTTTCCTCTCGCTCTCTTCTTGCTGCTCAGTAATCTGGCTTCTGGCATGGTCATTTGATTCAAACTGTCCTCCCCAAAGGGGCAGCCGGGTGGCACAGAGCATAGAATGCTGGGGGCCTTGAGGCAGCAAGACTCCTCTTCCTAAGTTTAAATCTGCCCTTGGACATTTACCAGTTGTGTGATCCTGGGCAAGTCACTTCACCTACTGGCCTCAGTTTCTTTATCTGTAAAATGAGCTGGAGAAATAAATGGCCAACCACTCTAGTATTTTTGCCAAGAAAACCCCAATGGGGCCACCAAGAGTCAGACATGACTGAACAACAAATCCTCTCCAAAGTAAACAGTGATCGCTCTCAACTGCTAATTCAAATGGCATTTTCTCAATCCCCATCCTTCTGGTCCTCTCTGCAGACTCTGAAGCTGTCCATTCCTCCTCTCAGGTTTTTGTTGCACTGTCCTCCTAATGGTCAGAGCACTCGCTCCTCATTACCTTACCCATTCTTCATCTGTGAAATGCCCACTGTGGTCACCCTCTTAGGTCCTGGCTGGGCTCTATTGTCTTTTCAGCCTGTACTGTTTTACTTGGTGATCTCATTAGCAGTAATGGTGTCAATCATCATCTATATGTAGGCTAGTGCCAGATCTGTCAATCTAGTTCTACTGCAGGGGTTGGGAACCTGCAGCCTCCAGGCCACACGTGGCCCTCAAGGCTCTCAAGGTCCTCAAGGCTTTGTCTAAGTTTTGTCCAAACTGAGTCCAAGTTTTACAGAACAAATCCTTTTATGAAAGGGATTTGTTCTGTGAAATCTAGATTTGGTCAAAGGGCCGCACTGGACGTTCCCACTCCCACATCGCAAAGTTCCACCTTTGGAACATCTTAAAGTGGATTATCTCACAGGTGTGCCCTCATCTCTCCCCACACAACCCCTAACACTTCCCTCAAGTGAATGTCCCTATTGCTTTTTAGGATGCCAACATCTGCCTGGCTACCCGGGCTCCCACTTTGGACTTGCCTGTGGCTCCTCACTCTCTCTCATCCTTCATGTCCAATCCACTGTCAACCTCATCATCCCAATGTCTCTACTCAGTGACTCCTGCCCCAGCCAAGGCCCTTTTCACTTCTCCGGCACTCTTGTCTCCAGTATCTCCCCCCCACAGTCTGTGGTCCCCTCAGGAGCCAGAGATCTTCCCAAGCACAGGCCTGATCATGCCATCTCCCTCGTCAGTAAACTCCTTGGTCCCTTGTTGGCATTCAAAGCTCTTCACAAGCTGGGTCTTTGCTTCCTTCCCTACCTTTTTATGCTCGTCTCCCTGCCATGTATTCCGTGTTCCAGGCAGCCCCTAGATGATAAACTTTCTGAGCATCCCCTACCCATACCTGGGATGCTCTCTCCTCATTTGCCCTCTTTAGTTTCCCTGGCTTACTTCAGGATTCAGTCCCAATCCAGCCTCTTCCCAGAGGTGCTTCTCAGTGACCCCTCCCCAAGAGTGCCTTCTGTTCTCAGGTGACCTTTCACGTCTTCTGTATCTACCTTAAATGAACCTGGTTATTTATATACTGTCTTCCCCATTCAAACGTGAGCAATGGAAGGCAGGGGTTGTCTTTGTCTTTCCTTGTACCCCATGGGGCAGTAGGTGTTTCATAAATGCTTTGAATAACTGTCTGGTATGACTGGCCGTTTCGACAGCAACGTCATACCCCTTTGTGCTTTCTCTGAATAGAATTTGGCCCCAAACCAAAATCCATAGGGTGAAGGTCATTCCCCAAAGGGATAAAAGGTAATAGAGTCACTGAACTCTTGATGAGAAATAGTCAGTCTACTGAAACTACCTGGGTTGTTTATGATGTGGTTTACCCACACACTGGGGATACATCTGTGGGTTACCAAATGTCCCCCTCTTCCTTACAACCTTAAATGAGAGATAAATATGTCTTAGGGGGACGAGAGTAACTGTTTCTCCACAAACGTATATATGCAAGGACAGAGTAAGGTCTCGGCTGAGTCACAAAGCCATCTCTTTTCCTCTAAGCAAATCTTTTCTACTTTACACTTTCTTTGAAAGCAGGAGACTCACAGCTATTGCTGGGATCAGGAAACCAAGGGATAAATATGTTGGAATGTTGACAGTTTATAAAACCACTTACTATGTGCATGGCACCATACTAGAAGCGGGAATACCAAAGGGAAAAACAACACTGTACCATCCTCAAGCTACTGGGTAAAGGCAGGAGATGACATGTTCCACCACTCACTGAATCCCAGATCCGAGAGTCAGGAGGGATAGGGTATGTGACAGGGAGTATGTGTGGTCAGCTTGGGATAGCAAGCCAGGGCTGTATGTGTTCTAAGTCTATACCTCCTCCTGAGGCCCTAACAGGACTTTCCAGGCCCACCTGTTTTCTCCTGGAGCATCTGGGCTAAGCTGAATAGAAATGGACCCAGTCTAGCAAAGCTCTGACAAGAATCACCCTTTGATGCATCCAAAAAGACGGAGCAGTTTAGCTCTGATGAACCCGCTTGAGTGTATGTACTTTGTGTTCGCTTATGTTTTAGGCTGATGGCGCAGAAACACAACAGGCAAGTTGGACAATGAAATAAAAGAACAAAAGCCACACAGCTACCCTGGCCATGCTCTCCCTGCTTGCAGATCCATCCACTCAGTAAAACTCAGTACTGAAGACACGCCTGATTCAGTCTCTGTTCCTTCACTGTTCTTGTGTGTATGGCTGAGAAAAGTAGAACAGACATGCCACTTTGTTAGGGATTCTCCTTGTAAAAGTGAGAAAATATATATGTCAGTGGCTATTAGAATATAAACCCTGCAGCTCATTTTATTAAGAGAACTTAAAGTTTCTGGAGCACAAACTTTACTTTGGTGGAATGATTTTGTGTTAGGTATAGATAGGGGGCCCAAGGTGCACAGCGCTCTGGGCCTGATGGCCTGGAGTCAGGAAGATCCAAGTTCAAATCCAGCCTCAGACACATCCTAGCTGGGTGATCCTGGTGGGAAGCCAGTTAACGTTTGCCTCAGTCTCCTCATCTTACGAAGGATAATAGCAGCAACTACCCCCCAAGTTGTGAGAATCAAGTGAGATAACTGAAGTGCCTGGCATAGTAAACGCTCCCTAAATGTAGGTTATTTACCTAACTTAATTTGTTGCAAAGTCACATGATCTTAGATGGATGAAGGGACCCCAAACCTGCAGCCATCTCTCCCTCCCTCTTGCTCTGATTGTGCAGGTGAAGACCTTGGGCCCTGGGAAGCTGGAGTGACCTTCCCAGCGTCAAAGTCAGAGTCAAACTCAGAATGTCTGATCCAGCTGACATTCAGCCAGCCCTTGCAGGGGGCAAAGGTCATGACCTTCCTGGCTGCACCTGGGCCCATAGAAGCCTGGGAGGAGGGCACCAGAAGGGGTGGGAGCAGGGGAGGTCTGTGAGTTCATCAGACAAGCAGATTCCTAGCATGCACATCTGTGACCTGCCTGTAACTTGTAGGCTGAGAGAACCACCTGGGATGTCTTGGCCTAGGGGTGAGATTGGGGGTGTGACAGCCACTTTATGACTGTCACAAGAGTAGAGCACATCGTCACAACAGCTTCAAGAGATTAGCCATGCAAATACATGAAGAAATTAATTCAGGATTTTCACTAGAAGGTAAAACTTGCAGCTGAAACTTAAATATTTCAGCCACATGATTAGAAGATGGGACTCACTGGAAAAAGATCCTGATGTTGGGAAAGACTGGAGACCAAAGAAGAGGATGGCAGAGGGTGAGATGGAGAGACAGTGTCATGGCAACAATGAACATGAACTTGGACAGATATAGGGTGATGGTGGAGGACAGAAGGGTCTGGTGTGCTATGAAGAGTCGGACAAGACTGGATGGCTAAGCAACAAAAAAATACAATAGTATTATCCAAGTTTTATAGAGAAGGAAACTGAGGCCTAGAGAGAGCATTCCTGAAGGCACCAATATAGCAAAGTCAGAGTTGGGGAAATCAGGTTCTGTGACCCAATCTTTCATGACTCCAACACACAGCTGTGCCCATCGCCCCCCCCCATGAATGTAGGCCAACCTTGGTGCCCATGACCCCCCTGCCTCCCAACTCCAACTACCTCATGAAGGGCTGAATCTGCAGAACAGAAAATGCTGGGCATCCATGTACTGCCCAATCAGCCGTCTGAGTGATAGGGGTTCATCCTGATTTAAACACTTATCTCATATGCTCCTTCTCTGATGCCTTCTGCTCTGGAGCTGACCTGGCCTCATAAAAGGAGAGTACCAGCTTGGGCAGCATGTCCCAGCGTGGTCCCAAGGCCAGGCAAATTGTGTGTCTGTTATCCTGGAATCAGCTTCGCTAAGTCTGGACCTTCATCACCAGGTGCACCACTGGCAGATGGATATTGTGGCCACGGAGACTCCTGAAGACCATCCTAAAGTCCCAGGGGCTTTATGAATTGTATCAGTGGAGGGAGTGGTCACAAGGTCCAAGCTGCAGCCCACTTTCCCCCATGTTTGAAGGAGGATAAGAATCCACTCCTAGTTTCACACTCTTGGCAGGAATGTACTCTGCAGATGTTAGGGAGAGATGAGGCGTGAGCCCTCCTCTCACTACTTTTACCATGCTCCAAAGGAGGGAGCATTTCCATAGATCTCGGTCACTGCCTGGAGCTGGGCTCCTCCCTGGGTGGCTGTGACTTCTCCTTGAATGTCTCAAAGGCTCCCTGCCTGTGGAATCCTTATGGATTCCACTGTGTGGCTATAAAACAGATTCTTTGTCAGACCCTGAGAAAACCATTGATCTCCTTGGAGAAAGCTCTTCAGCCAGCGAAGCTTTCCTGAGAACTGCCCACTGAGCTGGTGACCTTCTACTCTGAGTTAAAAAAAAATCACGTCTTCCAAATAAGCAGAGATGATTTCTAACTCTTTTCTTTCTTTGTACCAAGAAGGGTCTGCCAGAGGGCTGAGCTCTCAGGCGAGGGTCTGAAGGCAGTTATCATGCCTACTAGGGAAGAAACTGAAGATCTGACTTCTCTAGGGTCTACCAGGCATGTACCAGGGGTGCCTTAGGAACTTGGTAGCACAAATGTGACCATTATGTTTCTTTTGCAAATGGAGAAGCTGGAGGTCAGAGTGGTTTAGTGATTTGTTCATACAGTTGCACGTCTGATCCAGGGCTGTTCCAGTCACTGCATTATTGCTTCCTGGACAGAAGGCTAATGATGGATCCACAGCTTTGTCTTCTGGCTATGGGCAACAGAAGCCTCAAAGAATAATCTTTTCATCATACAGATTCAGTCAACTTAAGTTAATCATGTAAAACATCCTTTCCTACAGAATCCCTTCCTTCAATTCCAGGCAAAACTAATTCAGTTGCACACAGATGGCCACTTGGCCTAGGCAAAGCTCTCTGCCTGCATTCTGTGGGTTCCTATAGATTGTGTGCAAGGAGTCAGATGTGCAGACAGGTCACAGGGATGGGTCACAGGGACACAAACTGTCCATCCTTGCCTTGTCCTAAGGTAAACCTGGAAGGATAGGGAGGACACTGCTATTTTTTTTTCCGACAGGGTCTTGGTCATTGGGCACAACAGTATCTCTAGACAACTCTGAGAGGGCTTGCGGGGAGCTTTAGAAATACCTATGGTCACCTATCTATCCTCATCACTGTCCATTTGAACCACTGATGTAATACCTCCTCTTGTTGTCTTTTACAGGAGAAGGCTAAGACATTCACATGACCTCACCTCACCATCGCCAATTGTGTGGCTTTCACAGAACTGCAAGAGGGGGTGGAAGATGAGCAGCCTTTCCCCTTGGTCCCCTCTATTCCCCAACCACTGGCCCAAACCATTCTGGTCCCAATCACTTTGCCTCATCCCTAATGTGCAGTCAGAAAGAAACCAGGACAAGCAGAAAGATTCAGACATGGGCAGAGGAGCCTTCCTTTGGGCCAGTCTGGTTGATTCTCTTTGATTTTGGGGAGGGAATGTCACAAGTCCCTTTAGTCAGCCAGCTCAGTATTCAAGTTTTCCTTCTGTGACTGGTAGAAATAAATAGCAGCCCAAAGAATGCCATGTAAGGGAGAAAGATTAATAAATACTCTTAGATAAAGATGAGGGAGAGAAGGTCTGAGAGCAATGACTTCTCCCAGTGCCCAACTTTTTTAACTTGAGAGAACTGGCAAAGGATGCTTCAGAGTCACATGAAAGATGAGGGCAGGCAAATCTTTCTGGAAATAAGCTGTCTTATAGAAACCTTCTTATTCTCTTTTTTATTTTTCCAAATTGTTTTCATATAGTAGAAATTAATTTTCTCTTTTTTTGCTAACACTGAAAAACATAAAAACCAGAACTGACCGAGCATACCTCTGAGAAATACATCTGTAACAAAATAATTATTACAAATGTTCAATTAAACTATGGACACAAAAGTTGAGAGTGGCAGAATTGGAAATAGGGACAGAGACTGGATTGTGATGTCACTGGTACAGAATGAAAAACCTCGGATGCAGATCGATATCTTCTCTTGTTTCAGTGACTTGCTAAGGGTCTATGAGCCTTACAGGATGTATCAGCAGTAGGGTTCCAACCCAGGAATGGACTAGCTGCAAGGTCAGCTCTTTATTTACTACACCATCCTGCCTCTCTAAAAGTACAATTATCACTCAGTGTGAGAGTATAGGAAAGCCAGTGGCTTGCAGGCGAATGTTCTGAATTATCCAGGCCCGGCCTCTGATCCTCACTAACGAACTCAATCTTCTTTGGGAATGGAGGAAGGAGAAATGCATGTTTATAGTCAAGAACAATTTTAAGAATGGTTCAGGAAAAACCAAAACCAACCCCCTCCCCAAACTCAATAATTGGACACCCCAAGAGAAAAAAAGGGAAGAAAAAACAAGTAAATAGCATGGACTACCCTTTTCCAAGTTTCACTGTATCCTACAGTGGCTTTCTCTTTCCCCATCCCTAACCTAATCCAAACACCCAAGAGAAACTTCTGCCATGTCAAAGATATAAGATAACTCCAGCGACCTAGAAACTGATTTTTTAAAAGTGTCAAAGTGGGGGTTGGAAAGCCCTGTGTTAACATTTCTATTTCTGTAGCACTTGAGACTTTAAAGACCACTTTCTTCACAAGAACTCTATGTGAATACAATTGTTTTCATCTTAAAGGTAAGAAAATTGAGGCTTGAAGACATTCTGTGATTTGCCCAGCAGCACAAAGTGAGTGTCAGGAGCAGGGTTTGAAACCAGGCATCCTGATCCAAGTTTCCCACACAGAGCACCTGCTCTCCACAGAACTCCTATTTCCACACCTTCTCTCCTAAATCAATATCTCCAGCCTTCCCCTCTCCTCTGAGCTCATGTTCTCTTCACTAACGGCCTGGCAGAGGTCCCACGGACATCTCCAGTCCACCTCCCTGCTTCATGGAAGGTCTCGTTGTCCTTGTAGTTTCTCAGGCTTATGGATGCTCATGATGCTCCCCCTCACTCTCTCATACCCAATCAGTTGCTGCATTTTATCTGTTACCCTTCTCCAGAATCTCTCCTCTGCTGATCTTTCTCAGCTCCTGCGGCCACCAGCTTCCCTGTGTTTCAGGCTCTCTTCCTCCTCCCCATTTCCTCTAGCCGGGCCTATTGCAGCAGACTCCTCCATCATCCAGCTTCTCTGAGCTGCTCAGAGCTGGGCTTGAGATGCTGCGAGCCTCTCTGGCCTCTTTTCACAAACCCCATTTCCTTTGTGTGGCACACAGAGCCCTTCACAAGCTGGCTCTGACCTGCTTTCTCCTGACTAACTTGACACCTCCCTCTGTGTCCTCACCATTTGGGCCCAATGGGGGTGCTGGCTGTCCCCCACATACAGTGTTCCATCCTTGCTCACCATGCCTTTGGGTAGGTCCCCTCCTGCTCTGGCTTGTTCTCCTCACCTTCACCTGCTAGACTCCCTGGAGACCTTCATGCTTCTGCTCAGGCACCATCTCTTACCTGAAGCCTTTCCTGATCTTCTACCCGAGGCCTAGAGATATTCTGGGTTTCCTTTATATTCTGCATTCAACAATCAGTTTCCATGCTGTTTGACCCCAGTACAATGTAAGATTGTTTGGAGTCAGGGACTTATTTCCAGGGTCTGAAACACAGTAGGTGTTTAATAAATGCTTGTTGAACTTCACTCCTTGGATTTCACTGAGGGAGTTTCTTCAGTTTTCTTGGCTTGGGTGAGATTAAGACAACGTCATCTATGAACAGGAGCATGTGGGAGACCTTGCCTTATTCTCTGGGCAGGAGAGGACATCTGCCACGATGTTGGCAAACACCTCGGGTGAGCATATGTTTTCCTGTTTTACACCTTGCTTAATGTCAGTGTTCTCCAGGTCAATGAGCAGAGCTGCTGCCATGGTTGCACTTCCAAGAGTCTTACATAACTTTAATATTAATATAGAAGCCACCTTGTTAGAACAGAGATTTAAAGGCCCCAGTTTGTTCTATTTCATCAATTTAAAAAAAATAGGACAAAATAAATGTGATAGCATCTTAAAATCTCTACATTTCTCTGTCAGTGATATAAAGTGATAGTCTAGTCTAGAAAACTATCTGTGAGAAGTTTTCGCTTCTAATTTTTTCAACAAAGGTACCTTTGAAACATGAAAGCAATTGGCAATTGGCTTTAAACTTTCATTTTTGGTGAAAGTACCATCCATGGTTTTTTCCATCCTTTTGGAAATTCTCTTTGAGATATCTTGAGCAGACAACATTAGAAGGAAAACGGGAAACTGGAAAAAAGTTTTTTTACAACAGGTTTTTCTGATGAAGGCCTACTTTTTAAAATATACAGTAAATTGAGCTGAATTTATAAGAAGATGAGTCATTCCTCAACTGATAAATGGTCAAGGGATATAAGCAGGCAGTTTTCAGAAGACGAAATCCAAATAATCTACAACCATGAAAAAATACTCTCAATTGCTGTCCATTAGAGAAATGCAAATTAAAACAACTTTGAGGGGCCACCTCACACCTATCAGATTTGCTAACATTGCAGAAAAGGAGAATGACAAATGCTGGAGGGGATGTGGAAGAATCAGGACACTGATACACTGTTGGAGTTGTGACCAGATTCGACCATTCTGGAAAGCAATTTGGAACTATGCCCAGAGGGCTATAAAACTGTCATATCCTTTGTTTGACCCAGAAATACCACTTCCAGGTCTGTATCCCAAAGAGATCAAAGGAAATGGACCTGTATATACAAAAAATATTTATAGCAGCTCCTGTTGTGGTGTCAAAGAATTGACCCATCACTTGAGGAGTGGCTCAACAAGTTGTGGTATATGAATATAATGGAAAAACCTGAGAAGACTTACACAAACTGATGCAAAGTGAAATGAGAGGAGCCAGGAGAACACTATACACAGTAACAGTGTCAACTACGAATGACTCAGCAATACAATGATCCAAGATAATTCTGGAGGACTTATGATGAAACATGTTATCACCTCCAGAGAAGAACTGATGGAGACTAAATGCAGACTGAACTATACTTCAAAAAATTTCTTTGTTATTCTTGGTTTTTTGGGAGCTTTTTTGGCCTGCATTTTCTTTTGCAACAAGGCTAATATGGAAATGTTTTACATGACTGCCTACATCGAATATATCAAACTGTTTACCATCTCAAGGAGGGAGAGAATTTGGAAATCAAAAATTTTTTAAAATAAATGTTAAAAATGTTTGTTTACATACAATCAAGAAAAAAATTCATCCCAGTATATCTCCAAAATGGTGTTGCTCCAAGCACAAATCTTTTCCTTATGCATTTAACATGGTTAGCCCTTTTTTCTGATTTCATTCTCTTACCTTCCATGTCCAGTCCCATATAGTATAAACAAAATCATACATTCCAAAAGTGTAGGATCCACTATTATTAAAGAATATCTAGTTCACTATGAAAATAGAGATGTTTCATTTTGTGTTTGCTTTTGCCCTCCTTCCAGTTTTATCTACCAAAATTCATGGGATAATCTGGCTTGGATGGATTTTACACCAAACTAATTTCCTTAATTCTTTTTAGTTTTGGGTTTTTTGTTTGTTTGTTTGTTTTTCTTGCCAATATTGTCAATGATCCTGGAGCATTCTTTTCCATGATGTTTCTATAAATGAGTTCACAAGCTAAATTAGCATTTTGTATTTTGATGCATGAATTCCATTTTTGCTGGTTGAAGCACTTTCTAGACTACTTTGGCCTCCTCACTGTGGTGATGGCTCTGCATCAGTTAAGCTTTTCTAAGACAAAAGGAAAGAGTGAGTTCCTTGACTTTTATCTATTTTCCACTTTTCACAGTGAATTTCTCTCTACTTAGTCATTTTCTGCAAAGAATGTTGGTAATAAAGTGCAGTCCCTTTGGGAGGTGCCATTCCCCTTAGTCACAGTTTCTTTATACCTTCTAGTCTTATTTAGGATAAGAATGTCAGTATGGTGTCATTCCTCAAACTTTGAGTTATTGCACACAGACCATATGTGAAGAGCACTGTCAGCTGGGTTAAGGCCTGTAGACAAGGTGATTTTTAAAAAGCAACCTCTTCTCCATCTTCCACTCCAGCACCATCAGGATAGGAGGGCAGAGGAATCTCACAGAAAAGCCCATGTCATATTTCTGTTCATCCAATGGGTTGCACTGCCTCCCTCAGAGCATTAACTTACAGTGTGAGGGAGGGTCAGTTACTTCAACCTCCCCAGGTCTCAGTTTCTCCCAGGGTTTAAACTAGATGGCTTGCGAAGCCCTTTTCAACTCCGAATTTGAGTTGAATGAGTCTGGTCTGCAGACAACAGAGACACATGCACTGACTGTCACTGACTGAGACTTCTAACGACTCATGTACCAAGGAGGAGCTCACCTTGTTCATAACCTTGCCTCACTTCACACTCATGGACTCAGTTTTTTCAGCTGTAAAATGATGGAATTTGCCTAGATCTCTCAGGTTTCTTATTACAGAGTAATAAGTACTAAGGAGAAGGAGAATGTTCACTAGGAGAATGAAACCTTCTAAAGCAGGGACTGCTTCCTTTTTGCCTGATAGTAGGAAAGGCATCAACTCAAGCTGGACAGCCTGATGCCTACTACCCATGTGACTGTGGGCAAGTATGGCACCACTAAGCCTCCATTTCCTCATCAGTAAAATGGGGAGAGGGGTCTAGAGGCCTCTGCTGTTCCTGTTGGCTCCAGAGCTAAGCTGGGGACAAAGCCTGTCGTGGGAGCCCATATACTTCTCTTACTGGAGAGAACCTTGCTCTGTACCCAGCAATGCACATTTCACATCAGGCTCCAATGAGTGTGGGCTGCATCTCCAGTTCACTCGAAGACTCACAAAATGAGAAACCCTGATATCTGCCTACGTCAGAGCCCCTCAAGGGGCAAGGGAGGGTGTGAAGGCCCCAAGATTGGGTGGTGTTAGAGAAAGAATTCAAACTCAGGTCTGCTGATGCCTCGTGCCACGCTCCTTCCACAACCAAATGCTCACCCAGAGAAACATATTGAATACCTTGGATTTAAAAGAAAAAACCCAAAAGCTTCGTAAATGCACTGCAGGCCCCATCCCCTTAGTTAGTGCGATCCCGTCTGCGCTTAGACACTTAAAAAGCATTCCATTATTTTCACTCAAGCTCGTTTATGCTCATTTTTCCTTTGTTTAATCACTTCACAGATCAGTAGTTCCATGGCTCAGCTGTCATTACAGGCAAGATGGGGCCTACTGACACACCTCACACTGTATTTGCCTTTGAAAAGCCTCCAACTCCAAGTGGGAACAATTCTACGTTAGTATTTTTTTGTCCTAATTGCAGAATGAAACCATGGGCATAAATTTAAAAAAACAACTGATAACTGGCAGGTTTCAGACGTTCCCTGGGTTTCCCCTACATTCATTCATTCTTTAATAAGCCGTTATTAGATTCTCTGCTGGGCACCAAAGGAGGAAAACAGCCCTGAAAAGGGGCTCGGCAGTCATCACACCAGAGGTACTGGGTCTTCCCTGAACACATCCCACACCCCAAGACACTCTCAACATCTCTCTCAAGAACTCTAGAATTGACTGTGTGACATGGGAGACACTGGCACAGGACCGCTCAGTCTGGGGTGCCCACATCAGAGAAAGGACTGTGCTCTACAAGCAAAGCAGAATTGAAACAGCTCAAAGGAAACACAGGATGAGCACATTTAGAGTCTCCACCCAAACGTCCACATGGACTCTCTGTGCCCAATCTGTAGCAGAGCATTTGGAGCTCATCTTGGTCTGATCAGCCACAGTCGGACACGTTGACTCTGTCACCGTGATGTTACTTTGGTCCTCTTCAAGAATGAAGGACAACAGCCAGCCAACTCTGCTGGGCAGTGGGCAATTCCTGCCCTCAGAAACCTTAATATTTATTCTGAATTATGTTAGTTTTCAATAGTGCATTTGAGAAGGAGACACAAAACAACATCCTCATAAAAATAAACCACTCATGGTGGTTTACATGGTGGTCACAGACAGACTGTTGGAAGAAGGAAAGTCCCTTAGAAAACACCTAGGCTGGTGTACTCATTTTACAGATGGGACAACTGAGGCCCAAGGAGGTTAAGGGATTTGTTCCTTGTTATAAACTCTTCAGAGGGAGGTTTAAAACAAGAAACCAGGTCTCTAGCCTCTCAGCTGGGCTCCTACCCTTTCTGAAAGTACAACTTTCAACAACCAGACAATGACATTATTTTAGAGATTGATGATGACTGAAATCAAAAGTCTTATTAACATTCACTGCAGGTGACATAAAACAATGATTTCAACTCCCACTGGGGTAAAGTCCATTCAATTAAACAAAAGTCCTGACATCTCTGGTCCTAACTGTCCTCTCAAGGAATCCTGGCCAAGCCGAGAAAGGCCTGAATGGGCCAGAAACGACCCCTTTCACTTTGGCCAGAAGAGATCCTCCTTGGCTCTAGCTGAAGTTAAGCTGTGTGACTGAGGAAGAAATCACCTAGGGATTCTGGAGGTCAAACTTTACTTCTTGCAAAGCAAAGTTAGAACTTTCCCTGCATGTTGATAAGAAGCAAGTCGCCATTTCTAAAGCTGACAAATGAGATTAAATTCCAAAGCCAGTACATGTGGATGCAGAAGTAAAACCAAAGCCTGGAGTTTTTGGAGACCCTGTCTACTGTGCTGCAGTGGAGGAAGAAGAGATGTGAGCATCAGGTCTGGTCTAATAGGGAGGGGGGCCAGATGGCCAGTGTGGGAGCTCCCTGTCAGTTCAAATCAACTCTTAAAGGGCCTACTAGGCACCAAGCTGGCTGCTGGCTCTGGGGTTAGAAGGATAAAAACAAAACAGGCCCTATCCTCAGGGAGCTTCTTTTTCTGGGGTGGTGATGATGACCGGCGAGTACACAGATTAATACAGATTCTACAAAATCAGTACAAAGTAACACTAACATCAGAGGAAGAAGGAAAAACCTCTCTCTTAGAGAAGCCTTGAATGCAGGTAGGAATTCCAAAGAGCAGAGGTGCAGGATTCTGGCAGTGAGGTGCCAATGTGAGGGGCCAGCATGACTGGAACGCAGTGGATGTGGGCTCTCTAGAAAGAAGCCTGGGAGCCAGACTAGGTGAGACAGAGAATGCCAATCCCAGGAGTTTGTACTGGAATGGAGGGAGTTGCTGAAGTTTCATTGGGAGGGAAGGGATGAGATCAGTCTTGAGTTTTGGTGACTACTTGGGAGAGGGCCTGGAGCAGAGACCAAGAAGGAAGCTCAGGCCTGTGCAGGTGGTGGTCAGGTGGGTGGAGGAGGGGCTTCGGGCAGAAGTGGGCCGAGGAAGTGGAGCAGACAAGACACAATGACCACTGGGTTGGGGGTGGTGAGGGAGAGATGGGAAAGTGTGGAGTTGAGGACACTGCCATGGTGGTGACCCAAAGTACCTGGGAGGGTGCTGGTAACCCCGGTGGGAGTGTGTGGGGCTAGGGGTGAGGGAAGCTGTCCTGTCTTGGGCTTTTACCTCCTCTACAACCCATAATCCACCAGTCAGGGATCAATTTAAAGCAAAAACCCACCACTGTCCAAGAAAGGAGGAGAACATTTGTCCTTCCATGCTGCAGACCTCAAGCTAGATTAATCAATATTTTCTTTTGTGACGAACTGGGTCTGTGATGTCCAAGGTACAGGAAACTCCCAGGGAGGAAATTTCCTCTACTAAGGCAGATCACCACATGCTTAGCTACCTCAGGTCTCAGAGTGACTTGGTGACAGAGGTGGGTCTTCTGGACTCCAGGGTCACCTCTGGGGCCCCTCGCCCATGCTGCCCTGACCAGCCCTGGGTGAAACCGGCCCTTGTGGAGTGGACCAGCCAAGTAAGAAGCCCGATGTGGCTCCTTCTGAAAAACGTCTTCTGAATTCAAAGACTTACTGACAACCTTTCAGACTACAACCCATTCTTAAGTTGGGGACTGCCTAGACTTTCTTCCTGAAAAGACACATGCACAGAACAACCAAGCATGGAACACTTCATATTTTCAAACTTTCTTTTGAAGCTCTACATAAGTAAGAGCTGGGAAAAGATTCCAGATTTGAACAATCATTTTCCTTTGCAAATCAAGTTATATAAATGTCCCACCGAGATCTCTGGCTAGTCCAGATTCCCATAGGTTGCTTAGCAAACCATCACTGACCCTGCAGAATTACACTATGGGTGATGCACCATTTAGACAATGACCATGATGATGAAGACAGTGGGCTGGCTCAGTGGTTACAGCACTGGGCCTGGAGTCAGGATGATCTGAGCTCAAATCCGGTCGCAGATACTTGCCATCTGTGTGACCCTGGGCAAATCACTTAACTTAATTTGCCTCAGTTCCTCATCTGTAAAATGGGCACACATTGGAGATGGAAATGGCAAACCACTCCAGTATCTTTGCCAAGAAAACCACATGGACAAGGTCCATGGTGTCACGTAGAATCGATAGTGAACAAACAACAAATGATTCTGACAGGTGGCAGCCTCTCTTAAAGGGAACTATGGAAATTCATGGTAAACTCAGGAGAGGACTGAGTGATGACCCCTGTTGAATGCCTGAATGAACCTGAAGGCAGGCTGCATCACAGGCTTCTTGACTTAGTTTCAAAGCATCTGAAGCAGGGATCTGAATAGCGTGAACCCAGCCCCCTCCGTAGAAGACAAGAGGCTGCCAAATTCACACGAATATTGCTCATGGCCTACTAATGGATGGATTTCTCTGTTATCATCCCTATTTTTATCGCGGCTTTGGTGGGTGGTATTTCTTACCTATTCTTCAAAGTTTGGGCTTCAAATACTTTTCTTGCCCTTTGGGCCCTTGTAAAAGAAAGCTCGTACACTAATCTGCCTAAAGTGCAGTAGTTAAGGTGAGGAAATTATTTTAACCATTCTTGAAAGGGTATTATGAGAAGAAAAAGAAAGAAATCATCATTGCAGAGAAGCCAACTGTCAGCATTAAAGAGCAGGCTAACCACAGCTGCTGCTGCGATAAACTCGAAAACATCCACAGTTTATAGAAATGTCGCTCTCGGGGGAACAGGAAGAAAAATATCTACCATGGTAACCGAGCCGAGCCGCCTGCTGGCACTTTCTGAATGAGCATTTAGGAGGAGATTAATTCAATGCACGGAAGGATGAAAGGGCTCTTGAGATCCGTAACTGTCTCCCACAAATTACACACATTGGGAGATGGGATGTTTAGAGCAGATTGCATATTCTCTGTGTTAAACTGGAACGTTCCCAGAAAATTTATATGAAACAGATTAAACACACGTGACGTGTCACCCTTTCTACCCACCACATTCAAGTCATTTACAAAAACATCAGGAGACTTTGTTCAAACTGACTGTGTGTGTGTGTGTGTGTGTGTGTGTGTGTGTGTGTGTATGTGTGTGTTGGGAGAGGGTTGCTGTGAAACCATGAAGAGAGAAACTTTTTTATATTTAGAAAGACATGAAACATAACACTGACATTTCTAAGTCCAAAAGAAGGCTTCCAAAGTTCTGGGCCCTTCTGTTCTCACACAGGAGGTACGCAGTAACTACAGTAAATTATGAGCTCCATGGGAAAGTCTCTTGTCCACATGTCATATCTGACAGACGTCATCAGAGTGGTGGGACACTGGCATGCCAACGTGATTAATGGCATGCCATCGGACCGACAACAGTTGGGAATCTTTTCAGTAAAGCCTGGGCGACAAGCCCTGGAGATTGACTTGGGAGGGCACTAGGAGTTCTTCATGTTCTCTGGGTACTATTTGCCAATGGCAGTGGATTCTTGGTGACCACCCACTATCAACCTGAGAGTTGGTGCCTGTCCAGCAGGCCAGACAGAAACTGGACAGTTTGTTTGCTGTTTATTTATTTTCCTTCTAGCTTATACCCAATTGAAAACACAACACTGACCAGCAGGTGGTAGAGACAAGGCACTGAAACATTTAAGAGTGTATCCACTGGGGAGGAGGACATCTCCACAAACACCAGAGATTCTATGAGGCCTAAAGGAAGTCCCTCAAAGAAACCTGAGATCCCCAGCACATTCATCATTCTGAGCTGAAGAAGCTGGACTTGCCTCCCCTATCACCCCCAGACATACATAGCATGTTTTTATCTTTGTTTGTGAATTATAAAGCCTTTTAGGAAAGGAATCATCAAAAGAGCCCTCTAATTAGGAAGCCATCCTTGTGGACTCCAGAAGAGTCAAACATCAGGACTCCATAGAAATGGGATCAAAGTTCATGGATTCTCCCTGCTGGAAGCGACCTCAGGGCCCATTTGGTCCAACCCATGCCTGGCCAAGAATCTCCTTCCTACAACATCCCAACAGGAGGGCATTTAGCCTCTGCTGGAAGACCTTAGCAAAGGGAACCCTTCCTCTCCTGAGGCAGCCTATGCCGCTGCAGAACCACTTTTGTCATGTGTCTCCTGAGCAGAAGGGTGGTTCCCTTGCCTAGATCACTTGACATTTCTATTTTTGCCTAAATTATTCTAACCAATGTGAATGAGTGAATAAAGCACTTATTAAGTGCCTACTGTGTACAGAGCACTGTGCTAAGGGCTGGGCATACAAACAGAAAAGCGAGCCCATCCTCACTCTTTGGGATGCCACAGTCATGGAGGAGACAATACAGAGGGATAGTTTCAGCTGTGGCCAGATGGAAAGGTCCCATGGTCCTCAGGGGCAGCAGGAGAGCAGAGAGGCCTTTTGTGGGCCTCATTTCAACAGATAAAACCATTTTGGTTTCTGACACTGAACCACTGGACAGGGCTGAGGACATTGGTCTCTTCTCTCCTGGGTCTTCAGCCCCTGCAGGAGCAGGTCCAGGCTTCATGTCCAAGATGGCGGCCAAGGGATCTGGGCTGACCTGGTCATTTCCAAGGCTCCTGTACTGTCTGGTATCCATCAGGGCCTCAGGGGAGATGGTGGTGAAGTAGATGGTACTTGCCCTGGCCCATGCTGCTGTCTCCCAGCCTGTCACTAACCTTCTGCATTCATGTACCTTCTGTACTTGCTTTGTGAGTTATGCTTTCACCATCCCTCATTTATCTGATCTGGGGCATATTTCATCAAATCTGGGGTCAATATTTCTCGTCTAATTGCTGATGTGACAGGGAAAGTGAGCTGCAAGGTTCTGACAAGTTGGGGGCACAGTTGGGCCTAAGACCCTCCACATTGTGGGCCTAATGATAAGAAGCTTTGGGCTTTTCAGGAGCCTCTTTTCTGTGTCCATGGACAGATGCTGCGTATTGAGCCAGTGTTTTCAGAACGTTCGTCTGTGTAAGGGTCAAGTTATCTAGTGTCCCTTTGCCTTCTTAAGGCAAGTAAACGATAAGGACATGTTGCTGATTGTCCATTTTAATGAAACAAAGCCCCAGAGTCTCTCCAGCTACCTAATAGATCTGGCTTTGAATCCCCTTGATCTCAGTGCAGTATGATCTGGCTGAAGGGGCATTTGGGGTTTTTTGCTCCGTATCTGAATGAAATAAATTTAACTACTTTAGTGAAATGACTGATTTATAGCAACCTCTTCAGGTCAAATTATTGTATAACACTTAAGACATAGGAAAGTACATTGTGCAGCAAAGGTTATCAAATAGTAGAATAGGAGATTCCCAAAGAAAGCTCTGGCCCAGTCTTCCTTAGAAATCAGTGTATATGGGACATGTCCTCTTCGAGGACAAAGGACAATAGTCACATGTGGCAGGAAATCCTGTCCAGATCATATCAGCATCAATGCGTAGGAAGCAGAATAAGGCCAAATCTTACTATAAAGTAATTAACATAAAGATATAGAAAGCATAAATATGTATATAGACATATGTAAAGTTAATAAATGCATATATGCCCACAAAATACTTCAATACTAGGCACTCTAGGAAGGAAGACTCAGTACATGAGAATCGGGAAAGGCTTCAAACAGAAGATGATATCTGAGTTGCATCTTCAAGGTGAGCTTTCTATGAAGCAGTGGTAACGACAGCAATACATCCCAGGCAAGGGGATTGCCAGTGCCAAGGCAGGAGAGTGGACAACAGTCTTGTGCATGAGGACCAGGGAGAAGATTTAGCTTTAGCTGGTTTGCAAGATGCAGGAATGAAACTGACAGGTTGGGGTAAGGTTGTGTGTGGCTTTGAAAGCTAAACAAATGTGCCTGCATTTTACTCTAGAGGCCAAAGGAAGCTGGCAGAGCTGGGGGAGTAGAGGAATCACAAGATCAGATCTGCAGTCTAGCATGAACTAGAGGGGTGAGAGGCTCTAGTGAGGCAGGAAAATCGTAGAGGGGCTGTTGTAAATATGTAGGGGAGAGGGGAGGAGGATTTGGTCAAAGCTGGCAGTTTGGGGTAGAGGAATTGGAAGCAAAAAGGGTAAAGCCAGAAATGGCAGGATCTGGAGATTTGCCGGATGTGTGAGGTTGGGCAGAGTGGAGTCCAGGATAATGCTGATGATGTTAAGAACCCAGAGACTGGAAAGATGGCGATGGGAAGTTTGGAGGGGAGAGAAGGAGGGGAACGTCCAATGATTCTGTTTTAAACATGCTAAGTTTGAGATCTCAATGGGACATCCAGCTTCTAAAATCAATAGGCAATAGGCGATGTGGATTAAAGCTCAGGAGGGAGATTAGGACTGGATGTGTAGCTCTTAGAGCCCTCTCCATGGAGATGGGAGTTACAAGCATGGAGGTGTTGATGTCACCCAGAAAGGGAGAGCAGAAGAGGCCTAGGAGAGAATCCTGATTCTCATCCGCAGATAGATCATGTTTCAAGCAAGGAATTATAAGCATAGATTAGGTGAAAAATAAAGCTCTGCTATATTGGTAAAACTCACAGATAACATTGCATGTGACACTAACCTCTCGCTGAATGTCGTGTGCCACAGACAGCATTGGAATTGAAATAAGAAAGATCTGGCTTCAAATTCTGCCTTGGATGCTTACTAGCCACGTTACCTTGGACAAGTCACTTAAAGTCTCTGAGTCTCAGTTTCTTTATCTTTAAAATGGGGATAAAAATACCTGCTATGCCTGCGTCTCAGGGTTTCTGTGAGGCTTGAGTAAGATAAAGTTTCACAAGCTTTAAATTACTGTGTGTCAGCTGTTACTTCTGTACATCACATTCAGTCAGAGTCTATGCCACAGGACCATGTCACTTGAGAGAAGAAGCCTCTGCTAACTACCTGCCTTTAATCAGTGGCCAGGAGGGACTCAGCTGCTCTCAGATTCCAAGTGACAGCAAAGTCAGTGTTACTTTCTCGGGAATCCTGGACCAGATTCCTCCTCGGGCTTCTTTATACAGCTCTTTTTCCTCTTACTGATAAAAAGGAAAATCTGATTCAGAAATCCAAAAGGGCTCAGAAATAGAATCTTACATTTCTGGAAAACCAGAAACTTTACTTAACAAAGATCTGTGTTGTAGGAGACTGGGGGCTGCTGGCCACAATGCTCAATATCACTCCACTCACCATGTTCTTTACCCTAAGCATGAATGTCTTCAGAAAATGCTTCTTTTGAATCTAGAACTTGAAGCACACCATTTAATTTCAGATGATGAACATCAGCATTATAACAGGCTCTAGATCAACAACTCAGCTATGTATGACTCTAACAAGGAGATAAAGGTACAAAAAATCTGTTTCAATTCCCTTTTGGTGAAGCTGGACTCTATGGTTTATATCTGCTGGAACTTGGACATCTGTCTTCTGGGAGCTGGTCTGAGACGTCTGTCTTCTTTCCATTCACTTCGATGGATCATTTGTTATGTGAGAAGTGTATAGAAATATTAGGCAAAGTCTAGATCATTTATCACAGTACTCTGCCAGTCTCTTTCTGTGTTTTTGTAAGCGATGCCTTCAGTCTACTGAATGGTGCCATGAAAGCCTTCAACAATTGATCCTGGATTCCAAAGTGTCCAATTTATTCTGAAAATTGGATTCATTGTCATCATATCTTTAAGTCATTCAGGGTTTTTTTGTTTTATGCATTTTGAAATTTTAATCACGTATTTTTATCAACTGTATTTCCTTTAGTTGATTACCCTTTCGAGTTGGCTTTTATGTGATTAGCATTGTAGGGTCATTGATCTGAAGCTAGAAGGGACTCAGAGACAACTTCCTTACTTACAAATGAGAAAGATGAGGCTTAGAGAGGGTGAGCAGCTCCTCCAACGTCATGAAGCTAGTAAGTGATAGAGGCAGGATTTGAATTCATGCTCTCTGTTACCTGCACCAAAGTGCCTCCCTAGTCTTCTTCCCATTCCTAATGCTCTACTCTAAACTTTCCAGGGCATGATAGGAGGGCACACTTAGGCAGATCCTCAGGACACTGGAATAGTTTCCAGGATGGGCCTGATCACAGCATGGGTATCTGCTACCTGAGAACCAGAGATGTTTGTCACAGAGGTTTAGGCAACTCACATGAATCATCTATTGTGTGGCCAACATCAGTGGAGGTAGGGTGAACATTCACAAAATCATGTATGCCCAAAGGAGAGGAAGCGAGTACCCTCCCTGGGCAGGATCCAACACACTTTCTTTCCAAACTACTTATTGATGAGACCCATTTACATAAGTATATGGGTCAAAAGTCCTTTTAAAAAGCTTTACAATCTTTGTTAGTTCTTGAAAAGCTAATTTAAAGGAAACAGATTATTAATGGCTGAGGTTTAGATTAGAATACTACCTTATGTTTTCATACTCATTAGGACAGAGAGAAATTCTTAGCTTTTTGAAATATCAAATAAAGCGATGCCAGCTTTCAAAATGTGTTCTGGTTGGAAAATATACCCATTCTCTGGAGATAAAAGAAAATTAAATGGGTTCTGATTTTCATGTTAGTGCATCTTCAAGGAATTAGTAGGTGTAATTTAAGATTTTGGCCACTGAGGATTTATAAGAAGTAGTTACATTCTCACAAAATAATCTCTCTTCTAAACTTCACCTTGTCATACTGTAATAAGCAGGCTCTATTGCTCAGTTTAACACTGGCCTCAGTAGCGTTGTGAGGTTCTGCCACTCCAATCAAGACCATGTAAATTCACTGCTGTCAAGAGTGAAGTTAGAAGGTCTTGTTAAAAGGATTCCAGAAAGATCTGCTTCCTTGGCATGGGGACCACTTTTCCCATGGTTCCTCCTTGTATTTTCTGAATTGATGGCTCCCACCCTCAACAGCCCCTCACCAGTGCCATGCAGCTTGGGGAGTGCTACTGAATGGTCCAAGACACCATATATAGTAACTATGCTCATTCTTTTTATTTCTTTCCCAGTTCTCAAGATGACACCTGGCAGTTGCCTCAGTAACAAAGACTGCTCATTGCTACCTGGTAAAATCAGTATTAACTTTCTAATTTTGTATCCAAATCTACAAAGATTTGTCTGGAATGATCAATTCATTCTTTAACTAACATTCTTCAACATTCTTTCTTTGCTACAGAGGAATGGGAATGATGGTGCACATAACCCAGGTCTTTTATAGGAATTTTATAGCAACAGACCCTCAGAAGTACCTGAAGAAGCTGTGATTACTCCCTCCACAAAAGTAGATCACCACCCTTCATGATGTAGTAGAAAGTCTTCATGAATTTGGCCCAAAACTCTGATCATGTATTTGTTGACAAAACTCTAGCTTCAGGTAGGCTGGTCCTCAGAGATCACACATACATCTATCCTTGAGCCTATCTACACTCAAAGGATTCCCTACTTGGTAGGGGCTACCCAGAGCTTGTGTTACACTGTTAGGTATGGCCTTGGAGAATGAAGGCCACGTCTGTGTCATCATGAATCATCAAAGAGGGATAAAGGGAGGAGGGAGGGCATCTTCCCAGCCATTTACTTGACTTTTGAGACCTTTGTCAAGAGGAGGGTATATTCTGGGGACCTGTAAATTCTCAGTTTCTCCAAGGTGGCACAATCAAGGGAGAGGTGTTTACTCCTCTCCTGAGCTGTGCACTGGTCTGGAAGCAACCAAAAACGTTTCTGCCCAGAATCTGCAATTGAATTCCCTCTCCAGAGCCTCCACCAGCTCCACCACCAGTGCTCCTCCTCACCCCTGGGTAGAGCTCAGGGCTGAGAATCAGATCAGTGGCTCAATTTCCCCAGGGGCTTTAGGCAGAGGTCCCCCAGGGCTGCCACTCAGGACTAAGATTAGATCAGCCCTTCAATTCAAGGGCTCTAGATGGAGGGCTTCGAAAATGGCAGCTGCTGCAACCCTCCCACTCACCTTTGAAGGAATTCAAAGTATTAGGAATGAATGTTGAGAACTGTTTTTGCATACAACTGGGAAATAAGAAATACAGATAATGGGGCATAGAAACCTATCTTGCCCTACAAGAAAAGAGAGAAAAAGGGGATGAGTGTGATAGAAAGGAGGGCATATTGAGGGAAGGGAAAATCAGATGCAAGGCGTTATGGGGTAGAGGGAGGGGAGAGACAGGGAGAAAATTTGGAGCTCAAAATTTTGTGGAAATGAATATTGAAAACTAAAAATAAATAAATAATTGATAATAATGGTATTTTACAAACGTCTTATGTGGGAAACACTATCCACATCTGGGGAAAGAACTGTGGAACCTGAATGAAGATCGAAGCAGACCATTTCCTCCTTGTTTTTGCTTCTTTCTTGTGTTTTTTTTCCCTTTGGCTCTAATTCTTCTTTACAACATGACTAATATGGAAATAAGTTTAATATAATTGTACAGGTACAGTCTATGTCAGATTGTATGTTATCTTGGGGAGGGGAGAGAAGATTAGAACTCAAAACCTTATAGAAGTGAAGATTCAAAACTAAAAATGAATAAATAAAAAATCAACAGCAGAGAGAGAGAGAGATACAAATATAGAAGCACAGCCAAGCCTCCCCAGGAGCTTGAATTCCAATAGGGGAAGGTGGTGGCCAGGGGACAGCACATGGGGAACATTATGGGGAGAAGTAGGGTCAGAGAAGAACAGACTGACAAAACCCATGTAGGTACAATGCCAGAGTTGATCTGATCAGGATCCATGGTTGGTTCTAGAAGCTGAGGGGACTGGAATGAGGTTGGGGAGGTAAGAGCCATTGAGCAGGCAGTGAAGTAGGCCAGGACAAGTAATCGCCATTCTGGACAGTGAAGCCCTGAGGTCGATGTTTCTGCAAGTTGGCAAGGAAGTCGAAAAAGAGAAAGCCAAAGAGAAGGGAGTACCAAAATTTACAAGAGCGTTATTAATGGCCTGGTACCTTGTAAGCACTTAATAAACGCTTCATTCATTCACTCCTGCATGCATATGAATATTGGTTAATTAGTCTTATTACTATCTCTGCCTCAACTGTTGTTGCATGACTTGTCTGCTTGCTAGTGACAAGGGACACTGGGACATCAGAGGATGTTAGCCACATTCTCTTCTTACCCCTCTCCCCTGCAGAGGGTGCTCCTACTGCTGTTTTGGAAATGTCAGATCAGCAGGGAATTCTACTGACAACTGAGTACTGGGATGGCTCCTTGGTATCTCCCC
Source organism: Potorous gilbertii (assembly GCA_028658325.1). NCBI lineage: Eukaryota > Metazoa > Chordata > Mammalia > Diprotodontia > Potoroidae > Potorous > Potorous gilbertii. Next base: position 17,350,403 of record CM053770.1, read on the forward strand.
CCTCCACCTGATGGTAACTTGAAGGTGGGGATCAGGGACAGATGGGAGAGAGATGACTTCTACCTGAGTGTCCCCAAATGTGGCACTGTTCCCAAATGCCTCAGTGAGCTTCTGACATCTGTGTATCCTCATGATCATAAACAGAATATTAAATGCTATTCTCAGTTCTAATTTAGATTTACTCCACACACAATTTTGTTTTTTCTTTTTTTACTTGGGAGCTCATCTTTCTGGCAATAAATTGGAATTCTATTCACTGAGTTTACCTGTCTCAGAAAAGTCTCAAACAGATGTCTATTTGTCAAACAGCATAAAAATGATTGTCACTAATGGTAAAATGCAATGATGATAAGTACTGAAAAGCACATGGATATTAGAACATGACAACGTGACCAATCACATAAAAATCCATATATTTACTCACCTGTAATTTTGAGCAATTTTACTGTTGTGTTTACTCTCTCTGCCCACAAAACGCCCAACTCACACCAATGTTTGTAGCTATCTGGTTAGCGGGGCCTTTAGAAGCAGATAACACACTGATGAAGATGAGAAACTAACATTTGGTAAATGGAGAGGCCACCTCGAAGCTCTTTGGAAGATATTATACAACTGTGGGATTCTTCCCCAAAATTGAGATAGCCATGAAACAGCCTTTCAGAGAGAGAGTGGAGAGCAAAGGGCATGAGAATCTAGGAAACATTTTTTTTTACAATAAACTCAAAACAGGATAAATTGGTTTTTCCGCTGAAAAGTGGGTTTGGCCAACAGAGCTGGAGGAAACGGCATGGTCCCTTTTCAGCAGATTTTCTGAGAGGGATTATAAAGCAATATTCTAACAGACTAGGAAGGGAATGTTAAAGCAAAGACCACAAAGAACTGGTGAGTGGCAAAGCTGCCCTGTGTCCATGGTCTGCATGGGTGAGGGCAAGCCCGCTGATACCACCACATGCTCTTCTCTGGTCTTGTTCTTGGGGTTTACAGCCTTCCGCTGGATAACACTCAATGCTTACCTCCTCCTTGCCCTGATTCTACATAGACTCCTGACTAACTGACATGATCTGGCTGGCAGGCCCTGCTCACATGTGCATGAACACAATCGCCCTAGGGCTGTTCCTCAGGGCATCAGGGAGTCACTACAGGAGGAGGGTTTGCTAGTCAGTTGTCTATGCACTCCTGGACAGAGTCAAGGGCACTTCGACCAGATGACCCTCTCCAGCCCATTTCTCCACTCTGTTTCTGGGATATATTACTTCTTGGCTTCAGGTCCCTGCAGGGCCCCTCCTGAGTCTTCTCACCCTTGATACCTGGAGTCTGGCAGCAGTTTGTTTCTCCTTTAAAAATAAAGTCATCCTTGACTTTTGGACAGTTCTACCTGACTTTGCTAGGTATGTGAGAACAGAGGTAAACAAATACTGGGCCACAAACATCCTTTACAGAAGGGATCAGGGAGCGAGGCTGCCCTGAGGCTGGGCCTGCTGTGGCTAACAGCCGGATGTCAGCTCATCACACAGAGCAGCAGAATCAAATATGACTTAAGTATAATGGTGCAACGTTTGAGAGACACAAGTTTTCCCTGGACATTTGTAAGTGCCTAATACAGCTCTGGGAGGGCTGAGAATGACCCTTCTTTTTTAAAATCCCCCACCAACTAATGAATGGATTACCACAGCTGAGGTGATCCAGCAAGCAGCTGCTAACAGCAGCCTCCCCAGCACACCTGAAAGGAATTTTCCATCTCCCCAGCAAGGTCTCAGCTCCTCAGGCAATGGCCAACACACAAACATGCACGACTATCTTTCTTGCACAACTGTGTCTGAAGTCATGAAGCTTCAGTGAGGGGTGGGAGCCAGTGTTCCCCTTGTCTTGACTGGGGCAGCAGGGGTTCTGTTGTGGAAAATATGATGTGCATCAATGCTGCGTGACACAGCTCCTGATCCCAATGTGCTCGAAGCTGCCTATGCGGAGCTGGCCTGAGGCCCATCCAACGCTGGTGCAGTACGCAGTGCTGCTAGTTCCTCCAGGACCCTCTCCCTAGGAGCTCTGTACCCAGCTATCCACTCTGGCTTTTACAAAGGCATCATTTTGAGTGCAGTAGCCCACATGTGGCCATAATGAAAGCGGATTAAGTGCCTTTTAATCCAGCAGGGAGTCCAGGAGATTCAAAAGGAGAAGACGGTTAGCTGATAAGAGTTCAATTTTGGTATCAACTCCAGATTTTTCTTTTTCTCTTTATCTGGGATCTAATAAAATCAATGTAAATGAACTGCCTGGTGAAACAAAGTTGGCAGGAGCACCTGGACTGCTCTCTCTAATGGTGCCTCTCTGTGGAGGGTGGCCATCATGATGGTGTTTGGAGCATGGGAAAATTGACACTCCAGCTGCAAACAAACAGATGGTTTAAAATCTAACAGGGAACCATGCAAGAAAAGACAAGCCTCCCTATTTGTTTGGAGTTCAGGGGAAGCTGAAAGATGAAGTTCTAGGCCCTCCAAAAATCTCTTGCAAAGGATGTGCTGGCTCCATTGCTAACCATTTTTTCCCCACAGCTCTAGTGATGTTCAGATTTAATTAACCAACAGGAATTCTCTCCAGCCAAGCTGTCTGACTCTGATGCAGGCAATGTGAAACCAAGCTGGGCTAGGCCTTAAAGTCACAAGGAAGAGAAAGTGATTCCTCTTAATTTTTTTTCATTAGCCAGACGAAATAGCTCAGGAGAAATGAAATCCACAGGCTCACAGAGGCTGGGGCAGGAAAATACCAGCTGCCTCAGTCAGGAACGATGAGAGAATTAAAGGAGGAATTAAAAACAGACCCATCCCTGCTTCTTTTCACCTGCTTCTGCACCTGTCTCTCACCAGGGAATGAGCCTGAGGAAGCTTGAGCTGAGGATACAGGAGTCAGAGTCAGAAAAAGCAGCAGAAACAGAAGGTGGTGTGGGCCAGGGCACATGAAGACAGAAGGTCCTTAGTGTTGTCTGAGTGGTGACAGAGCTCACAGACAACTTGCTCCCGGCCTGACCCAGCTCACACCACACCGTCTTGAGCGGTTCAAATATGATCAGGATGCTAGCTCTCCCCTCAGTTCTTGTGGTGACCACAAGCTTCACCAACCCTCACTGGCAGGAGAACAGAATGGCTCCAGGCCTATGGAAAGCCCCACTTCCGACTCCCAAAGCCCTCCTGATCCTGCACTGAGGTCTCTGAAGCTTGCTCATTCTCATCATCTTTTCTAATGCCTCCAGGGAAAAGGCCCCCAAAGGACTGGGATGACCATAGCCTTCAAACCTCTGCCCTGACCTTCGTGGAAGGCTGCCCCACCAGCCAGGCCAGCAGTGTTAAAAAATGTGAAATCCTATCAGGTTGCTTTGTGTCCATGGGTAGAGAGAGGTGGCCTATTCATTTGATAACCAAAGATGATGAGTTAAGTTAGCTGGAAGGCTGAATCACTCAGTAGCAGGATCTACTCCATTTTTACTTTACCTGCTAGGATTGTAAAATTATCCATTGTCGTGTTTTCCCAACTTCGGATCAGACACCCTGAGATGGCCAGGAAGAGGAAAGACCTCACTGGGCGTTCAGCACTGGTACCCCCCAAAAAAGAGCCAGAAGCAAAAGAAAACCGAAGGAGGCAGTGTAGGCCCAGCCCAGTCCAACTGCTGGGCTGACAGAGTTTCTGAAGAGAGAAACTGGGGAGATTATATAGGTATGTATGAGGCAGCTGGGGGCTCTGCAGAGCACTGAGCCTGAAGTCAGGAAGACCTGAATTCAAATCCAGACTTGGATACTTCTTTTGTGACCCTGGGCACTGCCCTTCCCCTCTGCTGGCCTCAGTTTCCTCATTTGTAAAATGGGGATCATAACAGCATCTGCCTCTGAGGGTTGTGAGGAGCCAATGAGATCCTATCTGTAAAGTACTTAGCACAGTGCTGAGCACACAGCAGGCACTTAATAAAGGGCACTGTTACTGTTAGTGGAGAAAGTAGGATGATTGCTGGCCAAGAACTGAAACCGCAAAGCCCATGGAGGAATGCAGATCCAAGAAGGCATGAAAAAATCTTAAGACAAAAAGACAAAGGGAAAAGGGGGAAAGGGATGCACCCAAATGAAGGGAAGTCAAGATGCCCAAACTTACCCTGCATTAATTACTCCATGGATCTTGTCAGTGAAAGAGTACAGGGGACTCTGGGGAAGGCCTGGGGGCAGAGCAATACTGAGGTCTGATCCCCTTGGGTGAAGAGGGCCCCTCTGCACTACCCGGGTTATCCCTACATCTGTTTGAGGAATCATTCAGAATGCAAGTGAGCTTCAGGTCAAGAAGGGTAGAGCCAGAAGATGGAAGAGATGTGAGGCTGGGGCCCCAGTGGCCCACAGATCTGCTCTGTTCTATGTGCAGCTCAGAGGTTAAGTTCAGGAACCGAGTGTGGGAAAGACCCTCAGGAGAACTAAGAGGCGGGTCAGTGTAAACTGCCTGGGAGAGAGAACTCCCCACTGTCTCAGTGGGACACAGCCCCTCCAACTGGGATCAGCAGTCAGCCTCAGCTCTCCATCGCCCTGTCTGCCAAGGAATCCCTCCTTCAGCTCAACCACAAGTTCAGCGGTTTGAATTTAATGCTCCTTCCTTTCCTTGGTCATTTGAGAGTGCCCTGAGGTGGACAGGCACCCATCACACCCCGCTTCTACTCACATTTCCCCAGTTTCTCCCACACGCATGAAAGTTTTGGTTGGGTCATGATATAAATAAATGCATGCTGACTTGACCCATGTTCTAACAGCCATGGTTCATGGATGCCTCCACTGGAAGTCCAGACAGTACATTACCTCCAACTCTCATCCCTGCAGTGCTGCATATGCCCTCCTCTCACCTCGGATGAGAGGCTTTTCCTCATCTCTCCAGATCCTGCTGCCCTTTCCTTGACAGCCTGTCTCCCCAGCACCTCAGTACACAATGAGTGCTTAATGAATGCACATTTAGTGAGTGAAAGATTTCTCCTTCATCAGGAGCCAGGCCCTTCTAAGTTCTCTGTCCCCATGAAACATATGAAAAAAGGTCGCACTGACATAAGTGGAAGAAATCATATAACAAATCAAAACATAATACACTAAAACACACACACACACACACAAACATGATCTGCTACAATCTGCGAATGACTTCCATATTTCTTTCTCTGAGTGTGGAAGGCATTTTGCC
>CM053770.1:17356095-17370821 GCA_028658325.1 Potorous gilbertii
AAAAAAAAAAAAAGAAAGAAAAAAGGTTGAACCTGCGTCCAAGAAATTGGCTTAGACAGATCATGTTGTTACACCTTTTGTGGGCCAGAAGTCAGTCTGGCTCTGGCTACAAGGTTGCCTTCTGAGCATAATTTCAATTTGCTTTCCCAAATGGCTGGACCAGTTCACAACTTTACCACTTTGCTGGTGTATGTCTTTCTGCACGGCCTCCTAGAATGCAGTTTTAAAGGGATCACTAGGGAACATGTAGAAAAGGAACTGATCACAAAGATCACATGGCTCCTCAGAGAGCATCACAGCACACAGAACACCAGCCCTGGAGTCAGGAGGACCTGAGTTCAAATACAGTTTCAGATACTTACTATCTATGTGATGCTGGGCAAGTAAAATAACATCAAACAGATGAAACCAAGCTATTTCCGTTTTTTTTTTTTTTGGTTGACAAAGTTACTAGGACCAGCTCATGTCAATAAAGTTCAATAAGGTCTGACTGGTGTTTTTTTAAGAGCAGTGACATATCCTGGGTCTATACATATTTTAGAGGAAGCAAGCTCTTCATTTCCCTTCTTCTTTTTAGACAGGGTAGCCTAACTGTCCTAACAAGTAAAAATGAGAAAAGAATCATCAACTCTTCTACAAGTCAAGGAGAAGGAGAAAGACTGCACTGAGACTGATCTCTCCTAACAGCTGTTTTGGTTTTCTAGGGGAGGAAAGAAGAATTAGAATAAGATGCATTGTAATGAACTCTCGGACCCAACTGTTAACAGTTCAGAGTTTCTATTTCCATGTATTTCACAATGAGAGGAAATGGTTACCCTGATGTATAAAACACTTTTTGAAGACCTTCATCAATCTTGCAACAATTGAGAAGGGAGCACTCACATTTTCCAAGTCCAGACATTAATAACAGAGATTCCTTCAGCAGAATTTCTAACTTGTGAAATGGTTTAATTCCATGATGTATTCATTTGTAGCACAGCTAAATTTGGGGGGGGGGCGCATATGGATCCCAGATAAAGGGGCCTAGCAGACCGTCCCATCCAGCCTCTTCCTTGTGCAGCTGAAGAAGTTTACCTCTGCAGCAAAGTTGGAATTCACACCCAGCTCCTCAGGCTCCTCATTCAGAATGTTTCCTCCACACCCAGCCAAGTCCCTGCCTCTCTTGGCTCCAAAAAACCCTCTAAGCTTAGACACTGCAAACAGTGTAATGCCCTTCCCTGCTTTGGTGGTGGTGGGGTTTGGGGGGTTCTTCTGACCAATGAAAACACAGGTTCAATCGCTAATGTGTATACAGAAATCATTAATTCTGCCACTAAAGTCAAGTAGCCCCTGGTAGATTTATGACTGTGAAGGCTGTAACAGACTCCCCACCCAGGCTTGCCGTGGAACATTTTTAGCTAGATGCCACACAACCAGCTCTTGAAGATGCTGGGATAATCTCCCATCCCAACAATGGCTACAGATCTCAGGACTGAGTTCCACAATGGTAGGAGTGTAAGGGGGTAGAGATGTCTAAAAAGTGACCAATGGGTTTAAGAAATGCAACAAGTTCTCCTCTCCCTGCAAAGGAGGAAAATAGGAACTTGGATGTCAAATGTCCTTAACAAACGTTTATATAGTGCCTACTATGCCCAATATACTGGGCCAGAATTGCAAGGGTTAATACAATTTGAGAGTATAGCCAAATGACCACATCTGTAAGGATTTCTGTGGTCACAGTGGGAACACTAAAGATTCAACTGCTGGACCCAGAGTTTCCAGCTTTGGGGCAATACAGTCCAATCACTTACCATTTGCATTCACACACTTCAACACTACACAACGAAAAATTAAATTCAAAATCCTGACTAAAAGAAGCATTAAATTATCTTCGTATATTCAATATGCGATGGCAGGAAAAGGGACTGAGTTTAGAAACAATTTCAACAAAGGGGATTGAAATACATAAGGACTGACTGAAAGGCCCACAAGCCCCTGCCTGGTGGAAGGCTGGGGCCTTGCTTTATGGACACTTCCAAGAAGGGCGCACTTTATTCTAGTCCAGAATTTCAATTTGTTTGTACTTTGCTAAAGTCTTTTAAAAATTGCCTGCTGTGAATAAAGAAGATGCTTTTATGTAAGCACATGAAAATGTACTGTAGTTATGAAACTAATGTAAAAGTGCCCCATGGGGCCTCTGTTATTTTCCCAGAAGAAGCAGGAGCAACCAGGCCTGCTCAGGGGCTGCTGAACTCAAACTATTTTAAAAGCTGGGAAAGGAGAAGGCGTCAGAGTATCCCGCATAGGGAAAACAAGCACTTGACCTTTCTACACCTACTACTTAGACAAATGTCATTGATTTGGCAACACCAGATATTAAGAAACCTAAATGTAGTTAATTTGAAATCTCAGTTTTCTGAGATCCCAGAACTCGCTTGAGCCAGTTCGGAAGAGAATGCCATAAATGCCAGGCTTTCCATTCAGTCTGAATCTATAGACATTTCTTCCTGAGTACATAATGAGCAGAGTGGGAGACAGCCTATAGAAAAGAAGGCTGAGGAAATAATCCATCCTTAGAGTAATGACCTTTCACAGCTATAAAGTAATCAGGGCTGCTTTAAATCAGTGCTGAAGGTTACATAAAAACTTTGCAAGATTCAATTCAACAAATAGTTATTAAGCACTAACGTGTGCAATGCAGTGAACTAGGTACTTCAGAATCCAAGATTAGGCAAGACCTCGTCCCAGGGGTGTGGGTGTGGGTGTTATGATCTCAGAGGGAGAATTGTTAACTTGACCAAAGATCCAAGGGAAGTCGATGTTTAGAAGTAGAACATGACTGAATGGCATGTTAACAATGGAAAGGATACGTAGGTTAGAGAGAGAAAGCTTTTGGTGTCAGAAATATGTCAGGACCCATAGGAAACTGATGGTTGATTTCCACCATCAGCACAGGACACCAGCAAGAGCCAATTTTGCAAATCTAGGGTGGAATTCGGTAGGGTTTGCTGTACGAACAGGGACTTCCATGAACCCAAGCAGAGTTAGTGAAGGATGTCTTGAGGTCATGACCCCTGAAGAAAAACATTCCAACCTGAGCTCACCATCTGTCTGGCACGGGCTCCCCATCCCAACCAGGTCTAGGTCAATGCCACACGCCTGTGCCCACTTTCCAAGTTCAGATCATTGCAGGCCTCTTGGCTGCCTCCTGTTCCTTCCACAGTCAATCAGTTTACCCAAACCTATTTATTCTTGGTTAGGAGACCTGGGTCTCAGGGTCCACATATCTGCAAAACAAGGAGACCCCACCCAGCTCTTAATTCTTCTGCCACTTCCTTCCTCTTTATTCCTTCTGTCACCATGCTTACAACAAGGCTTACTCTATTGTAAAAAGTTCTTCAAAGCTCTTATTTGCTCCCAGGCTCTCTCCCTTCAAATCCATCCTGCACTCCTCCAGTAAGAAAAAAAGACAACAAGCATTTATTAAGCATCTGCTAGGTGCCAGGCATTGTGCTAAGTGCTGGAGATACCAAAAAAGGCCTAGAGTCCCTGCATTTTAGAGCTCACTATCTGATGAACTGTCCTATAGTCCCTTGGCCATGGTCTTTAGGGGGCCTACTTCCACTCTGGAGAAGTGGCAGCATGATAGTGCCCAAACTGCTAGGAGTCACAATTATGTTAAAACCAGGAGTTGTTTTGAAAAAGGAAAAGATGAATAAGAAAAAAAATCCTGAAAAACCAATCAGCACATGGAAAAAAACCAGACCTTCCATGCACCATCCCACCCTGTGGACCCTGATCTCCACAAAGCAGCAGAGGGAGGTGTCCGCCCTGTCTCTCTTCCTTGGGGACAGGCTCATTGATTATGATTTCACAATGTGCTTGCTCCTGTTCATCTGCACTGGGATGGCCACTGTTTTGACTGCTTTCCTGGCTCAGCACCCTTCCCTTTGCATCAATTCACTGGTAAGTCTTCCTATGTTTTCTGCCTTCATTATGCTGATGATTCCTTGCAACACAAATAATATATTCCATTAATTTCAAATACCACAAGCATTTGTCATTTAAAGAGCTCATCCACTTTGCTTCCAATTCTTTGCAACCACAAAAATGTGTTGCTATAAATACTCAGGAGTATGATGCCTTTCTTTTGGTCAATGACCTCCCTGGAATTTCTGGTCAAAGTCTATGTCCATGTTAACCACCTTGTTTTTATAATCTGAAATGGCTTTTAGAAAAATTGTACCAATTCACAGCTCCACCAACAATACATTAGTGCTCCTATCTCTCCATGACTCTCCCTACATCCATTATTCACTTTATCATCTTTGCCAGTTGACTGAGTGAGAAGCAAAACCTTGGAGTTGTTTTAATTTGTATTTCTCTTCTTACAGTGCCTTGAAATATGCTTTTGTATAGGTATTAATAATTTTCAATTCTTCTGTTGAGTATAAGTCCTCTTAATGTGAGCGCTTTGTTCCTAAAACAGGGAGCTGACGTGCCAGAGGTCCTAAGGATGCACTCACGTACTTGTCATTGTTATAATCAAGGAAACCAGAGGCCATAATCACCAATATCTCCATGCCGGGCAGCTCACAGGTTTTCCTCAGAGAGGATAGTAAATCCTATATGGAAAGGCAACCAGAAAGAGCATTTCATGGGATGCCTGGTCACCTCACCTAACAGGGCTCCCTAAAGGTGAAACCAAACAAACAATTGCAATATCTGTTCCAGGGAAGAAGCACTGTGTTCATCCTTCGTAGCTGAAGAAGACCATGCCATCAGAGAATGATGATTTGACTTTGTTTGGAGTGAGGGAGGACCTCTCCTCCAGAGCCATCTGAATCTAGTAACCAGATATTCATGAGGATGACTGGAGATGACCCAGGATGCACTGGGAGACCTTGACCCTTTTTACTGGCCAGTTCCTCTCCTCTCCTCTGCTCAGTTCTGCTCTGGTCCCTTCCAAAACTCCAAACCCACTGCACTCTGAAGCTGGGATGTCCATCAGGGGATGAAGAACAGAAATTCTAGGAAGAACATATGTCAGGTTCTTTCAATCCAAGCTCAAACTTCCATCTTAATGAATCTGAGTATTCTGATGCCTAGTGACCCACCTTGATAATTGGTGTTTTAAAGCCGAGGTCAACTATTTCAACTTTCATTTGGATTTGGCATCAGAAGAGATGTGAGTTCAAAACCCTTCCTACCCTGTGACTTGGTCAACTCCCTAAATCTCTTACTTTGTCTCTAAAATGAATGGGGGGACTGGGTGGCCTTTCAAGTTCCTTCAGACTCTACATCTAAGATCCTATAAGCTACAAGAAATGGGGGCAGGGTCACCATTTCACAGAGAACATTAAATGGCATAAAACAGCTACCGCAAATAAGAAGAACAAACAAAGAGTCGGCCTCAGCCACTGAACCCTGGTCTCTTTGGCAGCCAAGTGACAGACAAAGAGAATAGGGGCATTTGGAAAGTGTCCAGGGAGCGGGATGGACCACCTCATAGAAATGAAAGGCAAATCAGGAGCAAGTCTGGTGTTGCATCTAGGCCCCATCCTCCTAAGAACGCAGACAAAACTGGCCTAACCAACAAACAGATGTGAAATGGAACAGAGCCACTTGGGCTGTCAGAATGATCTATTCTCATCTTCAGTCATGGCAGAACTACCAAGTTGGACACTATCTCTATCTAGAGATCAAAGTAAAGGTTTTTGGATAATGCTTATGACCACGAAGCTGGTGATGGAGGCAACACAAGTATTCATTGTCAGCATGTCTCAAAGTGGGAAATATTCTGAAAGAATAGAAAGGATCACAACATAATTATCACCACCCAAAAGGCAAAAGACTTTGTCAGCAATCATTTGCCAGCTTTCTAACTCTACATCTTGATGAGAATGGTCTATAAAACAAGTATGTGAGCTTTTGTGGTGTTGTAGAAGGGATGCTGGATTTGGAGTCAAAGGATTGGGGTGAGGAATTACAAAAGATAGCCAGTGCTACACTGGTATCCACATCAAGCAAAGCACAATAAAAATTAAAAAAAAAAAGAAGTTGAAGCCCAGAGCAGTTAGAGGACTTGCCTAAGATCACACAGCTATTAAACAACAGAAGCAAAATTTGCACCTAGGTCTTTTGATTCTGAATCTATGATTAATCTAGCATTGTTTGCAGCTGAAATATGTTATTTTAATTACAATTTAACAGGAAATTATAATATTTTTCTTCTAGATATGTGATCTTTTTTTTAAAAAAATGTTTTATTCCTTAGTGAGATTTTTATTATATCCTGGGGCAAAGTGTTTTCATGTGGTCATATTGCTGCATTTATAAAGCAAGTAAGCATGACCCAAACACAGTTATCTTCTGAAGTGTGGCTTTAGTATGTGCAGTGCAAGGGAGCTTTTTGGGTGGAATGGATTTAAGCAAGCATCAAAGGCCTTCACTGGCGTTAGGTTGTATTCACACTCACTGATTGATCCTTTTCAAGTAGTGACTTTTATGGGGTCTGCTGGCTGCTCACTTCAATAGCTTCCGAGAGTTGTAATAAAGCTACTCCTTATTTTGACCATAGTGCCATCATTTAAAAAACCATTTCTGGGCCTCCTGGCTAAGACAGTATAGATGAGGCAAAATTTAGAAGTCTGGAGGTTTGGGGAAAGCTCGGGGTGAAGGACCAAACACAGCAGTGCGGTGGAGTTTCTTAGCACACTTACCATTCCTAAGGTCGGATTTATTTTTTGAAGTCCAAGAAAGGCATATGAGCCAATTGTTTATTTCTGCTTTTGCCAGAGTGACTGTCTCATGATCCCTCATTTTTATCCAGGAACATCATTTGTCACCTAGTATGTGCCTAATATATTTGGAAAGTACTTTGCGTTCCTTGGATGCAAGGTGCAAACTATGGTAATGTAATTATTTACACATTTTTAAAGGCACTGGAAAAATCTACTAACAGTATTGAGGTCACAGTAAGAAATTTAAAGTCTGCTCTAACAGCAGAATTGGGCTGTCATCTTAACCTACTTTCAGGCTACAATTTTATTCCAGAATCTTGCATAAGCATCTCGTTAATGAAATTGGGTATATAGGCTAGAGGTCAGAAGCCACTGAGGCCCCTACAGAAACATGGAGGGTCAGAGCAGCGAGTAAGCCGAGGGGCCATCTGGTCCAGTGTTCTCACTCTAGGGATAAGGAAACAGGTCATTTGAGAACTTGGTTGTAGGTAACTTGTCTTCGGTCATATGGTTAGTTGGGGGTGGGGGGGGACCATAACTAGAACCCAGGGGTCTGGACCACAGCTCCCAAAGAAATGGATTTCCATAGAGCTGCCTAGTTGTGATCAGAAGGCTCTCCTAAGACAAAGTATCTATAACCTTGTTAAAAGAAAGACACACAGCGTTTGCAATTTATAACATGGGATTATTGGCATCAGATAATTCATTTACCAGGTATTAATTTTCTAGCACATCTTCCAAGGGTCTCTGGTCCTAGACCTCGATGTTGTCCCACTTCCTGAGGCTACTGCACTTTCTGCTGCATTCTGTTTGGGGGGGTTCCTAGAAGGAGCTGCTAGTGTCCACATTTCTTGCATCAATTCCTGTCTGGGCTTCAGAGCAGACACTCACCTGTAACTTAGCGTCTCAGAGAGCTGCCTATGTCATCGAGAAATGGAAGGATTTGTACTGGGCCACACAGCCAGGATGTAACAAAGGCAAAACCTGAATGCTGATCTCACACCATACGCTATTTGCTAGAGCAAATTTAAATTTAAAACAACATAATATAATAATAATAAAGTTTGTTATGGTGGTTTTTGTTTTTTTTAATTCCTCTCAGAGAATAAGAATAAAATCACCTTTGCCTGCTGATCTCAATGATTGGCTTTGGAAGTCTTTTAGGATCATGAGACCAAAGACTTAGAGCTGGAAGGGACACTGGAGGGAAACAAGTCTGAGTCCTGGGGAGGCTGAATTAACTTGCCTAAGGCCACACAAATAGCAGGTAAAGCTACAATTCAAATCTAGATCCTCTGATTCTTAATTTTTAGTCTTTCCCACTGTGCAATGACATTCCTTGTGTTGAGGGCAGCTTGGATTTTGGCAGGTTGAGAAGGATGGACTGAAGAGTCTCTGTGTTAGGTATCTGAGGACAGAGATGACAGCAGATGATAAAACTAACTGTTTGCTTCTCCCATTTCTTAAAAGCTTCCAAGGAACTGAGTGAAATCAAGGGTCAGTCACAATATCAAGGGGAAGAAAGCTTTTGCTGAACTGACTCAAGTCATGTTCAAAGGAGAAATCAGAGAGCAAAGATACTGATCCACCTCCCTCAAAAAATTAACATCCTCTGGAGATGGAAACAAAAGACAATGTCTACATGGCTCTTGTGAGACAGTTACAATTATAGCCATATGATTCTTATTTAAAGAAGAATAAAAATATGGTTTGGGATAACTTAAAAGGAAGAAACTTACAAATTACTTTCCTATGCTTTGCCTTTAAAATACTTCCAACGCAGATGAAAGTGATTACGTCTTTTCTTATGGGCACATCATTCCTGAGTTTCTTCTTCTATATAATCATTTATATAGTTATATATAAACCAGACATTTGGCAAGTCACTGTTGAACCAACAAGAATCTTTGGAGCATCTCAGTGACTGCCCACAAGGAGTTTACCTGGTGTTTCTGAAAGTTCCCTTACTTTTGTGTGGTACAATTTTAATCTATTCTTACTGGCACATTCAAGTGGTAGTCATATGTACAAACTACTTCAGTAGAACAAATTCCCTTTCTAGGAAAACATAATGCATATGAAAATCTGATTCTACAGTTGCTGGTGTATAGAACATAATAGGAAGACTCCACAGCTATGATCAGCAGTGATCCAAGACTCATGGCCTCTCTTTATGAGAGATGGGCCCTCACACTGTCCTGGGTCTTGCCATATTTGATTGGCCCTTCAACATTTATGTTTCCTTGGGAACATGACTTCCTTGCCTTGTCCTGGTTATTTGGAACTCGTGACACTACACTACACTATGACTAATTCAAGACAATTCATAAATCTAATTTATACCCTTGGGTTTGGTTTTTAAAAAATATTTTCTCTTCCACTCCAATGCCCACTGGGGGAAAAACAGGTAGGGGAACCACACAGCCACAGAGATATGGCAATGGCTGGACATAGTAAGGAATTCTGGATCAAATTTGGACAGAGAGGAGTTCCTGGATCAGTTGAGAGCCCAGCAAGGTAGAGAGTCACAAGATGGGTGAGCTAACCAGGAGGCTGAGACCAGGGATCCAACTTTACCTTTCATTGTATCTCTAGTTCCTGGCACAGTGCCTAGCCCACAGTAGGCACTTAAGAAATTTTTACTGACCAAATGACTTGTGAATCATATGGACTGTGCATTTCTGAGACAAGAGTCAACTTTGGGATTCTTCCAAGCACACTCCTTTTTGTGTATAGGGCAGGAGGACAGGCTGGAAGAGAGATTATTGGGAAGTAGGGCTCCCCTAAAAGGTAGGGTTAGTTGACTCCTCAGTCATCCTTCATTCTTTCCTCTATAGGTACAGGGTCTGGAGGCAGTGCTGAAGTCTGGAGGACCATACAGGGAAGATGATGAGATTTCTAGGCTGATCCTCACCATAGGGGGAAATGGAGGTTTACTGACAGAACCTGGGTTCAGATGAATTATGTATTTGTTATTGTAGGATTAAGTACAAGGGTGCCCTGCCTTTGATGTTCTGATGGCTTGAGGGCTCTGCTGGGAGCTGAGTCGATTTCTTTTTTTTGGGAGACTAAGTCAAATCTGGATATTCCCAGAAGAAATCCTGGATGGGGGCAGGAACCAAAAAAGAATTTTGAAAGAAAGTGTCAAAATTGAACCCAGCTTGTATAAATGTTTTAATTAGAAGTGTTTTAATTCTGGGCTATAAGTCACCTACAAAAACCTTAACATTTACCTCAAAACAAAGCCAGGTCAGTTTTACCTACTCCTTGAAAATGTCTCCATTGAAGTCTTAAATATAGGAACCTTTCCTTACTCTAAACAGCCGGCTGGTCATGTGGCTTGACTGGAATCTTATTCCAGCTGATTCAAATCGTGTATTTTTAAAGGGGAAAGAAGGACAAGTATTTATTAGGCACCTTCTAGGTTCAAAGCACTTTACAAATATTTTCTCATTTATTAAATGAGACAACAATTTGATGAAATATAAGGTGATGGAAAGAAGTAGTATGATTAAGTAGAAGGATGCTGGATTTGAAATTGGGGACATGAATTTCAATCCTAGATCTCCTTTTGAAGATCTGCATGATGACTCTGGGAGAATCATTTCTCCCCCAGGACCCTGGGATTTTTAATTGATGAAATGTGTAGAATGGATCACTAAGGCTCTTTCTGATCACTAAACTGCAAGAGGAATTCCAAATCTGTGATTTCACTGGTATAGGAAAGTCCCTCATCTAACATTCTCCAACTTTGTGGGGTCCCGAGAAGTTCCATCAGGGTCACCCAGCCAGGATATGTTAGAGGCAGGCCTTGAATTCAGGTCTTGTCATCTCAAAGACCTGTTCTCCAGGCACTATGTCTACTGCTTCTCAGGGACCCCTCATATGCAAGGCGTATGTGACAGCTGTGTATTTTCACTGCTGGGTTCAAGAAGTTAAAACTCATTGCTAAGGAAGATACCTGCACGTGGATAGAACAAGATTATTTTTCTGGAAGCTAAATACAATGAAGATAGTATGCCAAGGGAAATTAGCAGAGGCTTCACTTTCTCAAACAGAGACCTTTGTGGTTATAAGCATTATTTCAAAGTGACTTCTGAAGCTATGGAGATCTTGTTTGATGGCTCAGGTCAGTGGCTTTGGCAGATCTCTGGGCACAGTCTCTGTGTGACTCTGATTCATGGAGTGGGAGAGTCTGAATGGGCCTTACAGATGGGGAGTCCCCTTGATTTCACAGCTGAAGGCACTGTGAAGAAGGCATGAGACTTCTTCAGGGTGATGTGACTTCTCAGAGTGCTCCAGTCTTTGGACTCCTGGTCCAGGGCTCTTTCTATGACAGTGTTCTTGTCATGACAGTGTGGTGGCCAAATTCACCCCAAGTATGGCTGCTAGAAATCAGTAAAATGCAGTCTTTCTGAATTTGTGCTCCATGCCATCAGATACTATCTGGACAGGAAAACCACATTATGCCACAATGCCCCTTGTTAAATCACTGAAAGTGTTGGATTTAAAAAGGAGAAAAAGCATCATCAAAAAAGTATTTATTGTCTAGGGTTGAACTCTAAAGGTCACTATGAGTGAACTTCAGAGCATTTGAAAATGCCCTTCAGAAAAATAAACAATTCTCTTATCTGACACTTTCTCCTTTTAAAAATTCACCTCATTTGCTGGCACATGCCGAAGAAACTAATATCTTGGTTGATATGACATTTTAAAAGGAAAAGAGAAAAACAGAGCTGCATAAAACATCACTCTGTCCCAAGGGATTACTTAAAATAGAAAATACTGAAACTGAGAAAGACTTTGCAGGAATCAAGTGGAACCCAAGAGGGAAAATAGGCTGGTGACCAACAGAGAGGCCTGGACTTTTCCCTTCCTTTTGTTAAATGGACAGTACTGGGCAGTAATGGAGACTCCATGGGATAGAGACAAAGAGACCCTTCCACTTAAAAGTTCAGGATGTCTAATTTAAAGTAAGGCAGGCTGGGCCCCAGGAGGCCCAAATGGCATCACTAAATGGCCCCAGGCCACACCTGCATGGGGTGGGGCTGCGGTGTGACTCAGATATAAATCAAACAGACAGGATGCAGCTCTAGCAGGAGCAATGGGAGGGACTCCGGTGACACATCCTTCTAAGAGGGTCATCACACTTCAGGCATGACCTGCCCTCCCTCCCTCCCTTCTTTTATCCCACTGGGCAGCCCTATTACTCACTATGGCTAACCTTTTACACTGACCCCACCGCCTTCTGACTCCTCCCTGGGCCTTGCCGCAGTGGCCATCCCCTCTCATCCATCTTTCTCAGGCCTTCTTGTAGCCCACTGAGCTCCACGTCTCTCCCCTGGCTCCTCAGTTTCACATTCAGGAGCCTCTCTTTGGCCCATCCTTTCTGCCTCCCTGCAGGTTCTGAGCCTGCTGACTGAGCTCTGGGGCCCCTGAGCACTCTCTCTTCCCCTCACTTCTTGTAATTCTCCTCTTACTTCTCCGAGGCTGCCCCAATCCTCACCACCAGTGGTGGCCTCTTCCCTCTGATGGCACCTGGCACTTGCTTTGTGCCTCCTGTAATGGTGAATATCACTGATCCTTCTGTCTGGGTGCCATCTTCTTCCCTAGATCATATCCCTCCTAGTCCTTAGCCTGGCGCTTGGCTCAAAAGTCAGCACTCAATCAGTTTGCAGGATATGGAAGTCTGAGTGACCCGGATCTGATCTTCCCTTTGCTTTCCATGCCTTTCTTCTGCCCTCAACTCTGTGAGGCACACAACCAGTCCATGGGCACTGTGGCAGGGGGGAAGCCTGGCAACTCAAAGCTTAGCAGGGTCATCATTGAGGAAGTTCAATGTGAGACGGAAGACAAGGGGAGAGAGCCTGCTAGAGAATCTGGGGCCACCACAAGCTGAATGTCAACAGAAGGGGAACTGCCTTTAAACACCTACCTAGAGGATAAACAAGCCAAGACAAGAATGCTGTGTCCCCTTGGCGAGGACATCTGCACCCCTTGACAGGGTGTTGTATGAAGAAGCTATTTCTGCTGCCAATGCTGCAGGGGAAGATCGCAGTGTCCTGGCCTGGGCTGCTGGCACTGGGCTAAGTAGTGGCCATCCTCATGTTCTTCAGGGCAAGCGAAGGAGAAGGAGGAAAGGGGCATGAGAACTCTCACTATGTGCCCGAGAAGCTCTCCAAAACTCACCAGGGATGGCTGTCCTGCCCTATTCCTTGACCTTGGGCCACTTCTGGGCTCCATGCAGCTCTACTTTATCCCTTCCTTTGGCTAAAAAAGCAGCTGTCCTGCTGAAAGTAAAGAGTAGGGGATCCTCGTTCTGGGGTTGGAGGTAAGGATCCAGGAATTTGAGGTTATTTTTCATATCTGAAATAGGTATGTTTCAGGAAAGCTGCAGTTATCAGATCAGGTGACTAAACCAATCTACCACGGCCCCCAGCATATCCTCTTGAAGGCACCTGGCACAAATCACCCCCTCAACTCCAGGTATGGCCCCAGACCCAGAGCTGGGCCAGTATCTGAACCCCAAGTGCATCAAACCTACTGAACACATGACAACTGCTCTTTGGGAAACAAACACCTTATCAAGTAAGAAAAGAATCATTAAGATTTCTCAGTCAAGTCCTCTTTTCTCAATGAAAATGCTTAAAAAAACATGTGGATGATGGCTGCTCTTGTAGCACACCTCATATAACTAACTAACTTGGTGGCTGAGCCTCAGTCATACCTTCAGTCCTCTGGTTTTTGCCAGTCCTACTTTCCTGAGTTGGTCACAATTTTATAGAATGCTGTGGCTGAGTCAGACCAAATCAATACCACATAAACAAAGTAAAATGCAAGTGAACATGAAAGAATTATAGACACAGACATCCCAGGGTTCAAACAAATACAACATATGCAGAATTTGGGAGGGGATATGGGCATATGCTGGGACTATTTGTATTTCTTCAGAATGGCAGAAGACAGGACTGAAGTAAAGTCTGAGGGATGGCTGGCTCTTACCAGTGTTTCTTTGCTTTCCCAGAAGAGTTTCTCTTACCTGCTGTTTGAGGGCTTCTAAAGACTCAAATTCCAACTTGGCCAGTTTCACCTGGATCTCTTGTGGTTTATCAGGGATGACAAAGGCCAGAACAAACTTCAATGCCAGCAAGGCGTGCTAGAAACAAGAAGAAAAATACATATGTGAAGATGCCCCAATATACCACAAACCCGAGGAAACGAAACAAGGTACCAAAGCACTCTGCAGATCTCCAGCATGAATGCAGTCAGTAGGGCGGAGCCAAGATGGCGGAGTAGAAAGACTCACCTATACTAGCTCCAAACCCACAGCCCATGGATTTCCTCTAAAAAGAACTCCCAACAAATTCTGGAACAGTGGAAGCCATGCAGCAACACAGTGAAGGAGATTTCTGTTCCAGAGAGCCCGGAAAAACTGATCCCAAAGGTCCATCACGCACTGGACAGGAGCGGAGCCCTGCCCTGCCCTGGCCGTATGGCACTGAGAGGAGCTAGCAGATCCAAGCAGGCTTCAGGGATGGAGTCTCCAGCAGCCGCGAAGGTCCCTCCACCCACAGACGCACAAGTCAGTGAGAGAGACGTCGGGACTGGGCTGAGAGGGGAGCAGGGTGTCTCCATAATTCGGGCCCCCTTGGGAGGCAGCAGCAGAGGCAGTGGGCGGCCAGAGGCTCCCGGAGTAGGCAGGAGCTGGGCAGCAGCTCCATTACAGAAGGTATCTGCATAAACCCCCTGAGGAAACTGAGCCTGGGAGGCGGCCCTGCCCCCACCTGAGAACCTGATTTAATCTTACCCTGAATAGCAGCCAGGCCAGCCGCCAAAAGCCCTGAGGCTGGGGAGCAGCATTTGAATCTCAGACCCCAAGCACTAGCTGGGAGGACCTAGGCAGGGGTGGAGAGGACTCTCAGAAGTCAAGTAACTGTCTGGGAAAATGCCAAGAAAAGGGAAAAAAAATAAGACCATAGAAGGTTATTTTCTTGGTGAACAAAT